>JAVIWB010002063.1:0-291433 GCA_031893035.1 Dermolepida albohirtum
AAAGTGCACTTTGAGCATTTACTACCAATTAGGTGTAGAGACCAAAGTATTATTATACGCTTACAATGTATAAATAACGTAAACATGCGAGGAAACTTTACGTCCTGTGGTATTTTAAAGTTCATTTTCGGATTCGGCACGTCAAAAAAACATAAAGGGGAGCCAAATTTATAAAAAAAAGTCTTGTCATGTTTGGCTTGTGTTTTAGTAGTATAGCTGAAAGACTAAAAGCCCAAAAGCCCATAAGAAATAACAGGTCCGCTGTGAGATTTTATGCGCGTCTTACTACGTACATACTTCATGTGACGCAGTTCTGAACTGATATTGAATAGACAAAGAATAGCATTTGCTCGATAAAGAACGGCTTTTAACTGGGAAAGAATAGCTTGTAATTGGTAAAGAATAGATTTAATCAGTTCATTAGCAATTCAAAATAGTTTAACGTCAGTTCAAAGCTATCCTATATTTGTTAAGAGCTGTCCCTTATCATTTAAAAGCTGTTCTTTATCAGTTAAAAGACGTTATTTATCAATTAAAAGCTGGTAACTTACTAGAAACCCCACAAACCGAGGACTTTCGCCTCCTCCCTGATGATGCGATTGCATATTTTTCGTTATTCAAAAAGCAAATCATCTACTGCGATCTTCATTCTTTCAGTTATTACTTTTGTCACGGTTTTGCTTCCTACGCCTCATAAAAACATTCGATGTAGACACGAAATTAAAACAATAAAATAGTAGAAATTGGATGTTACCACGAACAAGAACTCTTTATTAATATAAATATAAAATAAAAGTGTAACGAGCTTGAGTCATTCTTTACATTTTTCTAATATTTTCTACCATTTTTGCTTCAAAAATATGTTTACTTTTAAAATTCAGAGTTATACAGGTGGCCAGAAATTCACCGACAAAACGTCGGGTAGGATGATTTTATGAGTAATTCTGAGTTATCAATAATACAGAAATGTTGTTTTGTTATTAATTAAGTCATATGAATTGCTTGAAAGAAATGTAGATTTGGCAGCAAGTTATTAGAGTTCTCATAAGTCAATAGGTTAAAGATACAGTAAGTATATACAGGATGGTCAGAAATTCGCGAATAATCGTCTGGGAGGACGATTCTGAATTTAAAATTGTTGTATTTTCATTTGTTAAGCTACATGAATTGCTTAAAGAAGCGTAGATTTAGTAATATGGTATAAAACAAAATTATATGTAAAAATTTAAGTTAAGTTTAATGAAAATAATAATAATAATGATAATTAATGATAATGCTGAAATTGGTAGCCATTGGTTTGAAGACAAAGTTGTGGCTTTTGTCTTTTTGAAGATACGATGCGTTGCACCATATCTAGGGTAACTGTATTATGGCGTTCATTTTGTTTATTATTTCATGTTTATTGGCTGGAGACGGCGCAACTTTTTCCTTCAGAAAACCCCAAATAAAGAAGTAAAAGGGATTCATACCTGATGACCATCTAGGTCGATCAACCTGTCTGAAAAACGTTCGTTCAAGCTCTCGTAATTCTTGCATTATGAGCTGGTACACCATCATCCATCTAATACACGTTGGCTCTGACATTTAATAGAAGATTATCCAATATTTCCTCGCAACGCATTTACGTATTCATTTGCATCTAGTCTATTCGAAAGAAATATTGGTTCTACCTACTGAAGGTTTAAGATGCCTAACCAGACATTCAGAGAAAACTTTCTTTGGCATGAGAACTATCGATATCGATAATTATAGTTTGACAGCTGATAATGTACAACTGTGTTGACATTTCTGTTCAGTAAGGTTTGGCAAGTCATCGTGAATCGTTTAACGCCAGAACGACGCTTCCAAATTGTGGAAATTTATTTGAAAATAATAAATCTGTTCGCGAAGCTTATAGATCACTTCGTCCATTTTATGGTCAACATAATCGGCCTAGTGAGCAAGCAATTCGTGCAGTTATTGATCGTTTTCGCACTCATCAACAAGACAAAGAAACGAAACGAAACGTCGGCAGATATACTAGTGACGCGGTTCCAGCCCGGAAACCCAGAAGCAGACAGCATGGACCACGACCGCGGAAGTCTACGTACCAAATTAAGACAAAGAAATGTGCGTACCGCAGTGAATACTGCTGCTGTAGCGCGAATTATTGAAGAAGACGCCGAAATGTCGATTCGACATCGTTCTAAACTTGTTGCCCTTTGTCCTTCGCGTGGAAAATTTTACATAAGGATCTTAGCTTACGTGCCTATAAAATACAACTCGTGCAAGAATTGAAGCCAAGCGACCATCGTTTGCCTCGCATTTTTGCTGATTGGGCTCAATTGAAACTAGCCGAAGAACAGCAGTTTTATCAAAGAATTGTGTTTAGTGATGAAGCTCATTTCTGGTTAAATGGCTACGTCAATAAGTAAAATTGCCGTATTTGGAGCGATGACAATCTTCAAGTCGTTAACAAATCACCATTAAATCCATTAAAATTGACTGTTTGGTGTGGTGTACACGCTGGCGGCATCAACGGTATTTATTTCTTTCGAAATGAGGAAGGAGCTGCCGTTGCGGTAAATGGCGAGCGCTATCGAGCCATGCTGACTGAATTTTTGTTTCCAAAAATTAATGAGCTGAACATCGACGACATTTGGTTCCAACAAGACAGCGCAACTTGCCATACAGCGCGTTTAACAATCGATTTATTGCAAAATCAAATTGGTGACAACTTTATTTCCAGAAGTGGTCCTGTTCACTAGCCCCCTCGTTCGTGCGATTTAACGCCCCTGGATTACTTTTTATGGGGCTATGTTAAGTCATTGGTTTATGTCAACCAACCAGCAACTCTTGAAGCATTGGAAGCCGATATTCAAAGCACCATTGACGCCATACGGCCAGATTTATTGGAAAAAGTAGTCAAAAATTGGACCAATCGATTGGACCATAGAACTCGTAGCCGCAGCGTACATATGCCGGAAATCATATTTAAAAATAAATGCCATGAAATTATCTACCAGATTATAATAAAAAAATTTCATTTCAACAATATTTCTGTCTTGCATTATCATTTTAAGTTCTCAAGTACTTAAAAAACACCCGTTATAACCTTGAAAAGCTCTTCAATAAGGCAAAATATTTGCACGAAGCGATTAATTGCTCCAACGTAGTGTTGCATAATTTTATTTGAGTATAAAAGACATGGTTTTTCACTGAGAATTTCAAAAAATTCGAAATATTTTTCGTAGCACATTCCTGTATTCGGTTTGTCAACTCAGAATTAATCATAGAATTCTCCTACCTTACGATTATCCGTGGATTTCTGACCACCGTACATGAGTCTATAAAAAAATTAAAAAGCATCCTCTTCTTTCGAACAGAAAGCAATCCTTTGCAAATATGATAATTCTGCCGCGAACTGTATTTCATATGCAGAAATTAATTCCTGTTTAAAGTGCTCTTTCTTCGACCTCACATGCACACACATTTGAACGGACTAACCTTAAATATCTTCCTCTCACTTCCTCGCTTTAATACCAAAAGAAACATCATCTCCGTCGCTTGAGCCGCTCTTCTACAGTCGTCCTCCGTACCGAGTAATTCAGACCGATTCCAAACTCATATTTGGGGATTTAGGACGTCCAGGAATTACGATGAAGGATGCAGCAGTGCTGTCGGATTTTGGATTGCATTTGTCGCTTTTCCGTTTAATAGATGTGAAGCTGTGGATGCCGGAGATCCCGGAATATGCGAAATAACTGAGCAAACTGTTCTTCTCGACGTTATGAATGCCTCTCTGGTGAAAAATATTTGACTATTAAGACTGCATGCACGACTTAATGCCGTTTTAATTTACGCGGGATTGTTGGAGGAAGACACTGGACTTTATTTTTAAGATCAATTGCGTAATATTATTCTAATGTCTAATAAAAAATATAGTAAGGGCAAAATTTATTTGTCTTTTACTTTCTACAGAGATTAAATTAGATCACAATGTAGTACGTAGTACTGATGTTCAACCAGAATCATGATTAAATATCAATACTCCCTTCTAATGTGAATTCATATACGTGGGCAAGGTGAAAAGTTCTCGGCCTTACAATGAAAGACTGCGATTTAAATTTAAAAAACGAGTTTATTTTTCTACATAATCTCCCTTGAGTTCAACACACTTGGTCCAGCGTTTTTCTAACATCAATATTCCTTCTCGGAAGTGAGAGCCTGGAAGGCTGTCAAAATATTTGTCTACGGTCCTTTCAACTTCTTCGTTGAATGTGAATTGCTTTCCAGAAACAAATTTTTTCAAATTTGGGAATAGATGGAAGTCTGAGGGTGCCAAATCAGGAGAATAGGGAGGATGGCCGAGCAAATCGTACCTCAAATCTCGCAATTTTCCCATCGCCAACGCATCCTTGTGTGTGGGCGCGTTATCCTGATGAAAAATGATTTTTTTCTTCTTCAAACCAAGCCTCTTCTCGCGAATTTTGGCATCCAGCTGGTCAAGAAGGTTAGAGTAATATACGCCTGTAATTGTTCTGCTTTTTTCAAGGTAATCAATTAACAAGATTCCTTTTGCATCCCAAAACACGCTGGCCATGACTTTTCCGGCAGACGCGATCGACTTCGCTTTCTTTGGCGCTGAACCACCGGCTTCCCCCCACTGCTTCGACTACTGTTTCGTTTCTGGCGTGTAGTGGTGGACCCATGTCTCATCCATGGTGACAAATCGCTGCACAAAATCGGTCGGATTCTTGTTAAGTCGGTCCAAAGAATGCTCCGAAAATCGTTTACGCATTTGCTTTTGATCGACATTCAGCAAATGCGTCACCCATCTTGCGCAGAGTTTTCTCATCTCTAATTCTTTGTGCAAAATGTTTCGCACCCTTTCTTCCGATATCCCCACAGCCTCAGCTATCTCACTCACTTTCACTCGCCTATCGTCCAACACAATATCATGTACTTTTTCGATGATTTCTGGTGTGGTTGCGGTTTTTGGCCGTCCTTCACGTGGGTCATCTTCGAGAGACGTACGACCACGTTTAAATTCAGCTGCCCACTTTTTAACGGTTGACATCGAAGGAGTCCCCGTACACTTTTGTCAACTTCGGATGAATTTCCATCGGGATGGTTTAATCCAAAACAAAGAATTTTATAACAGCACGATATTCAAGTTTATCCATTTAAAAAAATAACACACGCGACGTCTACTACAAAGATTCTTGCAAACAAACTACTTGAGACAACAAGTTGAAAGTTTTCATATGAACTAAAGACACATGCAGCCACGCAGGAAACATAAATTTCTGTTAATTGTAACGCCATGATTGTGTCCGACCGAGAACTTTTCACCTTGCCCACGTAATTACAACTTGCTTTTCTGGCAATACATTTCGTGCATTTAATACTACTGATCATTTAGTGTTGTTAAGCTCTCTTATTTTGGTTTTTCTCCTTAACACGTTCAACACAGCGTGTACCACCGGTGGTTCAGAGGCATCGCTTTCGTCTGGTGGCGTGTACCACCGGTGGTTCATATATGTTTCTAATTATATTTAAAAAAGCTATACTTTAAATTCGATATCTGGGAATAAGCTACGCTGACAATTGAAAGAAAAACTGTTTTTCACAGTTGTTTTTAATATAAAAAAATTTGTCAAACGAAGTAGTCAAAATGAACAGTTTAAAGTATAACTCACTTCTGCAAAATGTGGGATACAAAGTGTTGGTTTATTTTTAGAGGCTTGGCAATAAGTGTTGACTCTTTTGATCTTCCTGATGACATTTTCTCTACCTTTTTTCTCAGATATGGAATGATAGTAAATGAATCGTTATTACTTAGTAAATTGAGTAATTTATAAACATACAAAAAAACAAAACAGAAAAAAAGCCTCTCGACCAAGAAAACTGTTACATTTTGTTTTATATGTTTCTAAGAAAGCAGAGCTAAACAAGAACACAGAGTATTGAAAAAAGTGGGGAAGAGTATGATGCCTGATGGTAAGCAAAATATAGTCCGCAATCGATTGGTAGCTTGTGACGAAATTCTCCTACCTCCATTATGAAACTGTATATCATGAAATAGTTTGTTAAATCTGTCGATAAAGCATTTCCTCAGCTAACTATGTCAATTCAATATTCAAGGGTGATGCAAAACTTTCTTCGAAATCGATAATCAGAAAGTTACATTGAACTAGTTGAAGATCTACTTTGCATTTGTAAATATGAAATGTAATATGGATATTAAACTCTTTCTCCAAAACACTACGACAGGTTTCCCAAAAATCTAGGGAATCTGACTGGGGAGCAGGAAGAATATATGTATCAGGATTTACTCGTTGTAGAGGATCGTTGTCAGGGTTTCTGGGATACGTAAATGATGTCTAACTATTACTGGTCCCTGAACGATCCTCTACAACGAGTAAATCCTGATATTTACCCGTCGTAGAGGATCGTTATCAGAATTTCTGGGATATGTATATGATGTATGATTATTACTGGTCCATGAACGATCCTCTACAACGAGTAAATCCTGATATTTACCCGTCGTAGAGGATCGTTATCAGAATTTCTGGGATATGTATATGATGTATGATTATTACTGGTCCATGAACGATCCTCTACAACGAGTAAATCAGAATTTCTGGGATATGTATATGATGTATGATATTTACAGAACCCTACAACGAGTAAATCCTGATATTTACCCGTCGTAGAGGATCGTTACCAGAATTTCTGGGATACGTCTATGATGTCTGGCTATTACTGGTCCCTAATGTCTCATATTTTTTAAGTCTACATACAACAGAAGAGATTCAAAACGAATTCTTGTGGAACTTAATAATTAATATTATTTTTTTGATCAATTTTTTCTTGCTAAGTACATGTCTCTTCTTTTCTAAACAAATTGGATTTGCATATTTGAAATGAGCATGTTGTCAATAGTCAGCAACAGTTAGAATATTTCAGGCAGATATTGTGTAACCTAGTATAGGTTTTTCAATAACGAATTGTCAATTCTTACGAATAAAATTTAGTTACTTTGTGTTTTGCTTTAATTTTTTTCTAAAATTTATAAAAGATGCGCTCGAGCTACGTTTGTATGTCAGGCATTGTTTAATCTTTTTTCTAAAACAAAATTCTGCAGTTAAGAAGTTAAAATGTTAAAGAAGTACTGCAGTTCAATTTTGAAACTTTTAAATTTAAAGGAAATAGATTTAACTAATTTCATTTTAAAATACGAGTGTAAATGCAAACGCAGAGCACAGCATGAAGGCCATTAATGTTCGGGTCAAGTCCGCAAATAGTGACCACTACGATTTACAAAACAAAGACTAAATAACTGGCCGCTCTAACGGGGCAACCGGCAACATTACTTTTTTTACGTCCATTTACTATAGTCTTTACGGCGCCGTCATCAACTCGGCTGCGTGAAGTTTACAAAACGTTGACTCTAATTATTTCTGGCCACGGAGTTTTTGCACACACCCGCGCCTCCACCAAAAACTTTACAATATTGAGTGGTATGTACGAGCTCAAATATTTTACGCTAGATCATCAGTGGAACCTTCGCCGCTGTAATTAATTAACGATGACTTCTACTTTATATTATGTACTCGTGAGTGTTTAATTAATAATGAATATGATTATCTGGAACGTGATCCGGCTCTAAATTCATAAATCCAGTAAGTACTTACTTTTGATCGCATCTCTATTTGAAGCCAACGAAATATCTTTAATTTATTCGCGTAGACTCCTTAATTTAGTTTTTTAATGATTAAATAAAGTTAGTTTAACAACTTCACTGTCCCATGCATTATACGAGGATGGTCCCATAAGTACCCGGTCTGACCTAGAGATGGCGGTAGTTATTTGAAAAATATCATTGTATTAGAAAATATACAACCTATAAAGCATATGTGTCAAGTTTGAAGACGTTATCTTGTCTTGTTAATAACATCAACGACTACCGTTTTCAACCTCCCCTTCGCTAGATATATGTAGCTCCCTGAGATTTTGATCCGACATCTTTATATTATCCGACATAGACAGACATCTTTATATTATCGAAGAAATTTAGAAGGAATCGCAAGCAGTACTCAACTCGTTCATAGAAAACGACTTCCTATATACCTTCCAGAATTGGAAAAACGCTGGGATCAATGCATAGAATTACTTCAAAGGTGACAGCAGCCGCTGGGAATAAAAGTTAAGTTTCGAATTTTTATAGTATCAGTCCTGGAACATCTGGATTGCATCTCGTCTTTATTAAAAGAAATATCTCGTATAAATAGAAAATATTAATTACCAACTATATCGGAAAGTCATTACCGGTTTCTCTAACAGATGTCGCTTCGCTTCAGTATGCAATGTTATGATTTGACACATATGTCATTTTATTCTACTGACATTAAGCTTCAAAGCCATACGTGTTATATTTTGCGAAAGTAACACCATCACAGATTTATACCAAATCCAAAAGTTGGGGAAATGGGTGCCACATCAATCGAATGACAGGCAAATGGAAAAGCGAAAAATCGTCTGTGAAATGTTGCTTCAAGGTATGATCGGAAGTCATCTCTGCATTGAATAGTAGCGGGTGATGAAAAATGGATTTATTTCGAAAACCCTAAGCACCAAAATCATGGTTATCGCCTATGAAGCCGGCCCATCGACTACAAGGTCAAATCGTTTTGGTGTATTACAAACTATTGAAGCCTGGTGAAACAGTTAATACTGATCGCTACCGACTACAAATTATCAATTTGAATCATGCATTGATAAAAGAACGTCCAGAATAGGCCCGAAGATACGATAAACTGATTTTACAGCATGATAAAGCGCCGTCTCATACATAAAATCACGCGCTTGTAGAGCGGCACTTCGCCATTTCGAAAAATGGCTCAATGAATGGTTTTGCTCAAAGGACAAACAGTTTTTTTTTAGGATGGCAACCATAAATTGCCCGACAGATGGGCAAGATGGGTAGAATGAAATGGCTAATATTTGACATAAATAATTTTTTCCATTTTCTTGAAAATGACTTTCCGGTACGCCTGGTAATTGCATTAAAAGAACCAACACATGTACATACATGTTTATTTATGTTAACTGGAAAGAATTATTGTTCTGTTACAGAAAGTAATAGAATTGAATGGTTAGGTTCTAGAATAATTGCTCACATATACATAAATAATATTTTAGCGCCACCTACAGTAGACACGGTGCGATCAAAACAGTAAGATCGTTGGTAAATCTGGATATACTTCCTTTTTTGATTTATATTATGACTGATTATTTGATAAAATCTAATTTATTTTAGATAAAACAGCACAATGGTCATAATGCAATGACTTGTTCGTTATTTGTGACAAGACAACAACGATTTTGTTTCAATATATAAGTCGAAAAATAAATAACCTAGTTAAAAATTATCTGCATATTACTACATCGAATACGCTGATTGGTAATAATTTAATTTGGAGGGACCACAACGTATGGGAGAGCGAAGGAACTTTCTGATTAAAATTCGAATGTGAAACTTTAAATTGCGTTGGAAATTTAGGGAAATAAGGAAATTATTCAAGCAATTAAAGTCACGCCAAACAACGAAGGTATCATCAACGTTTCTGAAATGATATTCCAGTTTTAAGTTGCAGCAGTATAGGATTTGCTGTTTGAATACCTCTACAAATATTATTACCTCCTCCTTTTAATTAGGATGATGAAAAATTGATGATGAGAATGTAAAAAGAAATGAATAAATATATGAAATATATGACGGTTAATTCGATGTTAATGTAAGGAGTTAATAATTAATAGTTGTGTACAATGAGCGTCAAAAGTCCAGGACGTGTGCTAAGCTGAAAGAAAGATTATTAGTGGAATAAAACGACAGAAATGCCTTTAAAATTTTATTCACAAGTTAAATGAATTCTTAAAGCTTGAATGTGTTAAATAGAAATAGTTAACAAGAACTAGAGCAACAAATAAAATAGGATGAACGTAATAGCAAAGCTGTAATAAAATATAAGTCTGGATGTACGAAGGCTGCTAATAAAATATAAAATAAAAGGTTAGATTAAATGTGCATCGGCGATGCATATACTTGCGTTTGTTCCTGGATCAGGAAGGTGTATTTATGTTCCGCGGTCGCGGAATTAAACACGAGGTCACAAGAAGCGCGAATAAAGGTTCGCGGCACAAACACGTGAAAAGACGCGTGTAGTCTTAATGACGACAGAAAGCGAAGAGCCTTGTTCTTTTACGGTTATGGCTTTATAAGGAACCCTTAGGTTGAGGGGCTATGTGTGCGTGTCATGTTTGAATTAACCAATAGCAAACAGGGACAGGCACGCTACCACTTGGGCGGGAAACGAATTAGCTACATTAAAATTGATTTTAATTTCAATATAAGCATTAAGCAAATTATCTACACAGAATAGTAGACGTGTATTCTGTGTAAAAGAAATACCAAATTGGGATTGGTATTTGAATCGCGAATTGCATTTAAAAATCAATATAACTAAGTTGATATCGAATTTAGTGAAAAGTTTTGTAACTTCGAGTACAGTTTTTGGTACCTGATTTCGGTGTTTTATTGCAGCTTGACCCTTCGTACGTGACTAACACAAAGGACTCTGCATCTGACTATATATACGAGTACCGGACAAATAATGACAGTATAATAATTTAGGAATTCAAGATCGAATTGTATTTTAAATTAAATAAATTAATCTTAAAAACGATACAAAAAATTATTATATATAGAGAGTGTAACAATATGTTGCAGCAACAGAAGAAAGACGGGTGAAATACGCATTCAAACAAGGAAGGTGTCATCCATGTATCTGAAACAGTGCTTCGATTTTAGGCTGTAGGAGTATAGAATTTCTTGTCCGAAGGCCTTTATAAATATTGTATATTGGTGACGATAGAAAAAGGACGAGTGTAATACGCAGTCAAATAACGTAGGTGACATCCACGTATCTAAAACAACATTTTGATTTTAAGGTAGTTTTGATAGAGCTGTAGTAGTTGATTAATCACTTAAGGTTGATATATAACACCTTTCTACTTTCAATTTCGTATTCTGTATACGTATTTCGATAACTAAGTTGTCATCAGTAGCATATAATTAAGCAGTGTCGCATCTGGAATCTACGGCAAAAACCCGCAGGAACGAATTCCGTATA
Organism: Dermolepida albohirtum; assembly: GCA_031893035.1. Lineage (NCBI taxonomy): Eukaryota > Metazoa > Arthropoda > Insecta > Coleoptera > Scarabaeidae > Dermolepida > Dermolepida albohirtum. The sequence continues at coordinate 11,178 of JAVIWB010002063.1, forward strand.
CGATTGATTATTTCCGAATCAAAACAATTGTATCTCGTGATATTCTTAATAAAGTTCAATTCTTTTTCGTATCTTACTTTTGTTAGTGGCAAATTAAACAAACGATTGATAAGAAAACAGAACGAAGCCATCGTTTATTGCATGCTATGATTTGAGTCCGCCGTGATCAATCTATTCTTTTCGGAAAATATCAATTCCTATTTTAAGATTATTCCTAATTACTAGGGTGTCCAGAAAAGGCAACGTGTCATCGTTTCTTTTAACGGTGTAGATCGTGCACGGAATTTGTTTTCGTGCGACTTTTTGTCGTAGTTTTCCAGGTGCAACACTGTTTAATTATCCGCTGACGATGACAACTGAAGTGCGTATACAGAAAACGAAAATTAATGTGGAAAGGGGTTATATATCAAGCTTAAGTGATTAATTTTCGATTTCAGTTTGTAGGAGTATAGAATTTATAAAGTTTTAATTCTCAAAATCTGCTTTGAAAGTCGTCCGCAACGTAATTTTCGAAAAGATGTTTCCTTTAAAAGTGAGATAATTCGAATCCGTAATATTTTCGATCCGATCCTGGATATTTCGAAGAGAAAACTGGAAATTACTCCGCGAATCCGGCTCCGGACGATATTTGTAATATAACATCTCTCTCCTACGACTCTCTTGTCTGATGCTTTATTCAGGCTGCAAAATTAAAAATTCTCATCTCCCGGATAATGAAAGCCTTTCGTTGTATTACCGTGCTTGCTCCGGTTCGGGCCCTTTTACATACTCCATTCGTTCTCTCGCTCCTACGTACCCGCATATGTACTCGCACAAACAGAGAAATACAGAGGTATCTACATTACCTATGACTGTTTGAATCCGGTCTGATTTTTCGTTGACGATGCAATGCGATTGTTCATACTGGCTTATCGATTACGAGCAATTATGTGTTTCAATTTAAATACATTGATGGGTAGAGGTGGGGTGAATTAGGGGGTTTAGTTTTAGTGATTATGTTGAGTTTTGATACGATGATACTAGAATCATCTAGTATTAACAGCTATCCACTCAATCATTCACAATTTTGTATAAGTTTTATGTATAAATTCATGAACATTTTCCAAAGTTTTTGAAATAAAGGCTGTTTCAAATTGCGCGGTTTCTTTTAAGAATACATAAAATATAGATGGCGTACTGAATTTGTCTGGATATGTGGGCATTTAAAAAGTGTGGTGTATGACATTTATAAAAATGGCTTCGTACACGGTACAAAAACGCGTTCAAATTGTTGAATTATTTTATGAAAATCAGCGTTCTGTGAAAAAAGTTTTTAGAAAATTACGTGAATTTTATGGTTTACATAATCGTCCATCTGAAAGCACTATTGGTCGAATTATTAAAAAATTTCAAGAGATCGGTTCTGTGGAAGAACAAAAAAGTGAAAAATACAGACGTAGTAGTCGTTCACAAGAAAATATTGGTTTGGTTCGTGAAAGTGTTGCGGAAGATCGTGAAATGTCCATTAGACTACGTTCACAACAACTTGGACTTAGTGGATCAACAACGTGGCGTATTTTACACGAAGATTTAGCTCTGAAGGCATATAAGGTTCAAATAACACAGGAACTGAAGCCATTAGATCATTTAAAACGTCGACCATTTGTCAATTTCATCAATGAATAACGAGCTGATTTTCCTCGAAAAATAATGTTTTCCGATGAGGCACATTTTAAACTTGGTGGTTATGTTAATAAACAAAGTTGCCGTATCTGGGTTGAGGAAAATCCACAAATTATTCATGAGAAACCTATGCATTCTAAATGTGGCACTGTTTGATGTGCATTATAGTCAGGTGGTGTAATTGGACTTTACTTCTTTGAAAATGCTGCTGGCGAAGCTGTAACTATCAATGGTGATCGATATCGTCGGATGATAACCGAATTTTTGTGGCTTGAATTAATGAACATTGATCTAGAGATTACGTGGTTTCAACAGGATGGCGCTACACCTCACTTTACACACGAATCAATTGATTTAATGAGAGAAAAATTTCCTGGACGTGTAATCTCAAGAAACGGTGATGTTAATTGGCCACCAAGATCATGTGATTTGACAGCGTTAGACTATTTTCTTTGGGGTTATGTGAAAAGTTAGGTTTATGAAAACAATCCACAATCAATTCCTGCTTTGAAAGATGAAATTATTCGTGTCGTTGGTGAGATAGAGCCTCAATTATGTCAAAGTGAAAATTTTAACAAAAGAGTAGGCGTCTGTCTCCACAGACGTCCACAGACGTCCACTCTGCAGTAGGGAGGCCATTTGGCAGATATTATTTTTCGCATATAAATGTCATAGTTGATACTTGAATTACTAATAAAAAGTTTTTGAAAGTGAATGCAAATTGTGTGTTTTATTTATTCTTTAAGAAAACCGCGAAATTTGAAACGCCCTTTATATTTAATATTAGGTTTGTCGGGAAGTTTTCTTAATGCAGCCGTCATTGCATGATGTGTTTGGAAACCAAGAAGATGCTTGGCAATGAAATTCGTTCTAAGTACTATCTATATCTATACAAAGTTTAAAAGAGAAACAATTGGTTTCTTTGCCAGAAACTGTGCTGAAGTTTTCTGCAGACTTCTCACTATGATTTTTTAATATACTAAAATTTCAATTTTTCCGGATATTTATAAATTTAGCAAGATTAAGCTCGTGTTTATGAAAGTAAACTACTTTGACAACAATAATTATAGATTTATCAATATTCTATTAAACTTTACAAAAACATTTGAATTAATTCTCTATAATAAATTAAGGAGCTGTTAAAATGCTTTTGTTTCAATTAATCAGAATGAATTTATCTCCGATATGCTCATTGTTACCACTCTGATTGAGATTACATAATTCATCAGTCAACAACTGATTAATCCTCAACAGATTGATGCTTGATGTATATACGAACTTCAGTAAAGCTTTCAAAACTGTAAACTAATGCATTTTATTCTAATATTAGACTCTTAATACTTGCAGAATCGTTTGTTCTGCATACATTATAGCGAATTCCCATCTACACTCTTTGCTATCTCTGTAGGTGTTCTCCAGGGTTTCCGTTTGGGCCTCTTTTTGTTCAATATCTATATAAACAATATCTTGAAACGTCTTAATTGTAGAGTGCTCGTTTACGTATACAATTTGAAAGTCTTTCAAAGCATTAATTCACTTGAGGACAACATCAGGCTTCAAATAAATCTCTGCGTTTCTAATGAATGGTGTATCAGATTCAATTGAACATTAGCAAATGCGCTGTTCTCTCTTTTAGCAGAGGTGACACTCAGTTACACCTCGAGTATAGCATTGTATGTCTAAGTCTGAGTACCCAAATTCGTTTCGATTCTTACCTAAGTTTTGCATCAGTTTTCAGAAGTCTGAGACTCTTTATTCGGTCATGCAGGAGCTATAGAAACACTTTGAAAGTTCTCTACTGTTCTCGTATCCTGTTAAAAATGGAATACGCTCCAGTATCTGTACAATAATTATCAGTAGCTACTGTTGAAACGTGTTCAGAAGAGATTTCTGAACTATTTATCATTCGTCGAACTACTATTTTTAGAGTATCCAGTTTCAGGGACCTTGGTGTTCTCTTCGATTCTCAACTAAGCTTTACCAAGCATATAACTGATTTAACCACATCAACTTCCGGAAATCTGAGACTCCTTATTCGGCTATGCTATTGGGCTATAGTAACCTGCACACCTTGAAGATTCTCTACTGCTTTCTTATTAGGTCTAAAATGGAATACGCTTCAGTAGTGTGGTATTTACACTATCATTATCAGCAGCTACCGCTGGAACGTGTTCCGAAGAGATTTCTGAATTATTTATCATTCGTCGAACTACTATTTCTAGAGAATCCAATGTCAGGGACATTGAAGTTCTCTTCAATTCTCATCTAAGCTTTACTAAGCATATAAGTGACCTAACCACATCAACTTCCAGAAATCTGAGAGTCCTTATTTAGTCATGCAAATGTAATAGTAACCTGGACACTCTATTGCTTTCTTATTCGGTCCAAAGTGGAAGACATTTCAGTGTGTGGTACCCGCACTATAATTGTCAGAAGTTACTGTTGGAATATGAAAAGATTTCTGAAGTATTTCTAGAGTATACAATTTCCGCAACCTTCTTCTATTCGAATCTCACCTAAGCTTTTGTAACCATGTATTTGTTCTAATCACACCTGCGTGCAAATACTTGTGATTTCTAATTCGGTTATGTAATTTCGTTGGTAACCTGCACACGATGCAAATTCTGCACTCTTTTCTTCAATCCAAAATGGAATACGTCTTAATGGTGTGACACCTGGATTACCACTATCAGTAGCTATTTCTAGAGTATGCTCAGAAGAAATTTCTAATGTATCTGTTGTATAAGATTGACGCATATTTTACTGTTTTTAGAGCATATTATGTCGGTCTATTCACTAGACGTCATTTTGGTATCCTCTGTGTACGCAGAGAGGAAGACAGTGGGAGTTGCCTCTTGAAATTGGTTCATAGCTTGATTTGTCGTGGTTCTTTTTCAAAGTGCTTTTATCATGTACAAAAGGCATACTAGATTTTCAGCAACTTTTTTAATACGTATGGAGAGGACCAATGTTCTTTATAGGGCTCCAATGCTACGCATGTATAAAAACGTCAACGTCAAGTTAATATATTTTATTGGATCTGACCTTACTGTATCGTTGGATCCTCTTGTTTCTGTTCTTGTATATTTAGCATGAAAGTAATTTATATTGTTTTATTAACTGCAATTATTTACTCTCGATCTTTGTTGTATATTCTGCAAATGGATTCCGTACCTGTCGATGATTATTAAAAATACAAATAACTACCCTTGCAAGAAGAAAACGAAGACTTTACGACGAGTACACGTAGTATGCCAATATGTCTACAAATGCGATATTCCTTTTAAAAAAATGTAATAAAGTATAAACTCACCAGGTGATAGTTTCCTCGTTTTCCGATAGAGTGAGTTCTCCACCGGAAAACGACGTTTTCCGGCGTACGTACTGGTAGGGTCATAGAGTGGGAGGCACAAGTTCTCGCGTACCAATGTGCTAGGTGGCCTCACTCTCTCTGCCATCTTATATATAAGTTACGTTATGAAATTAATGGCACCTACTTCCTCGTCGCATAAATTAGGTTTTATTCATTTTTAATATGAATAATTACGGACGCATTTAAAATATCACCTTTCCATTGTTTAAGTGGACAATAAATTTAGCGTAGTTGAAGGTGGAGGCGGTGGAGATCGGGCCACAGCAAAAAATTTTAGAGTACTTAATGTATCCACTCCATACCGTACGATAATGTTGATTTATGTGGTATGTATTTGAGTATGAGGGTGTGGAATATTTAGCTATTGTATTGTCTCTTTTAAAGGTCATTGTAAGTTGTAAATTTGTTCCATAATTAAAGGAAAATATATTAAATTTAATAACATAACGGATGAATTATTTTATATACATTCCCATGCATAGGAAACCCTTCTGATACGGTTGATAGAAAATGCCGTGTTGTACGTGGGATGTCTTTCAAGTTTTACATAGTGGGACGTAGAGGGTGCCACTAATCAAATGTCATTACTAAAAATTAACCTCCACCTTTAGTTGGCCTAAATCCAAAGTTTCACTGCGATACGTGTAATGTTATAGGTACAATGAACTGTCAAAGTTCACGAGTTAATTGAGAATTGGAATTAAACTGAGAACATTTTCGCGAAATAAATTTTTATAATTTTCGAAGACAATTATGTCAGCAAGAATGCCTCGCCGAGTTGGTTTCTGCTTTCGGTAATGAAACACCAGATCGGTCAACAATTTTTCGTTGGATTGGAGAATTCAAACGTGGACAGTTTAGTCTTAGTGACAATCCAAGGGCTGGTTCATCAAAAACGGCAGTCACTCAGGAAAACGTCGATGCTGTGCCCAAGATCATCAATAAAGATCGACATGTGACATATCGCCAGATTGACGCATTATTGGGGATTTTAAAGATCTCGATTTAAAAAAATTTTGCATAAAGAATTGTGTGTAAAAAAATTAATTCCCCATTGGATACCGCATCTGCTGACAGAAGAACAAAAAGCAGCTAGGGTGATTTGGTGTCAAAAAAGCTCTAGATCGCTCCGACGCCGGATAAAAACGTGCACAACAGCCACAAAACAAACGCTAGTCATCTCTTTGGGTGTTCGAAGGTGAAAAAAGCCGACCGAAGTCATCTGTTCTCAAAGTTTCTCCAAAAAGATGGTGGCGACATTTGTCTCGAACGCAAATAATGTAGCAACAATTTCTCTACAAGATCGAAGAACTGTTACTATATATAATATTTGGTATATATATTGGTATATATATACATATATATACATATATATATATATATATGTATATATATATATATATATAATATTTTATTTGTCGCAGGTCATCGTCGAGCTTGGTTCGAACGCAAGCAAAAATGCATTAATGTTCGTGGAGAATACTTCGAAAAACAATTAAGCCTTTCAAAGCTGTTTACTGTTTTATTCCAGTTTTATATGTATGTAAAACGTAAAGGACAACCCATATATGGGAATAGGAACCTGTACGAAATAAAGAGATGTGTTCCGGAATCTTTCAAAAAAAAAATTCTTTATTAAAATTTAAAATAAAATTATTTTTATAAAAAATATAAAACAAAGGATATAAGAAAAACAATATATTCTTATTCTGATTTAAATCAAACACAGATTAACTAATTTCTTCCTTATCATTGCTCAGTGCAATAAAACGAAAACTTTTCTTCAGTCGAGTGATACCATCGCTTTTGAAGCCCATTTGTTTGGAGTCCTCTCCTTAAAAAACCTGTTAATAATATAACTATTATCAGATCAGAGCTCTTCTCTATCTGTTCAATATCAGTTGGGAACTATTCGGATTATTTATTAGATATGCCTCGGATTTACACTCATCCGTTTTTCTGATCGAACCTCGTAACCTCCACCGTGTAGTTAGCAATCGATGCGAAGTTAGCTGCATTACTTACTGGGATGGTCTAAATTGACTCGCTGTGAAGATAGAGAGTGGAGTTAGCAAACCATATCGACGCATGTTGTATATATATGGTCAAATAATATTGTAAAATGAACTTTCGTAAGAGAATAACTGGAATTTCGATGCAATACCCCGTCCGCTGTCGCTCTGTTAAGCTCTTGCAGGGATTTTAGTAGTTTGCACACTTTGAAGGTTCTTTACGGTTCTCTTGTAAGGTCCAGATTGGAATACGCTTCAGTTGTATGGTACCTGCTTTACCATTACCAGCAGTTACTTTTGGAGCGTGTTCAAAAGAGGTTCCTCAAATATTTGTCCTACAGGATTGATGGACATTATCCTGCCTTTGGTTCGACATATGAGGGTCTGCTTGCTAGGCACAATTTTGATTCCCTTGGTATACGAAGGGAGAAAGCTAGTGGCGGTTTTCTTTATAAATTAATAAATAATTTTATTGATTCTTCTGTGCTGTTGTCCTAGGTTGATTACCTCGTGACTAGTTTTGACACTAGATCATCGGCGACCTTCTCAATAGCTAGGGCAAGAACCAATTTAATTTACATCTATTATTGTTCGTTCAGTTTTTTTTTTATGACTTAGATTACATTATTATAAGTGTGTATATTTTTTTTTTGTTAATTGGATTCTTATTTTTCTTTGTATTACATTAACTGCACCTATTTTTGTTTCAATTTTAATTTTATTCTTAAGTGCATTATGTTTTGTAAATGGTCTGTGTAGCTGTTGGGCATTAAAGATGTCCCATACAAATGTTGACGACACGTCAGTAGTAAAATTATCAAAAACGCGGTTGCAGTCGGAAAGCCAAGATGAAGAAAGTACGGGCATTGATCGCGTCTACGAGCCAGATTTGTAGAATTATTTTAAAAAAATTCAACACATTTCTTCGAATGTTTGGACGTTACTCTGTTTAGGCCTTCAAAATATGAGTGGAAACAAGCGGTTCACAAATGGAGAGCTGACACTCAATATATTGAATTGGCAACTAAGTACTTTCGGTTTTTACTGATAGAGAGCGTTGCTTTATTTTTTGTATAATGTATGTTAATGCTGTACTTTACTGTTTGTCGCGTGATACTAGTCACATTGACGTAACTTCAGAAGCAAGTAGTGCGTGATTTTTATTAAAGCTATTAGTTGTGGGTTAATTTTAAATGGAGTGCAGAAACGAACATTTTCGACATATTTTACTATTTTATTTCCGTAAAGGAAAGAAAGCTGCTGCGGCTCACAAAAAGATATGTGAAGTTTATGGTGCTAATTGCTTAACAGAGCGCACGTGTCAGAATTGGTATAAAAATTCCGTTCTGGAGATTTTTCCCTCAAAGATGAGCAACGTTCTGGTCGGCCTACTGAAGCTGATGATGACCAAATCAAAGTTATAATTGAAGAGGATCGTCATATAACTGTTCGAGAGGTTGCGAAGAGGCTACATGTATCGCACACAACAATTGAAAAACATTTAAAATGTCTTGGGCTAGTTAAGAAGCTTGATATTTGGGTACCTCACGAATTGAAAGAAATTCATTTAACACAAAGAATCAACTTTTGCGGTATGCACCTTAGACGAAATGAAACCGACCCTTTCTTAAAAAGAATCATAACTGGTGATGAAAAATGGGTCCTGTACAGTAACATAGTTCGAAAATGATCATGGAGCAAACACGATAAACCAGCTAAAACCACATCGAAAGCTGAATTGCATCCAAAAAAGATCATGCTGTCAGTTTGGTGGGATTACAAAGGTGTTGTGTTTTTTGAGCTGCTTCCAAGGAACCAAACGATCAATTCTGATGTTTACTGTCAACAATTAATAAAACTGGATGAAGCAATCAAAGAATAACGGCCAGAATTGTCAAATCGGAAAGGTGTAGTTTTCCATCAAGATAATGCAAGGCCTCACACATCTTTGGCAACTCATGGGAAACTATTGGAGCTTGGCTGGGAAGTGATGCCACATTCCCCATACAGCCCTGATCTAGCACCATCTGATTACCATTTATTTCGAAGTTTGCAGAATTTTTTGAATGGTAAAACTTTGACAAATGACGATGACCTTCACTCGCACCTGTTTCAGTTTTTTCCTAATAAGGACCAGAAATTGTATGAGCGCGGAATCATGCAGCTGAAAGAAAGATGGCAAAAGGTCATTGGAAAATATATAATTGATTAAAAACTATTCTTTGTTTAAAAAAAAGTGTTTTATTTTATACTACAAAACCGAAAGTACTTAGTTGCCAACCCAATAATTACTTGTAATTGCCAGAGGACAATAATTAGTTCATTAACACTAAACGTATTTAAAAAATAAACGCATTAAATTAACTTTTGTCAGTTAAGATACATTGTATTAAATTCAAATCGTTTTAAGCTTTAAAAATTGATTGCTTGGTTTGGAACGACAGACAGACTATCTGCAACGTTATTAATAAAGTCAATATTCAATAAATGAAAAGAAACATATAAATCGTATAGTAACTAGACACGTTTCAATGTGCAATAAAAATGATAAATATACTCCCATAGAAGTATTCGCGTTTGCCTCGCAATTAACTCTACCTTTTGCCAGAGTGAACAAGTCATCGTTTAATGATCGTGTAAGTGAATGAAACATCTGTAGGAAAAAAATCTATCACAATTACAAATCCACATAATCGTTTAACTTACCATTTGGGGAGAATGTACGTTCGCGGAGAAATCGTTTTTCAACATAATAAAGGAAACATTTCCTCTCGAAACCGCTTGCAATTTAACTGATAACAGATGTTGTGAACATTTCGGTTCAAAAAAAAAAAATAGAAGCGCTAACACACACCATCATTGTTGGTCGCTAATGTTTGCATTTCTTTCCTTTTCAAATTTTTGATTTAAGGTTGTAGTTTTGTGTGAGTTAGTGACTTATTTTAATAATATAAAATGGTAATAATAATAATAGTAATAATACTAATAATGGTGATTTTTGTTTGGAGGCGGAGGACTTTAAATTGGCATTACTGTTTTCTATGACAGCCGAGTTGGAAGTTGTCGGTTGTTTTAGAGTTAGTTTGGTTTGGCAGTTCATCATGAATAAAGTCAGGCTGGAGCAACATTTGCAAATTGTTCAAATTTATTTTGAAAAACGTGGTTCAATTCGAGAAACTCATATTTTTACTTGCTCAAAAATATAGTTTCCTATTAAAGAAATACCGTGGGTTACTTACGAGTAAACCATGTATAAATCTACATTTAGCATATTTACCTTTTGAACGTAAGCTTGCAACGTTGCATAAGTTATTTGCTATTCTATCGTCTTATAATAAGATTTTATATCTGTTGGGCATACATATGTTATTATTATCATCAACTAGCTTCTTTTTTCATCCATCGTCGAACACAGATCTCGCCCAAAGCTTTCCATAGCTTCCTACCTTGTACTTCGTTCATCCAGGTTGGTTTTTTTAATGTCGCCTGTTCAGCGCATGGGTGGTCTTCCTATATTTCACTTATTAAATCTTGGAGTCCGTTTCAGCATCATCAATGTCCACCGGATGCTAGGTGGACATGAACATTCTTTTCATCTATATGTTACTTATTCTTGTTCAATAACATCTGTAACTGTTATAATAACTCCACAAACCAACATTTCTTCCTCGTCCCTATTATGTCTCCACTTTCCTGTTAGAGTACTCGTAGATAGATAAATTTATCTACATATTCTACACTATTGTTTAATATAAAAACATGAATAAATTCAATATAAGAAAACGGATTTTTGAAAATATATCGCACATGGGCAGTGTCGCAAGTTTCCAAAAATTTTTTTGTGGTTAACGATGAATTAAGTGCAAAAGTAGTCACATTTTGTACTATGCTATTTTGTACTATGGGGACTAGATGCTGTTTTACAGCATCTAGTCCCCATATAATCTAGCATCTATCGAAAAACTGTAATATTAGATCTTTATATGTAATCGTAGGTTAAATTCCTCCACGTGTTTGAACTAGATGCTGTAAAACAGCATCTAGTCTCCATATAATCTAGCATCTATCGAAAAACTGTAATATTAGATCTTTATATGTAATCGTAGGTTAAATTCCTCCACGTGTTTGAACTAGATGCTGTAAAACAGCATCTAGTCTCCATATAATCTAGCATCTATCGAAAAACTGTAATATCAGATCTTTATACGTAATCGTAAGTTAAATTCCTCCACGTGTTTGAACTAGATGCTGTAAAACAGCATCTAGTCTCCATATAATCTAGCATCTATCGAAAAACTGTAATATTAGATCTTTATACGTAATCGTAAGTTAAATTCCTCCACGTGTTTGAACTAGATGCTGTAAAACAGCATCTAGTCTCCATATAATCTAGCATCTATCGAAAAACTGTAATATTAGATCTTTATACGTAATCGTAAGTTAAATTCCTCCACGTGTTTGAACTAGATGCTGTAAAACAGCATCTAGTCCCCATATAATCTAGCATCTATCGAAAAACTGTAATATTAGGTCTTTATATGTAATCGTAGGTTAAATTCCTCCACGTGTTTGAACTAGATGCTGTAAAACAGATGTCTCCATATAATCTAGCATCTATCGAAAAACTGTAATATTAGATCTTTATACGTAATCGTAAGTTAAATTCCTCCACGTGTTTGAATATAATCTAGCATATAATCTATCGAAAAACTGTAATATTAGATCTTTATATGTAATCGTAGGTTAAATTCCTCCACGTGTTTGAACTAGATGCTGTAAAACAGCATCTAGTCCCCATATAATCTAGCATCTATCGAAAAACTGTAATATTAGATCTTTATATGTAATCGTAAGTTAAATTCCTCCACGTGTTTGAACTAGATGCTGTAAAACAGCATCTAGTCCCCATATAATCTAGCATCTATCGAAAAACTGTAATATTAGATCTTTATATGTAATCGTAGGTTAAATTCCTCCACGTGTTTGAACTAGATGCTGTAAAACAGCATCTAGTCCCCATATAATCTAGCATCTATCGAAAAACTGTAATATTAGATCTTTATATGTAATCGTAGGTTAAATTCCTCCACGTGTTTGAACTAGATGCTGTAAAACAGCATCTAGTCCCCATATAATCTAGCATCTATCGAAAAACTGTAATATTAGATCTTTATATGTAATCGTAGGTTAAATTCCTCCACGTGTTTGAACTAGATGCTGTAAAACAGCATCTAGTCTCCATATAATCTAGCATCTATCGAAAAACTGTAATATTAGATCTTTATATGTAATCGTAGGTTAAATTCCTCCACGTGTTTGAACTAGGTGCTGTAAAACAGCATCTAGTCTCCATATAATCTAGCATCTATCGAAAAACTGTAATATTAGATCTTTATACATATGTAATCGTAGGTTAAATTCCTCCACGTGTTTGAACTAGTTTATCTCATCTTCCTTACTCTCATCCATGTTTTCCTCTTCTTTTTCCGAATATATCCAAGAACGCCGTCCAATACTATTTTAAACCATTTTAAAGTGTGTTATACTACTAATTCTGCGTAGATATCGTACCCTCACCAACCACGTTGCCTCTCTTTAATAAATTCAACAGAGTCTATTTAAAGCCCTTGTCTTATTTGTTTGTTTCTTGTTGTTGTTTTAGTAATTAGAATAAAATATTAGGAAACTGTAAGAAGTTCTGAAGACGTGTAGATTACAATTAGAACCGTTCCATATGTTAGCATGTTAACATAGCTGCACCTCGCATTGTTTCTTATAAATAAGGAAAATCAAATCGAATAATCTTAGAAATTATTTAAAATATACTTCGTAGACGAAATTATGTCAACTCTCTATTTTTACTTGCTCAAAAATATAGTTTGTCATTAAAGAAATGCTGTGTGTGACTTACGAGTAAACTGTGTATAAATTTAGTTGAATTTGATGGAGCCTGTGGTTGATTGACTTGATCAATAAGGTTGATATATAATCCCTTTCCACAATTAACTATTTGTAAATTCTGTATACGCATTTCGACAACCAAGTTGTCATCATCAGCAGATAATTTCAAAGTGTCGCACCTGGTAAAACACGGCGAAAAAATTGTACGAAAAATATAAACTCCGTACGCGATCCGCACCGTTGAAAACCAAGATGTGCACTGTGTCTGTTTCACAAGATTTTTAAAAATACTTTTACTTAAACTAACATTTACTACATCGAAAAAGGTTATTATGGTCAAAAAGTGTGTGATTTATGTGTGTTTTATGATATTGTTCCTCTTGTCTTTCAGTAGAGAGAAGAGAGGCGTTTGCAGAGGGCCGGCCTCATAAACGTTAACCAGATGGCTTGAATTCTTTACGATGTACATGCTTTCATACGCGTCCAGTTCGCGATAATTGTACACGTTCTTTATCAAATGTAAACAATCCATATTAACACTGTGGTTATTTTCTAATACATGTCTCGCTATACCCGATTTTTCCGGTCGGTTGAATTTTATGTGCGAAAGGTGTTCTTTATACCTGGTTTCGATCGATCTTTTGGTTTGGCCGATGTATTGTTTATTGCACTCTAAACATTCAATTCGGTAGATTCCCGATTTTTTAATCTCTTCAATTTTGTCTTTTGCATTTCCTAACAGCATTTTCAGGGTATTATTAGGGCGTGAACATACTTTAAACCCGTGATCTTTTCGCCGTGTTTTACCAGGTGCGACACTTTGAAATTATCTGCTGATGATGACAACTTGGTTGTCGAAATGCGTATACAGAATTTACAAATAGTTAATTGTGGAAAGGGGTTATATATCAACCTTATTGATCATGTGTATAAATTTATTTTTAAAATATTTAATTTTTGAACGTAAGCTTGCTAACGTTGCATATGTTATTTGTTATTCTATTGTTCTATAATAAGATTTTGTATCTGTTGGGCAAATATATATTATTAGTATCATCAACTAGCTTCTTTTTTCTTCCATCGTCGAAAGATCTCTCCTACAGTTTTCCATGGCGTCCTACTTTATACTTCATTCATCCAGGTTGTTTTTTTAGTGTCGTTTATTCAGCGCATGGGTGGTCTTCCTATATTTCACTTATTAAATCTTGGAGTCCGTTTCAGCATCATCCATGTCCACCGAATGATAGGTTGACATGAATATTCTTCTTATCTATATGTGACTTATTCTTGTTCAATAACATCTGTAACTGTTATAATAACTCTACAAACTAACATTTCTTCCTCGTCCCTATTATGTCTCCACTTTCCTGTTAGAGTACTCGTAGATACTTAAATTTATCTAAATATTCTACACTAATGTTTACTATAAAAACATGAACAAATTCAATATAAGAAGACGGATTTTTGAAAAAAATATCGCACATGGGCAGTGACGCAAGTTTACAAAAAAATTTTTTGTGGTTAATGATGAATTAAGTGCAAAAGTAGTCATATTTTGTACTGTAAAACAGCATCTTGTCCCCATCTAATCTAGCATTTATCAAAAAACTGCAATATTAGATCTTTATATGTAATCGTAGGCTAAGTTTCGCCACGTGTTTGAACTAGTTTATCCCATCTTTCTTACTTTCATCCATGTTTTCCTCTTCTTTTTCCGAATATATCCAAGAACGCCATCCAATACTATTTTAAACCATTTTAAAGTGTGTTATACTACTCATTCTGCGTAGATATCCTCACCAACCACGTTGCCTTTCTTTAATAAATTCAACAGAGTCTATTTAAAGTCCGCGTCTTATTTGTTAGTTTCTTAGTGATGATTTAATATTTAGAATAAAATATTAGGAAACCGTAAGAAGTTCTGAAGACGCGTAGATTACAATTGGAACCGTTCCATATGTTAGCATATTAACATAGCTGCACCTCGCATTGTTTCTTATAAATCAGGAAAATCAAATCGAATAATTTTAGAAATTATTTAAAATATTCTTCGTAGATGAAATTATGTCAACTCTCTATTTTTACTTGCTCAAAAATATAGTCTCCCATTAAAGAAATGCCGTGGGTTACTTACGAGTAAACCATGTATAAATCTACATTTAGCATATTTACCTTTTGAACGTAAGCTTGCAACGTTGCATAAGTTATTTGCTATTCTATCGTCTTATAATAAGATTTTATATCTGTTGGGCATATATATGTTATTATTATCATCAACTAGCTTCTTTTTTCATCCATCGTCGAACACAGATCTCGCCTAAAGTTTTCCATAGCTTCCTACCTTGTACCTCGCTCATCCAAGTTGGTTTTTTTAATGGCGTCTGTTCAGCGCATGGGTGGTCTTCCTATATTTCACTTATTAAATCTTGGAGTCCGTTTCAGCATCATCAATGTCCACCGGATGCTAGGTGGACATGAACATTCTTCTCATTTATATGTTACTTATTATTGTTTAATAACATCTGTAACTGTTATAATAACTCTACAAACTAACAGTTATTCCTCGCCCCTATTATATCCCCACTTTCCTGTTAGGGTATTCATGGACAGATCAATTTTTTTAAATATTCTACACTAATGTTTAATATAAAAACGCGAATAAATTCAATATAAGGATATAAACGAGAAAAATCAAATCGAATAATTTTAGAACTTATCTAATATATACTTCGAAGATGAAACTCTCTATTTTTACTTGTTCAAAAATATAGTTCCCCGATTAAGCATTGCCTTGGATTATTAACGAGTAAATCATGTATAAATTTAAATCGAACCAAGATAGAATATTTTCTCAACTCACCCAATTTCTTCTACCGACACAACGTGAACGATTCCACCCTGTATATACTCCCGCACAAATACGCGAACAACATATACTCAAATACAAATATAGTATATTTTAAAAGAGCAATACTATTGCATTTTGTACCCCTTACGACTTCAGCGAGGGTAGGGGGTACATGATATGATTATGATCCCCTGTTGCTTGGTAACGCGCAGCATCCAACCCCCACCATTTATATATAAGCGAAGGGTGCATCGATGGATCTTACTTCGCGACGTGCGTCCGTTCAGTGTGGCGTATCGACGCCTCGACGTCGCCATCTTTGATATCTCCTCTTGCACAGTCAAAAAATATTTAAGTAACGCTTCGGGAATTCACAAAGATCATTTTTTTTTGGTCACAACAATCGAATTTCCAGAAAAATTACCGAATTCTATTGAATCTGCCTTGTCGCGTGTAGAATTTTCTTTTCTCATCATTCTCTTGATCAGTTCGAAA
This sequence comes from Dermolepida albohirtum, assembly GCA_031893035.1. NCBI lineage: Eukaryota > Metazoa > Arthropoda > Insecta > Coleoptera > Scarabaeidae > Dermolepida > Dermolepida albohirtum. Next base: position 27,469 of record JAVIWB010002063.1, read on the forward strand.
CGGTTCTAGTGATTTTCCATTTTTTAAGTTTGTTCTGTTTGGTTATTTTAACATACACATCTTGGAATAGTGTTTTTTGGTCTATGAGCGATAGAAAATTTTAGGTCGTTTAGTGATTGTTTCGATTCTTTTTTTTTAACATTGTTTTTGTAGCAACTCGGTTCATTTATTTAATTTAAATAGAAGATACACGCAATATAGATGTATAGTGACCTTATTTCTGAGTTATAGTAGTGTTAAAAAACTAGTTATGTTTTTTTTAATTTCGTTTCTGTTTAATAAATATTGGGCATTAGATGAACTTGAAAAACGTGCTCCGATCCAAACGAATTGAGTTTCGAAGAAGACTCCGTCTATTGGTAAGTACTAATTTATTTTTGACGATAAGTTTTTATATACAGTGTGAAACATGAATATTCGTACATTGAAAATAAGAACATAATAGTGTCTGTAAGGACAAAATGACAAAATTATTAGAAATATTTGAAAATATTTATGATAAAGACTTAAACTCAAGATTTAGTAAGTAAGAGTATTATAAATTACAATTTTTGAAGCAATATTATGTTTAGTTGTTAGTTTAAAAATGTCGAATATTTTTGTCTCTGCATTTATACTTTAATATCTACCTTTTATACAAATATATTTGAGTTTTGCAAAATAAAATCAGAAATAAAAATCGCATTAAATTACAATATTAAACGTACTAGGTGAATCTACGAAAATCGAGCAAAGGACTAGAGTTGTGCTCATATTATCCCAAATATAAAAATGATATATTTGTAAAAAAGACTGCAAAGCTATATAATTCCGTTTAATAAAATTAAACGCAGACTTTAATGTATTATAAAAAACATAATATATAAAATAATACATAGTTGTACACCTCTAAAATATTTTATTGCAAACCCAAAGAGTAGATGCTATTATAACGATCTTTTCGACAAAACAATATCAATTTTCTAATATGTTGTATTACTGGTTTCATATTTAAAAACGCCCATCGTTCGTTGTCTGAAATTTTGTAATTTATTAACAAAATTATTAGGAAAATTAAAGCATTTCTTTTACAATATGTTCCACGACTTTTTATTGTCATTTTTTTGTCTTCTTTTTTGATCAAAACCAAAATATATTCCGTCACGTTTAAATTTGAATTTTGGGATAATCTCGCTATTCTTTGTAGCATATTTATTTTTTTGGAAGACTGCTTACCGATGTTTCAGAATTTCTAATATTTTGCTCCAGTATGAACCTATATTTTTCCGATACGAGTTTGTCGTCGATTTTAGTAATGCGTCTTTTTCTTTGGCGAATTCTTCACAATTGCAAGTAAATATGCTACCAATAAATACCAAAATAGTGCAGTATTATGCTCTAGCATCTTCTGGGAATAAATAACTAAATTTAAAGTAGTAGGTTTTCAAAATTTGAATCGTCAAACGACGTTGTTCTCTTCTGGTATATTTTAATATTTCAACTTTATTACCTCGTTTACTTCCTAGATGAGGTGTTAAAATTTTCTAATGAAGCTATGATTATATATCTTAGTAACCTAGATTTGCTTAAAGATTACTTTACATTGGACTGGTGCAGGGATGTCCTTGTATCTCCTTTTAAATCTCTCGCTGGTTCTGCACCTACTTTTTTCTAGGTCCTCAAAATTTGAGTCTTCCCGCGACGTTGTTCACTTCTGGTATATTTTCATACTCCAACTTTATTACCTCATTTATTTCCTAAATGAGGCTATAAAATTTCGTAACCAAGCTATGGTTATATATTTGAGTAACCTAGATTTGCTTAAAAATTGCTTTACAATGGACTGGTGCAGGGATTCCCTGGATTTTCTTTTAAAATCTCCCGTTGGTTCTGCAACTACTTTTTTCTAGGTCCTCAAAATTTGAATCTTCCTACGACGTTGTCCACTTCTGATCCATTTTATTATTCCAAATTTATTACCTCATCTGCTTCCCAGATGGGGTGATAAAGTTTTCTAATGAAGCTATGATTATATATCCTAGTAACCTAGACTTGCTTAAAGATTGCTTTACATTAGACCGGTGCAGGGATGTCCCTGGACCTCCTTTTAAAGCTCTCGCTGGTTCTGCACCTTATTTTTTCTAGGTCCTCAAAATTTGAATCTTTCCACGACGTTGTTCACTTCTGGTATATTTTAATATCCCAACTTTATTACCTGATGTACTTCCTAGATGAGGCGATAAAGTTTTCTAACGCAGCTATGGATATATATTCTAGTAACCTAGATTTGCTTAAAAATTGCCTTACATTTGTCCCGTGTAGAGATGTCCCTGGGTCTTACTTTTTTCTAATGCTACCGACAAAAAATTTTTTGATAGTGCAGTATTCTGTTTCCGTCATATTTTTTTTAAATAATTTTCTGAATACCTTAATGAAAACTCCTGACTCATCTTTAAATTTTAACTTTTCAAAGGAAATATCAGTCTAGTTCTCTTAATTGGTGATATCCTAGCCATTTCGTTTAATATAAACGATGTCTTAAAATTTTAAAGACAAGCACAAGCACTGAGTGTTTCGTGTTTTGTCTGCTTAGCATTACTGTGAGTCCATGAAGATCACAACTTAGTTGTCGAAGCTTGGATACAAATATTGATGTGGCAGGAATTCTTTTGCATCTTCTTGATTATCCCAAATCCTTTCAAATGTTAAAAATTATAAAATATTCATGTAATTTTCTAATAAAAAAAACTGTAATGAGGTGTGAACATATAAAGAATCTTATAGCATCTGAATAAAATTTTTGAGGATGTTTCTGCGGAGTTAGTAATCGAAACTTGGCATACGTGTACTTAAAATGTGGAGTTACATATTCTTTAGAAATTCATAGTAGTTATACAATCATTGTCGAGTTCCTGTACTAGAGAAATTAGAACTCTGCATCATATTGAAAATTATTGCAATCATCGCTTCCCTCGGTCCCATCTCCTCCAATTCCCTGCACTTTATATGTGTCAATGGATCAAATGAGGAGTTGGGCAAAGAACTGTTATATTTAAAAAAAACAATTGCATTAGATTTTAGCCTCTTTTTATAATATAAAAATGGATCAAAATGTTCTTGAAAAGTTAGTATCGATTTGGCAACGTAATAGATATTTCGTTTTAAAACTTTTAAACCACTTCCAAAGTTTTCCGCATAATCTTTTTATTCAGTATTTTCTAAAATTGTTCATTAGATTAATTGGTAACTTGATTGACTAAAAGATTGATGATCTACCCTCCGAAAATAATCTGACTGGCTTTTCTGAAACTGTAACAGTTAAGACGACAGAAAATGATTAAAGTATACTTCATTTCAATTTACACTTCTTCCTTTGTTAATGGTGGTTCGGCTTTTTGTAACACACCCAAATCACTATTAGTAATGATGTAAATTTGAAAAATTCGGAATCATATAAAATATGTATTTCTTTTCCTTTTTAAATTCAGCGTTTATAAAGTTACAAGCTTCTTATTTTAAAAAATATACAATTTTAAGATAATATTTTTCTATACGTAACTTTATAAATATAATTTCATTCTGAAAGACATCTTAATTGAAACTTTTACGAATTCACAGCTACAAACTTCAACTTTAAAATTGTTCGTAAGTTTGAGTTTATTTGAATGATTTTTTCCCATATTCACGAAGAGACTATAATTAACTTTTGTTTTGAGAAATGAACGATTGGTCTTACAACGTAACGATGTTTAAACGTCACATTCTCGGTGTCATTTGATCAGTTAACTTTCTCTTAATATTAAAACATATCCACATATTTTATATTGTAGATTATAATATGAAATGATAAAAATTTCTTTTTCGTTGCACTGTTAATGTTGTCAAATATTTAGTTATTAAAGGAAGCATCTAAAAGTTTGAACAAATCTTTTTAATTGCATATAACTATGCGCTTTTACCATGTTAAATTGAAAAATTCTAATTTTTACCTCTTTATATACATCGTATATGCAGAAATATTTGAATTTAACATCGTAACAGCTCATAATTACATACAATTAATAACCTACCGTAGGTTTTTATTTAATAACTGTTCCTATAATGCACTTCATGGCACATTAGAAAGACTCGAATTCACTGTCTCCGTGGTCTAATAGTGCTGGCACATTACCGGAGAGTATGAAGTCGCGGGTTCGAGTCTCGTCCGCACAATTTTTTTCCAAAATCTCGTTTCAATGTTTAAATAAATACAAAAAAAGAACACTTAATTGATTTGGAAGTATGCAATATTACAATTTTTTATTCTTAATTTTAGTAAGGCATCGAACGTAACGAGTGCTTCTTGTCGCTCTGTTATATTCGGAGAAATATAAGTTGAAAAGCACTGGGTAGACTTTAAATTAAATTTCTCCGAACAAAAGAAAATGAATGTACAGTCTTTTTTGCAAATACAAGGGATGAGATTGTAGTTGTAGTCTAACCAAGCTCCTCCAGCAATATCTTGATAAGACTGCAACAATAAATTATTGCTTTATTAGTTACACATTGTTTTTAAGGGGTAAAGGTGTTTGACTTTTACGAGGGAGCGTTTTTATATTCGCGGAATGGGGGACAAGGGGTGGAAATAAAAAAAACAAATTATTTTTCTTTTTCAATATGTTCACCTGCAAGACGTATACATTTTTCACATCTTTCAATTAATTTATTTATACCCTCATAAAAAATGATTTCTCTTTATCTGCAAAATACGCCGAAACTGCCTCCTTGACTTCATCATCGGCAGTAAATTTTTTACCCCGCAGCTCTTTTTTCATTTTTGGAAACAGGTAATAATCACCCGGGGCCAGGTCTGGGCTGTAGGGTGGGTGATTCACAATTTCGAAGCCCACCTTATGCAGGGCAGCTAACGCAACGCGGCTCTTGTGGACGGGCGCGTTGTCGTGCAAAAGCAGAACACCTTTTGTCAATTTTCCCCGTCTTTTCTCTTTAATGGCTTCTTTTAGTCGCTCTAATATTGAAGCGTAATATACTCCGGTTATAGAAACACCTTTATCTTTATAATCAATCAACAATATTCCTTCAGAGTCCCAAAATACCGTTGCCATGAGTTTCCCAGCTGATTGTGACACTTTAAATTTCTTGGGAGGTGCTGTGCCCTTTTTATGCCACTGCATGGAGTCTTGTTTGGACTCAGGTTCATAATGATGAACCCAAGTTTCGTCTCCACTAACAATTCCACTCAATACACCATCCTTGTCTTCATTACAGATGTCCAAAAATGCACGCGAACACTCTACGCGCTGTTGTTTTTGCGGCGGCGTGAGCATTCTCGGCACCCATCTTGCGCTGACCTTAGACATGCCGAGATGATGGTGTAGGATTTTAAAAATTGTTATATCGGATACTCCAACCATTTCTGCGAGTTGTTTCTTCTTTAGTCGAGCATCTTCGAGTACAATTTGTTCAACTTTTTGGATAAGTGCTGGCGTGGTCACCTCAATGCTCCTGCCCGGCCTCGGGTCGTCTTCAAGGGATTCCCTTCCTTGTTTAAATAAACTATTCCACTTGTACACCATGGTTTTTCCTGGGCAAGAGTCGCCGTAAACCAATGACATCTCATTCATTATGGTCGCGACTGATTTTCCTTGCCTGGTAAGGAACTTTATAACGGCACGATATTCGATTTTTTCCATATTTCACTTTTCACTCCTGATTATGTTACTTGGTTGACGATAGCTCAAAGACTAACTGTCTAATAACAATGAAACTTCGTATTTATACTAATCATGAGTCGCTGCACAGGCCACGCCCCCAATGCGCCTACTCACCCCTCTACAACCCGCTCATTCCGCGAATATAAAAACGCTCCCTCGTATATGCAATAGATGGAAGCTCCCCGTAAAATAAAATTATTATTGTGTCGCTAGACATGTCCCAAAATATAATGTATATCTCGTCAATTATGTTTAAAATTTCTTTTTTCTGAATAGAGAAACAAATGAACAAATAGGCTATAAGACATTTAATTATTAACGGAGTCTTCTGTACTAGAAAATATGGTAGGTACGTGTGTATATTTATTTTAAGAAGATTTCGTTTTTACGAAAATGAATTCCTTAATTCAACAAACTATTGAATATCTAACATTTTATAAGTTGAAGTAATCCATAATTAATTAAATATTTGCAATTATAGCAAATTATTTTAATAATAAATTATAAATTTTTATTTATAAATGGAGCAGTTTTGTATCGGGGAAAAATAATATTTTCAACTATTCATAAATAATTGTGTAACTTTGAATTACTAATTTTGGTTTAAAAAATATTTTGAAATGAAATACTTGATTAACATTTATAAATTTAAACGTTAACACGATGTATAGATCCTATTTCTTAGTTCACAATCCTAAAAAGGACGCCTACACGTCAGTCCCACCTCGTAGAAACGTCTTCGAAAAGTTTGTCTTGATTTGTTTGAACTTTTCCCCCTCAAGTGTTGATACATTGACTCAAGAAGCATTTGCCTGTTTTCTCCCATTGTTTTGATAACACAAACCTACAATTAATTTTTTTTTCCTGCTGATTGTAATAAGACACCTGTTTTTATCTTGTATTGGCACGATAATTTCAAATATCAAATTCACTTTTCCTTATCACAGGGATTCCCAAAGAATGCGCCGCGGCGTCCGAGGGTGCCGCAAAGAGTACCAGGGGCGCCGCGACAGCCTTGAGAATTTATTTAAATTTAAGATTTTAGACTTAAAATTATCAGGTCTCCAGTTTTGCTTCATATGAAGGGCACCGCCGGAACTAATCTGAACGTTAAGGGCGCCATGGCTTTAAAAGGTTTGGGAACCTATGCCCTATCACATCAGGTTCTTTCTCTATGGCGTTTTGACGGTTTTTCTCTCTTGATTGTCATTAATAAATATAAATGCTTAAATTTTTCCAATTGAAAAACGTTCCAAATACATTCAATTCGTTAGAATAATGTGCGTATAATTAACCCTGCTCCAATAACATTTACTTAAATTTACAACAATTATTTGTAAATCAAAATACATAAAAACTACATGTCTACAAATCGAAAGGCAGATTCTCTTCGTTACATTTGTAGCAGCTTCACTGTTCTCAGTCAAAAGATAAATATCAGTGTGTTAGTTAAGAAGTTGTACTTAGTTTACTTTGGCGTAAAATTAGCAAATCGAAACAAGTTGTGGGCTCCTCAAAATGTGTATAAACTGTTTGTCGAAAGTTTACGGCATTGGAGCAAGGGAAAACACCAAAAATTCGCTTTTGCTGTTCCAATGATCCGGCGTGATCCTATTTTTGTTTAGTTCAGGCTTCGGGTTATCATAAGAAAAATAAGAATAAAATTGTGTATCCGAATGGCGACTCAGCTATTCAACTGGTACATCATTCCATTGAAATACCTTTGCTAGTTTATGAAGAAAGTCTTTCACTAGCAGATAAGGATGATGAAGATATGCTAGACATTCTTAAGAAGGGAGATCTAGATGATGAAGATTTAATTCCTAATTCTAGACAACAACGTTTTACTGTGTCGGAATTGAATGACTTAGTAAAAGATTTTGGTTTATTATTGGTACTATCTTCAAGAATACAAGAAAACTTACTAAAGCAAGGTACAAAGATAACTTATTATAGTTCCAAGGAAAGTAATTCTGAACAATATTTTAAACACGTTTGTTTATTGTAATAATGTGTTAAGTTTACTAACTAAAATTTGAGTTATATCATCCAAATGAGTGGCGTTTATTTATCGACACTTCAAGCTGAAGTCTGAAGTATATTTTACTACACGGTTAACAGATAGTGCTACAATGGCATGCTCACCAATTTGTTTTGGCAGCACATTGAATAATTGGATTTAGACGAGCTCTGGTTTCCGCAAGATGACGCTATATGCCACACAAGTCGTCCAACAATCGATCTTTTGCCCACTAAGTTCGATAATTGTATAATCAGCCGTTTAGGGGATGTCAGTTGGCCTCCTTGGAGCTGCGATTTAACACCGTTAGACTTTTTTGTGGGATGCTGTTAAAGATCGATGTTTTGTCGACAATCCAAGAAACGATTCAAGTATTTAAACACGATATTATTCGCTCTGTTGCTGACATAGATGTCGGAAACATCGAAAATGTGCTGCAAAATAGGATTGACGGATCGGGCCAACCGAAACAGCCACTTGAATGAGGTAATGTTCCACAATTAATCAGGGATTACTCTTTCCAATAAAGCAAAAATCATTGAAAAGTATTGAACTGTCCTTTTTGTATAGAAAATTTTCAAAAACCAAATCTATTTTCAGATTCTAGATTCATTTCTATATTTTTTAACATAGGTTGACCCCTTATTATACAGAGCAGTGGTCTCAGTATACTACGTTGAGGAACGCCTAACTTCACTTTACGAGAATCTAATATATTTTCTTCTATATCATCATATTGTAAACTATTGCATAAAGAGCCCGAACGCTATTGACATACGTAGGTTGTCTTTTAAGTTTCGCGTTGTGGAACAAAGAGGGCGCCACTAATCAAATGTCAGCCCTAAGCATTAACTTCCATCTTTAGTTAACCTAAATCCAAAGTTTCAGTGCGATACGTGTTGTATTGTAGCTACGACGAACTATCAAAATTGGCAAGTTATTTGAAAAATGGAATTGAGCCGAGAACATTTTCGCGGAATAGTTTTTTAAAATTTTCGAAGACAATTATCGCAACAAGAATTCGTCGCCGAGTTGGTTTCTGCTTTCGGCAATAAAGCACCACATCAGTCAACAATTGCTCGTTGGTATGGAGAATTCAAACGTGAACGGATTAGTGTTAGTGAAGATCTAAGAGCAGGTTCACCAAAAACGGCAGTCACTCAGGAAAACGTCGATGCTGTGCGGAAGATCATCAACCAAGATCGATATGTGACGTATCGCCAAATTGAATTGGGGATTTCAGGGACCTCAATTCAAAAAAATTTGCATGAAGAATTGCGTGTAAAAAAAAATAGTTTCCCATTGGATAGCGCATCTGTTGGCCGAAAAACAGAAAGCAGGTGAATTTGGGTCAAAAAACTATATCGTTTCAATACCAGAAACTCTAAAAACATGTACAATATTGGCAGTGGTGATGAATTTTGAATTATCTCATACGAGCCAGAAAATAAACGCCAGTCGTATGTTTGGGCGTTCCAAACTGAAGAAAAGCCGACAAAACTCATCCGTTCACGAAGTGTCTCCAAGCGTGGTCTCGACATTTGTCTCGAGAGCAGATCGTGTAGCAACAATTCCTCTACAAGATCAAAGAACTGTTACTGCCGATTGGTATACAATTATTTGTTTGCCGCAAGTCATCGCTGAACTTCTAAAAACCAACTCCGAAAGACGAATCAGCCTCCATCAAGACAATGCAAGTTCGCACACAGCGCACAAGACAATTGAATTTTGAACGCAACAAAACGTAGAATTCTTGGACCATCCTCCGTACAGTCCGAACCTAAGTCCCAACGATTTCTTTACCTTCCGAAAATCAAGAACAGACTGCGTGGTCAAAGGTTCCGGTCGTCAGAAGGAGCAGTCGATGCCTTCAAAAACGCAATGCGAATGGTACAATTGTTTCCAGACTTAGTTCAACTGTATGCAAAAGTGCATTAATCTTCGTGGAGAATACTTCGAAAAACAATGAAGTATTTAAAAGCTATCTACTGTTTTATTCCAGTTTTATATGTAAAACTTAAAAGACAACCCACGTACAGTACTTCTAATGCTGTAACATTCTAATTTCCTCGTAATTTAATAGAATGTTTAGGCAAAAAATTAATGCAATTTCGTCAACACTCATTAACAATTGTGATATTTAAAAGGGTTTAATAACTATATTTAGGGTATAGAAAGTAATTAAAAATACTTCAGTCGCGACGGGGATTAAAAGAGAGAGGCGTACGTAAATTCGACTTTAACGTAAATGAATTTAATCAATCCATTGAAATTACTCCATATTATCTCGCTAACTCCATCATCACATTCTGTCAAATTTATTTAACAATTAGTTCAGCGTCGTAATAATAAAATTAATTCACGCTTATTTCCCTAAAATTACACACAAAGGCGGGCGACGACATTTTCACAATATTACACGTTATTAGTGCGCTGACGAATGTTGAAGTAGGAGAGAGAAAGATATAAGAGGAACTTCCTAAAACACGTCATAATCAATATTATGTCAAGGTGTTGTTTTAATGCCCCTCCTGAAACTTGTGGCGCTACTTAAGTATAGGTTAACTTTGCAAGTTAAATAGTCGCGCATTATGAGGACTTAATGTCAGACCCTTTAAGGAAAGACCCTTATTTGTTCGCAAAGCCCTTAAGTATTGTTTTGTGTCTGTGAAAATGTGTTTTTCTTTGGGGATACTTTCGCAAAATCAGAGATGAAAATCAAAGGATTGCCAGCGATTCTGTTTTTTTCAGCTGCAGAACTATTCGTAGGACATCTTTCTTTAAGGGACATTTTTAAAATTTTTAATACACAAATGAGCAAATTTTCTTATAAATAAGAAAGAGAATTGGAGAAAATAAAGTCAAGATGAAAATAATATACACAATCTGTCGCAGAGAAAACCGAATGTTTTTAAAATACTAATTCTTAGTGGCGCCATCTGTTAAAAAAATAAGTGTCGGTAAGGTAGATCTTTCACCAATGTCATGTCAAAATATCGTGATATTTGCATCATTAGAAGCAGAGAAATTATGCATAAAGTAACAGTGTGTTTTTTGATATTCGTCGAAAAATGAATTTCGAACAGAAGAGCAAATATCAAGTTCTACTATAAACTCGGTAAATCGTCTACTGAAGCGTTTAATTTGATGAAATAAGTGTATGGTGATGCGTGTTTATCACGTACGAGTATGTATGAGTGGTAGAAACGATTTAAAGACGATCGTACGGACATAAATGGCGACGAACATCCTGGTGCAAAAACATCTGTTGTTGCGGAAAGAGAAACATCGAACTTGTGTGTGAATTTATCAGAAATGAGCCGAAATCCTCATTGCGATACATGGGACTGAAATTAAATATTCACAAAGATTCAATTCATTGCATTTTGACATAGCATTTGGGATTGAGAAAGATTTTGGCAAGGTTTGTACCACACGAGCCAACTGAATTCAACATTGTACAGACTTGATGAAAGACTCAAAAAAGGACGAAAACTTCAGATATTCTATTGTAACTGGAGATGAGACGTGGTCTTTTCAATATGATTCAAAGACCAAGCGTCAAAACTGAGAAAGATTTGCGCAAGGTTTGTATCACACAAGCTAACTGACGATCAAAAACTGTTCCGAATTCAACATTTTACAGAATTGATTAAAGACTCAGGTTTGATCAATAAGGTTAATATATAACCCCTTTCCACAATTAACTATTTGTAAATTCTGTATACGTATTTCGACAACCAAGTTGTCATCATCAGCAGATAAAATCAAAGTGTCGCACCTGGTAAAACACGGCGAAAAAATTGTACGAAAAATATACTCCGTACGCGATCCGCATCGTTGAAAACCAAGATGTGCACTGTGTCTGTTTCACAAGGTTTTTAAAAATACTTTTACTTAAACTAACATGCACTACGCCGAAAAAGGTTATTATGGTCAAAAATGTGTGTGATTTATGTGTGTTTTATGATATTGTTCCTCTTGTCTTTCAGTAGAGAAAAAAGAGGCGTTTGCAGGGGGCCGGCGTCATAAACATTTACCAGATGGCCTGAATTCTTTACTATGTGCATGCTTTCATACGCGTCCAGTTCGCGATAATTGTACACGTTCTTTATCAAATGTAAACAATCCATATTAACACTGTGGTTATTTTCTAATACATGTCTCGCTATACCCGATTTTTCCGGTCGGTTGAATTTTATGTGCGAAAGGTGTTCTTTATACCTGGTTTCGATCGATCTTTTGGTTTGGCCGATGTATTGTTTATTGCACTCTAAACATTCAATCCGGTAGATTCCCGATTTTTTATTCTCTTCAATTTTGTCTTTTGCATTTCCTAACAGCAATTTAAGGGTATTATTAGGGCGGGAACACACCTTAAACCCGTGATCTTTAAAAATACTATTCAGATTTTTTGTCACACGATGGAAAGGTAAACAAACAAAATACTTTTCCCGATTGCTCTGTGGTGAAAGACATGTGGTGTCACGGACTGTTTTTCTTATGTTGGCCTTTCTAATTAATCCATTGATTATTTCCGAATCGAAACCGTTGTATACCGCGATATTCTTAATGAGGTTCAATTCTGAATTGAACCTCATTAGGCAAACGCCTCTTTTTTCTCTACTGAAAGACAAGAGGAACAATATCATAAAACACACATAAATCACACACATTTTTGACCATAATAACCTTTTTCGGCGTAGTGCATGTTAGTTTAAGTAAAAGTATTTTTAAAAACCTTGTGAAACAGACACAGTGCACATCTTGGTTTTCAACGATGCGGATCGCGTACGGAGTATATTTTTCGTACAATTTTTTCGCCGTGTTTTACCAGGTGCGACACTTTGATTTTATCTGCTGATGATGACAACTTGGTTGTCGAAATACGTATACAGAATTTACAAATAGTTAATTGTGGAAAGGGGTTATATATTAACCTTATTGATCAAGTCAATAAACCACAGGCTCCATCAAATTCAACTAAAAGACTCAGGTATTTTATTACAACTGGCGATGAGACGTGGTGTTTTCAATATAGTTCAGAGACCTGAATGGAAGAATCCAAGTGAAGAAGGACCGAAAAAAAGCCGTTCGAAGAAGTCAAAAGTGAAGACAATGTTGATTTGTTTTTATGATTCTAAAGGCATAAATCATCTGAGAACTAAAAACTCTTAAAGTAACTCAATTAACAACCCCCTGAATTTTCTGCATAAACTGAGGGCTACTACAATGTTGTTTTCTCTTTGTTATTCAAAAAATTGAATAAAACCACAAATGTTCATATTCTATATATGTATTTCGACAACTATCTTGTCCAAATCAGTAGATAATTAATCAGTGTCGCATCTGGATTATATTGTATATGAAATAAGCCAGTGTTTGTTTGTTAACTGGGAAAGTTATGAGGAGTTATTCCGTTTGAATTTTACCGCGAACCCAGGTGTTATACTGTGATGCTGACGACGACAACTTAGTTGCCGAAAACATTGATGTGGTAAGGGGTTTTATTTATAATTTAATATTAATCGAATTGACCATAGTTTCCATTAAAATTTACTTCCTCTTTGTGTATTTTTAATTATTCTTTTGGGGAAACCGGTATCAAATAAGCATGGGCACGAACAACGTTTCTATTGTTTATTCTGCTCCGACATCTTAAAGTATTTATTCTAAAATAAACTGCGCTTAATATTCAGCGAAATCTGTGTGCTAATAAAACTGAACAACGGCATCCCATCTTCCTATTTTCGAGTTCTTTTTAAACGGTGCAATCGAGGAAAATTCTCTAAACAGACTCGTCTCGTATCTTCATTCGGGGATCTCCCTCGCCTTCATTTCTACGTCACGAAATAATTTTACAAGAGCTCAATTGAATGGACGAAGAGGGAAACACTACAATTAAAATTACTCTCCTCAAAATTGAGTATACGAAAACCTGGAGAGATACGAAACACAAACTTACTGCAACGAAAGAGTTACGAAATTAAGGGCGATATCGTTTGATTAGCATGGCACGGGGGCGTACAGGGACGTGCCCCTTCGACTTTTAATTAATTTCACGTCAACTAAAAACTTTCAATTTCAAGGATGAAATTCTCTACATCTATCTCTCTCACTCGCTCTATCGTTTTAAGTACTTACGAGCTTTGAATGTCGAATAACTCTTACAAATCAACCTTTGACAGTTACAAGTGGCGGTGCACGGCGGTATTACGAGGAGTGCACGGTGGATGGTGCCGATGTCGGAACTGTAGTTGATGGTGAGGTGGGGGTGTTATTAAAATGGAAGAGGCGACCGGGTCATCTGTTTAAAGATAAGGAAACGGTGGAGGAATTTTAAAGAGTCACGTGAAAAAATTTGCGAGACAGAGGAATAAAGAATGATGAAGTAATGTTGAAACTGTTCATATGTACATTAATCTTGTAATTAGAAAAAAATACATTGAAGCCACTATCAAAATTACATTAAAAATTTGGAGAAGGCGATTGTCATAAACAGTGAATCAAACATAAGCGTTTTTGGTGGCGCGTTATTTCTCATATTTTAGTGTTGATATGATTTTGACAGTCGCGTTTGTATCAGCACATCAACGTTTCATCGCAAACTTTACAGTAAGACTGCAGAAACGAATGCTTTCGCAGTAGCGCACGGCTCAGTTACTATCAATATTAAAAATAATAAATGTAATTACTTACTATTTCAGTTCTCTTTTGTATTGTTGATGTAGAGTGACGCAAACAACCGCTGTAGTATTGTGTCATTAGTATGCCTTCCAATGCTGACTCATACTCCTACGGCGAGGTAAAAATATGACAAATTGTCGCCTGTTTTTTCGGAAAAACCGGCCGCATTGCAACCGTGTCTTTAGAGAGTTGTAGAACGGTCAATTCCGAATGGTACACAACTATTTGTTTGCCAAAAGTTTTTGAAGAAATAAGGAAAACAAACCGAAAACGACAGATCATTCTCCACCATGACAATGCGAGCTCTCACAGATCGGTTCAAGCAATTGAATATTTGACCGGGCAAAACATTGAATTGATAAGGCATCCGCCGTGCAGACCTGATCTAGCACTCTGTGATTTCTTTCTGTTTCCACACGTGAAAAATAAACTTCGTGGTCGACGGTTTCCTACGCCGGAAGTGGCAGTTGAGGCATTCAAAACTCATATTTTGAGGATACCGCCTTCACAGGGCCAGCAATGCTTTTCAGATTGGTTTAAACGAATGCAAAAGTGCATTGATTTTCAAAGAGAATATTTTGAAAAGCAATAAAACTATTTTCGATAATAGAAAAAATTTTTTTTGTTTGCTATTTCCGAAATATAAACGGCTACCCTCGTATAAACCACAAGGGTATCAAAACATTTTCACTGTTTATAAAGAAAGTAGGAATAGCTTTTGTTATGAAACGCAACAGCGCGCTAACAATAATCGTCGTTTTCTCTCACCGATATGCTTCACTGACGTGTATATTTTAACCCTAAATAACGAACCAAATGTTCAGGATATATGAATTGGATTCAAGCAAAAACAGAAACAATCACAATTATTCAGTAAAACACTGGCTTGAACAAATGTAGTATATTACAGAATTTTGTAATCTATTTTGTAATAATTATTGCTAAAAGTCGTGCTAGTATTTCATTTCATTTAATTGTGTATTTGTGCAGTATTACAAAAAATAAAGATTTCTTAAATTTATTTTTTTATCATTTAAATTGTAGCGTAACGTATTTATAATAATAATCACTAATTTTTCAATTGTAATTATATTTATTTATAGTCACACCACTAATAACGATACATTATGTGGCCCAAAACGTAGGGCAATTTTCAGTTAATATAACTGAGAAGATTTCAATATATATTAATGCAAAATACTATTTGCACACACATATTTTATTATCAAAAGATTTCTGAATAAAGAATGAAAGAAAAATAAGTAACTTCATCTGCATTTAAATACAAAGATATGAATAGGCCAGCACAGATATTGACTACAATGATGATAATAGTAATAATACCTCGTGTGGAGCTAGAAAGCACCATAAAGCTTGTAGTGAGTTACAGTTTCATAATGTATGATCAGCAGTATCAGCCGCATACAATCTGAGCTCAAATCAGGTCTGAACGAAAAGTTTCCGGGCATTAGACTGAGGATGGGCGAGGAGAATCTACGCCATAGCAATGATAGTAACAATCATTTATTGGGTGAAACATTGAAAAGAAAAGAGGCATATTTAATAAACATTATAAACAAATTTACAGGGTGTTCAAGAAGAATATACATATTTCGAGTGCATATATTTATTAAACTTTAAGACATACAAATATGAAACTTTACACACATATTTATGAACCTCTCAAGTTCAGATTGCAGATGTCCAACATGTTCTCCATCAGCGACACGAACAATATCACATCGATACTCAAACCCCAAATTCGAACATCGTGTTTGTTTACCAGACTACTAACATGGAAAGTCGCTTCATCACTGAACACGATGCGTTGTGCGAAAGTGTTATCATTGTCAATAGCATCATGAATCTCGTTCCAAAATGCCACACGTTTCCGTTTGTCATCAGGGCGCAGAGCTTGTAACAGCTGTAACTTGTACGGCTTCATAAGCAACCGACGTCTCAAAACACGCCAAATTGTTGTAGGCAGTTGTAACTCCCGACTGGCATGACGAGTTGATTTTGAAAGATTACGTTGGAAGCAGTTTGAATTCGTGCAACATTTTCTTCAGAAACACGAGGACGACCAGAACTCTTTTCTTTACATACATATCCTATATCTACAAACTGTCGATACCATATGCGAATGTTCCATCCATTCGGAGGATCAATTTGGTAGCTCAACCTGAAACGTCTTTGCACTGTAATCACAGAATTGCACTTCGCAAACTCGAGAACACAAAATGATTTCTCCATTTTAAACATATGACTTTTACCAAGAAAAACAGGAGACAAATGATATCTAGCAGCTATGAAATAAACTAGACTATGTATTCGTTTCTCTAATAGCCGAGCCGAGGCGCAGCGATCGATAGTTTGGACAAAATAATACTTTGTAATACGTATATTCTTTTTGGAACACGCTGTATATTTAAAAGTGTCATCATCAGGTATGGAAAAACTCCATACTATTTCTAAGGTTTCAAAGAAGACAATCAAAACCAAAAAAGCGAGTATTAGAAAATATGTGTAAAAAAATCATAACTACTATATTTTACTAAATAAAAAACTAATTCATATAAAAAATAACTTGTGTATAAATAAAGATAACCCCGGAATATTTGGCAATTCTTTTCAAGTATCTATAGCAAACGCTTTGAAAACTATTCTTGTTACTTTTCTTTGGAAAAGGACACGTTCGAAAGTCCAATTTAGAAACAAATATAGATATTTTAGTCCATGTATTATTATTTAAATCTATTTTCTAATTTTGCACAAATAAGTCTAAAAAATTTTACAAACTGTTCTTTGGAATATACTCTTTTAATGAAGAAAAGGAAAAAAAATGGTTTTCGAAAAGTTCAATTAACGAGAAAAATAAACACAATAACACCTTAAGAAACGAATTATATTGCCAAAAAACAATAAGAAGTACAAGCATGCCACAAATTAATTTATCGAATACTTTGAAGTTGATGCGGGGCGATCTGATCTCATAATTGGATTTCTTCCTACCTTAATACTCCGAGTAATGATGCAGCTGTTCCTTTTAAATCTCTTCGTGAGATTAAGAAACTTTCTTATCTGAATTTTTTTCGTCGACTCAAATTTAGAAATCAATGATTATTGGATTAAATTATATATACAGGTATAAAGAACGTATAAAAAGTATAATTCCATAATCCAGCCAAAAATAAATAAAAGTTATTAAACTTTCAATTTATTAAATTTATAAAGTTAATAATATTGAATATTATCCAACTGTATAAGCATTTAATGGGACAAATTAACATGTATTGATGGAGTAAAGTAATTGCATTAATGGGCTAGGTTAATAGTGGATATAATTAATTATATATTAACACAAAAAACGGTATATAAAAATAAACAAAATAATAAACAATATATAAAACGTATTCATATTATTCGAAAGATACCACAAGTTTATTTTTTGGCATTCATAGTAGTAGTAGCAGTAGTAGCAGTAGTAGTAGTAATAGTAAATTATTTTATGATAACAGTTACGAAAGAAATCGAAAGTAAAACCAATGTTCCAATAGTTAAAATACATATAAATAAAACAGTAAAAAGTACATAAAAAAATTATAAAATTTTCGTAAATGATGGTATAAAAAAATCTACATATGATATCTAAATGTATAATACAAAGGACCAAAAATTAAAGACAAACAATTGCTTGCACTGCAACTATAGGTCGTGCATATACAAGGGTAGTTTGACAAGTAGTGAGAATGGAAAAGAAAAACGAATTTTTTAAATACAAAATAATTTTTATTTTTCAATATATTCTCCTAAAAGAGCAATGCGTTTATTCCAACGGTGCTCCAGTGCACTTCTGCCATCTCTAAAATGCGATTCCGGAAGGCTTGCAAAATTCTCATTTACGAAGATGATAAGCTCGTCGTTAGACGAAAATTTCTTTCCACCTAGTGCCGTTTTCAATTTTGGGAAAAGGTGGAAGTCGGAAGGGGCTAGATCCGGCGAATAAGGCGCATGCGGTACTAATTGGAAATGCAACTCGTGGATTTTGGACATCGCAGCTGTGCTGGTATGCGAGGGAGCGTTGTCTTGGTGTAACAGAATCTTTTTCTTTGGCATTCCTGGCCGTTTAGCACGAATCTCAACATTTAATTTTTGTAGAAGTTCTGCATAATGTCGTCCGTTTATTGTGGCACCTTTCTGTAGGTAATCAATGAGCAAAATGCCCTTTGAATCCCAAAAAATTGATGCTATCACCTTGTTTGCCGATAAAGTGGTTTTCGCTTCGTTTGGAGGTGCAGAACCACGTTCTAACCATTGTTTCGACTGTTGCTTAGTTTCGGGTGTACTGTAGTGTATCCAAGTTTCATCGCAAGTAACAAATCGCCTACAAAAATCAACCGGATTCCGCTTATAAAGATCCGAACACTCATTGGAAATGCGCAAACGAGTGAACTTTTGATCAGTCGTAAGCAATCGCGGCACCCATCTTGCCGAAAGCTTGGAAAAGCCCAATTCTTTCGTTAAAATGTGGTGTACGCGTTCTGTTAATGTTTACCAATGTTTACCATGTCCGCTATATCTCTCACTTTGAGTCGTCGATCTTGCGTAATAATATTATGAATTTTTATAGTCATTTCCTTAGAAGTCACGATTTTGCTTGTTCCAGAGAGCGCTTCATCAACACAGCTTGTTCTACCACGTTTAAATTCATTTACCCATCTACTTATTGTGGCGGATGATGGAGCAGATTCACCTAATGTTTCCCGTAACTCATCTTTTATTTCGGTAGCTTTCATATCCTTAATTACGAAGTATTTAATCACCGCACGATACTGTGCTTTTTCCATTTTAACAAAACGACGTGTTGCTTCTTTTTCAATTAGCTGTGAAAAATAAACTAATCAACCGATCTATCTAAATATCGGAATGTGAGCATATAAATAGGCAACCTAAATTACAGTGCATTTGTTTTAGCAATTAGAGCGCCACCTATGTGTCATTCTCACTACTTGTCAAACTATCCTCGTATAAGAAAAAAAGTGAGCTATTATAATCTACTTTAATGGCAGTATCATAAATTAATACGTAAAAGACTGGCTGGCGTCGCTACTGGTGTTCCGCAGGGATTCAAGCAGGATCCTTTTGTGTTTTTAATTTGCATAAAAGACTTGGGTAATTTTATGACTGAGGAGACAATGCAGTTAATAAACAATGCGGATTACACTACTTTTTTATTAAATAATACAGACGAACGAAGTCTGATCAATGATCAAGTATATTTTAATGGAGACTGTGGTCAGATAAATAAATTCCCTTTCCACATATTATATACATATTTTGATAATTTGGTTGCCATCACCAGCAGATAATTAATCGCAATGTCGCACCTGGACCTGCAGTAAAACTCGCAAAAAAGTATGCCGTACAATAACCAAATGCACACTGAGGACTACTTAGTTATCGAAACATGTACACAAACTACGAATATTAATATGGAAAGAGGTTTTATTCATCTTTGGTTTTTCTTACGTTTGAGGAAAGTTCTGCGACGTTTTTTCTTCCTGAACCAATACATTTTGCTACCGAATCTTTTACAAAACATTTGTTTCGAAACAAGTACTCGAACGGCTTACATCTAATTGCAGATTACAACATTGCTACCGCACATTCTTTTTCATGTGTTTAGCGTGGTGCCGAATTTCTTACAATTTGAAATTCTTTCACTGCTTATGAGGAATAGTTATGAATTGTTAAATCCTGTGACTGATATTGCAGATACATTCATTAATAAATTAAGTTTTGCTGATATTTGCATCGTGCATGGATTATAAGGGCGTATATATTTTCCTTACCTCTTCTTCGGTGGCTGGTGTTAATTAAATGCACTATAATACAAATGAATGCCGTTTGTTTCACGCAATTTGTTAACATTGATGATAAAACATAAGCTTAGAGCCTGTAAATTTGTATTTCTACACTTACTTGCATCAGTGGAAGGGATAGTGTTAACGGTTGCTCATGCAATTTTCTTTGCTAACAAGGAGTTTTGGTCAAACGAGGAACTTATCGCAGCAACGAGGAAGTATTCTTCACATCTCGGTTTCATCACAAAAATGACATAATAGCTTGTCAGCATCGTTGTTCCAAACGAGATAATGTTGAAAGAAAGCTTTGTTATAAAACAAAACACTGAACATCATGGCTCATTTTTTCATTCCAAGTTTTCCTTCCTATTGTGTAACCAACAGCATCGTTGATATTAAAGGAGGGATTGAAGAATGTAGAATCAATTGAAGTCATTATAAAAGATAGGAAATCGGCAACTTTTGGAAGGATTGGCAAGAGACAAATTTAGGCGGAAACAAGTGAGATATTAGATTGTGTCACCCCAGGTCTAACTTATCCATCAATCTTGCCATTTTCTTTGTCAAAAAGGAGTTTTGGTCTGATGAGGAACTTATTGCAGCGACGAAAAAGTATTCTTGATGACATAAAAGCTTTTAAGTATTGATATATAGAAAAATATCCCCGCTCATTAGTTTAATTTCAAGTTTGCTTTCCTATCATATAACCAATAGTATCGTCGATATTACAGAAAGAATTGAGGAACGTAGAAACAATTATAACAGGCTGTGAAAGCAGCAATTTTTAGAAGAGTTGACGAGAGACAAATTTAGTAGGCAACCAGAGTTCTATTTTAAATAAACACATCAAAGTATATCTAGGAGACATTTTTACGAGAAAATCTTAACTGCATTTTTGCACCTAAATTGCGCCAACAGAGTCTGATGGTCGGGATTCGACATTACGACTAAGACATAAAGATAACAATCATCGGGAGGCATTTGACGTGGCAAATAATAGCATGGGACGTGCACAGTGCAAAATGTCATTTATTTAATGTTGGCGCGGTTCGAAAGCGTGCCGCACTGTTGCTGGTGCTCCGCCGCCGTCGCGCCATATTAACACAATGTGACATTTAATTTACGACAATATAAAATCACAAATGCAGAAGGCGGGCGATACTGACGCATCGTACATTTACCATTAAAATTTAAACTCGATTTTCACGATCTGCTCTTTTTACAATGGCTTAATTACACTCCCTCTCCAAGATATAATAACACGATGACACGGTGGAAATGTTAATGTGTTTTTTTATTATGAAACTCTTAAGACAGTTTGACATATTAATGCTACTACATAACCATATTAACATTAACATTTCATTCTGTATATACACAGTGGCGGATTTCTAAATAGGCTAAGATGGCTATAGCCTACAGTGGCATTTTTTTCAGCGACCACTGAAAACGGAGTATCAATTTCTTATTCTTCTACTCGATTGTCGGTGATGGGCATCACGACGGTAGAGAGCAGCGGCGGCACTGGCCGATCTTCTCTCCTCCACTCCCACGTCACGTTGATCTAATATTAGTATCTTCTTAACCTTGTTTGAGGATTCACCCCCACACGCCAGCAAAAGGCAACGCCGACCGACTCACCCTGTATCGGTCGTAGATTAAATTAAACACTCTTGAATTAACACGTGCAATACAAAAATATAGTGACAGTGATCCATAATGTAAATAATAGCTACTACAGGAACAGGCCAATTAATTACTTAATTAATTATTTAAGATTGATCTGGTAGGTACGTACATAAGTACATCTTACGTTTCGTTTTAAACGTTAACGAATAAAATGTTGATTCGAAAGAATCAAACGTATGTACTCATGGCAGACGGTAAAAAGCGTTTAGACGGATGAAAATATAAGAAACGGTCAGAGGAGAAACAAAGGAAACAAAAGGAAATCTTGGAGAGGACTAAGAAAATTGATTCCTTCTTCGCCGAGAGTGTTCTGCAACCAGCGATTGAAGAATTCGAATATAATGTACCCAGTACATCAAAGGAGACAAGTGTTTTATCGGCCTTGTGTGAAGACGAAGACGCTATAGAAAACCAAAACTATGATGAACGAAAGGAGAAGAAAGGTCAATCAATATTATAGTTCCAATCTATTAAATTTGACGAAATACCCTGCATCATTAATGATGAACTCATAGATTTTATTGGATGAAATGGCTACTCTCGAAATGCAAATTCTGATTTTCAGAATTCAAGACGAGTCTATAAAGATCAAACACGTCTTTTGAGTTCAACAATCTTCAAAAGAGGGCTTCAGCATAGCGAAGTTTTAAACCGATAGTAGATTATCTATTCTGAAACAAATGGTAGTATTTACAGTAGTCTTTGGCGTTTATTGTATAATGCAGGTAGTAACTTTTCTAAAGATAAAAGATTCAATGATTGAAAAAATCTGAGACATAGCGTGGAACACGAAAAATATGTAAACCACGAAAATTCTGTGGTTACTCTGAGGACAAGGGTTTCCAATAAAACTTTAAGTAATATACTAAACGCAGAGATTGCTCAAGAGACCCCATTAGAAGACACAAATTTTAGTTTTACCACATATCGTCATCGTAAGAAAGTTAACAAATCGTCGTCTCCCCTTGAGAAGTTCTGATGAAAGTCTTGGATCAAGTCTTGGATCAATCTATTGTTAAACGCGCTGTGTGGCAAGTTGCGCCGTCTTGTTGGAACCTAATGTCGTCGATGTTTAGCTGATTAATTTTTGGAAACAAAAATTCAGTCAGCATGGCTCGATAGCGCTCGCCATTCACCGTAACGGCAGCTCCCTCCTCATTTCGAAAGAAATAAGGACTGATGAAGCCGCCAGCATGTAAACCGCACCAAACAGTTAATTTTAATGGATATAATGGTGATTCGTTAACGGCTTGAGAATTGTCTTTGCTCCAAATACGGCAATTTTGCTTATTGACGTAGCCATTTAACCAGAAATGAACTTCATCACCAAATACAATTCATTGATCAAAATGCTCATCTTCGGCCAGTTTCAAATGAGCCCAATCAGCAAAAATGCGACGCAAACGATGGTCGTTTGGCTTCAATTCTTGCACAGCTATATTTTATAGGCACGCAAGCCAAGATCCTTACGTAAAATTTTCCACGTAGTCGAAGGACGAAGGCCAATAACTTAAGAACGACGACGAATCGGCATTTCGGCGTCTTCTTCAATACTTCGCGCTACAGCAGCAATATTCTCTTCAGTACGCCCATTTCTTTGTCTCGTTAATGGTTTTGCATCGAGAAGAGTAAAATTAGTGCGAAAACGATCAATAACTGCTCGAATTGCTTGCTCACTAAGCCGATTGTGTTGACCGTAAATTGGACGAAGTGCTCTATGAACTTCGCCAAGAGATTTATTTTTTTCAAAGTAAATTTCCACAATTTGGAAGCGTTGTTTTGGCGTTAAACGACTCAAGGTGAGTTGGCAAACCTTACTGAACAGAAACGTCAACACAGTTTGACAATATCAGCTGTCAAACCATAGTTATCGACATCGATATTTCTCATGCAGCTTAAAAACACCCATTATTGACCATAATTGATAAACGTAATCAACCCCAGTCTCTGTAATGCTTTGAATGTAGTAAAATTAAACTTTCTTTTATGCTCTTTGTTCGAGCCACTAATGATTAAGAATAAATTAACATACTAAATGAGAAAGGAAACTTTAAGAAAAACCGAATGCATAAATTGAAAAGTAAACCTACGTTTGTAAATATTGCTGGCGCGAATCTGGTTGAAAATCAATACTACAGGCGATGTATTTTCAGAAGAACATGGAAATTAAATTCGCGTAGGGTGACCGCCTATACCAATCGGTACCGATAAATGATCAACATTTCCATTAGACGAATTAGTTTCACGTGTTCCAATAAACCAGTTGATACCTACTAGCATTATAATACATTAACACCGAAATATATTTGATTAAAAACGTTGGTATTTAAAATGCAGAAATCCATTACTTGTATAGGCTATTCAAATTAAAAATCGTTTTTGATTGATTGCACTGTTGCATAATAACAAATTGGTTTGTGCAGGTTTGGAATCGATTCTTTGCAGTTTATTTTTTCTTTATTCAGATTCCAGAACCCAACATATATTTTCAAGTTATTTTTACGTTCATTTTTAAAATCTTTGTGATATAATTGGTTGACTTAGTAGTTATGGACAACAAAGAGCGAACTAATGTTTTACATTTTGGCATATAGTGAAACTTTGAACAGATTTAAGTAGAATAATTGTTTATTTTTGGTTACTAAACCATCATATCATTAGGTATTGTTTAGGAAACAATTTAATGAGCTTGTCTTTTGATTTACAGCAGCCTGTCTGTCATTACAATAAAACCTAACCAAAACTAGTGAATGGTGTCAATTGAATGTAGTCACTTAAACGTTAATAAGTGTGCAGTTATCTCAAATGCGCGTTATAAAGATGTGGTGGCGTTCGACTATTCTGTGGAAACTCAGCCAATTTCTAGAGTATCACAAATATTTAGTTTTGGAATACTTTTTGATTCTAAACTTACGTTTATTAGTCACATACTCTCTCTATGCTCTTCCGCTTCAAAGATACTTGGATTTATCATATGATCCGATTTTAATAATATGAAAACATTAGTAACTTTCTCTACACTCAATACACCTCTCCATCCTCCGAAACCAATCTTTAAACCAATTCTGTTTCACTAGGGAGTAAAGCACACTCGTTGTCTCAAGCCCGCAGAAGGTCCTCATCACTGGAAAACCGCCTGCCTTTTAGCTTCATTTTCACATGCGGAAACAGTGCAAAGTCGCAAGGAGCAAGATCTGAAGTGTAGGGAGGGTGCTCGAGCAGTTTCAATCCTGTCGTGGTCAAATATTCGGTGCAGGCTTTGGCGCGGTGAGCTGGAGCATTATCGTGATGGAGGAACCAGGTATCCATTCTTGACTTTGGCCGCAGGTTCTGTCCAGTTAGCTGTGACTGTCTTCTGTGTGTCCAAAACGACGCGTTCCACAATTCCACTCGATTTGAAAAATACAGCTATCATTTTCTTCTTTACAGATGGGGATTTTCTGACAACTATGGGTGTGTCCTCATCACCAAAGACCCAAACTTTGTTTCGAGCTTTGGTCACATACCGAGATTGTCCCTTATTAAACTTTCTTAACATCTTCCGGCACCAAGTCACACGTCGTGTCATCTGCTCTTCAGTCAGTCGATGCGGCACCCAGAGAGAACAAAGTTTCTTCACGTACCAATGATCATGCAAAATCGAACGAATTGCTGGTGTATTTAGGCCTGAAGTACCCTCTATGTGTCGGTAGGTCACTCGCCTGTTCTCCCCAAGCATTTTCCTCATATTAGTAACGTTTTTCTCCGTAACTGTCGTTCGTGGCTTTCCATAGTTAAATTTCCCCTTTGGAATTCTTTATACCACCTGAATATCGTTGCGCGATGTGCACAAACTTCACCTAGTGCAGGAGTCATTTCTTCGAAGCACTGGTCTATGTTTAAACCACGCACGTGACATGGCGTGGCGGCTACTATGCACGTCCTATGATTCATTGTTGCGTCATATTGCAAAACTTTCCTAGTACCCATAAATAGATGTTTTTTGTGTAAATGTAATAATGTAATTGTTTAGATATTAGTTTTTGCCTTGAATTGCATTTACTGAATAATAATAAATTATATTATTATTGTTAAATACCGGGAAGAGATATTTGAAAAATTCTGGTGTTCGACATTTGAGACAATTGTTTTAATTTTTACATTGCTCTTCATTACAGCGTTTATTGATTATTGAAACATATGAGTAACGGCTCTGATCTTTTCAGATTGCATATGTTGCACACATACCAGGTGTACCGAAAAGTCATTACCGGTTTTTCTAACAGATGTCGTCAGGCTTAAGTATGCACTGTTATGATTTGACACATATTTTATTCCACTGACATCAAGCTTCAAAGACATATATGTTATATTTTGCGAAAGTAACATCGTCATAGATTTATACGTCTTTGAAAATGTCGAGTTTCATGCCAGACAAAGTGAATTTGCGGCATGCATTAGTTTTCTTTTATATACAAACGAAAGAACCCTCTAAAAGTCATCGTTTGATAGTATAAACATACGCTAAGCATGCTCTAACCACAAAAATATGTTAGCCGTGGTTTCTACAAGTCTAAAGTGGTGATTTCGATGTGCGAATCAAAGAATATTCTGGTAGCCCGAAAAAGTTCGAAGTTACAAAACTACAGGAGTTACTGGATGAAGACCCAACCCAAACTCAAAAACAATTGGCAGAAGCGTTAGATGTGGCCCAAGAAATGATTAGCGACCGATTTCTAGCAATGGAAAAAATCCAAAAGTTGGGAAAATAAGCACCACATCAATTGAACAACAGGCAAATGGAAAATCGAAAAATCGTCTGTGAAATACCGCTTCAAAGGTATGATCGTAAGTCATTTCTTCATCGAAAAATCACGAGTTCTAAAAAATGGATTTATTTCGAAAACCCTAAACGCAAAAAAAATCATGATCACTTGATGAAGCCGGCCTATCGACTCCAAGGCCAAATCACTTTGGTCGCAAGACAGTGCTCTGTATTTGGTAGAACCAGAGTGGCGTGGTGTATTACTAACTGTTGAAACCTGGTGAAACAGTTAATACTGATCGCTTTTGACAACGAGTTATCAATTTGTACCAAGCATTGATAGAAAAACTTCCAGAATGGGCTCCAACACACTTTAAAATGATTTTGCAGCACTATAACGCCGTCTTGTACAGCGAAACCGGTCAAGGAAGCATTGAAAGCACTTGAATGGGACATAATATCGCACTCGCCGTACTCTCCAGACGTTGGCCCGTCCGACTATCACCTTTTCGCATCAATGAGACACGCGTTTGCAGAGCAGCACTTCGCCAATTTCGAAGAAGTTAGAAAATGAGTCGATGAATGGTTTTGCTCAAAGGACAAATAGTTTTTTTTTAGGATGGCATCTTTAAATTGCCTAAAAGATGGGCAAGTTAGTGTTTTTTTTTTCGAAAAGATTGGTAATGACTTTCCGGTACACCTTGTATATTGGATAAACTCTTTTCTTAGTCTAGCCGAAAATGTTTGCTTCTTCCGTAGTTTTTAAAGTGGTGTCCCTAGAATTAATTTGCCACATTTCGTGTGCACGTCGAAACGTAAAAAATGTAGGAGCAAATCAATGAAATCCAATAAGAAAACCTTAATTAAAATAACCCTAATTTGAGACAGCAATAAGCAGAAGCTCAGCATTCAATTACAAAAGTAAATATGTACAGATATAAACGAAAAATTTATTTTCTGGGTACACGCAAGCAATAATCTAAACGATTTATCAAATTTCCCAATTTCTTACATCTTTCAGCGACGTCATAACAATATCGGACGTCTTCTGTGAGTAGGAAATTAGAAAATCTCAAAGATTTCATGCATCAAACGGAGGCATTGTGTGGCGACATCTCTAAGTGGGTTACTGGGGGAATTAACTGGGAATATAACTGGCTCGGCTCTTAAAAGCATTTCCTGGTCGCAAACTCTAACAGTCCCTCTCACATCACGTCATCTTTTTTCTCTGTTGACCTCAAGCGTGTATGACTGATATCTATGTGTGACAATGAACATATGTGTGGGGACGTGCACGTGGGCGAGAGAGATAGATTATATAAATACTTTTAAAGCAGACATTTACCTTTTGATATTGCATTTTACGTCACAGCTTTTTCTTTGAAATTTAACAAAAAATGTTCTTTGATAAATGTAAATATTAAAAAATAAATAAGAAAACGTCATCCGCAATAAATTCACGAAAATCTGGTCGATAGGCTTCGGAAGACAAATTCAGGTCCGACGCACGGCGTGAATTTTCTTTTCGAAATGGAATCTAAATGAGGAGAATTGATAGGAACAGAAAAATATCACCTTTCGCAAGGAAAAATAAAAAAAAAAAAGGAGACAGCGTAAAAAATGCATATGTGTTGGATATGGGAGGAGAGTTTTCGGGGACATCGATGTTATTCCGCGTTCCCATCCTTCGCGTGGATGGTCTCTATTCCTGAGGAAGACAAATTGCGGCAGATATGATGTGACAGGTACAATTTGCGAAATAACTTTACAGAGGGTGAATATATGAACCATGGAGTCGGTAATACAGCGAACTGGAGAACCCGGGATTAGGGGATAACGGCGGATACTCGTCTTTGAGAACGATATTATCGGCTTACTCCTATATATGTATATACATATATATATGTATGCGTGTATGTAAATATACTATAAAAAGAAGAAGCAGTGTATTGGGATTATCGGTCTGTTAAATACTCATTTTTCCGTACAAAATATTTCGTTGGAATTGCTACAGCTACCCAAATATATATTGTGTCGATGCAAATACAGGAGATACATTAATTATGAAGTCACCGAAAAGCTATAAACATTTTTAAAACGTTCTGGATGAACCTCGTATATGAACAATAAACATATGAAGGAAATTCGTTATATAAAACGTATAAAATTAATTATGTATCACTTTGAAATGTAAATTGATTCCAAGTACTAACTATTAAACACGATAGTACTCATATTTAGTGATAATTTCAAAGGTATGTATTAAAAAGTTCTTTAATTCAACACAAATAAGCCACACATAAGTTATGAAATATGTTGTAAATACTTGTGATTCATATGCGTATGGTATGTGTATGAATGCCGGATTAGATTGATGATGGCGAATCGACGGCGTTCTTTGTTATATTCGACGCGTGTTAATAGATTTATTAACCGATTTTCGACATTAGAATACACTGGCAATACTACTAAATGTATTGTGTGCAATATCAACATTTTACCATACAGTATTTTTGTGTGTAAAAGACATGTTAATAGCAAACAACACTGGTTAAATTCACAACGTGATATACTATACTATAAATTTCTATATGACTTTATTTTTTTGTTAAGTGTTTGCAACGTTCCACAAAATATAGACAATGATGAATTCCGAAACTTTTGGGGGAAATGCGTTCCGGAATGTAGATTGCCAACAAAAGGTCAATGACAGTGTAATTTTCCTCGGGTGAAAAATACGATTACGGATCAAATAAAAGCAGAGTTAAAAGATCAAAAAATATGGCTGATGGTAGATGCAACAACGGATGCAAAAAAGAACAGTATTTTAGTGCGCACTTTAAAAAGCGGCGAGATTTCCTTGGCTCTTCTTTTACGTAGTAGAATATTACAGAAAACAAACCCGGAAAGGATAGTAGAAACTATAAAACATATCTTTGAGAAGTTCAATATATCGGCAACCCAGTTTGTAATGTTGGTTATAGGTGGGGGTTCGAATATGGTTAAAGTTGGAAAGTTATTGAAACAATCTTATCCTCAATTGCTTCATGTAACTTGCTTGATCCATGCATGTCATCTTGCAGCTGAATTTATTAGAAACAGTTATCCAAAAGCAGGCCAATTTATAGTTTTTACCAAACAAATCTCCAAAACGCATTCGTGAGTTTAAACAGAATTGGTCGGACATTCCTCAGCCACCACAGCCGGTATTTACGAGATGGGGAACGTGGCGTAAAGCTGTTTTATATTATGAAAAATTTTTACACATTATTAAACCTTGTATCTTAGATTTAAATCCACAAGATGCTCAAGCAGTTTCAGTAAGTCAGCGGCTGGTTTCAGATACCGGAATCCATACTGAAATAGGGTAAACTTCCGAAAATTATTCATTTCTTTTAGATACTATTTGCAAATTAGAGAACACCAAGTTGTCATTACATGAAGCGCTAAATATAGTATATTACCTCAAAGACTCGTTAGGAAATCTAGCAGATAGTATAGGAAGATTAACAGCTGATAAATTGTGTGCGGTTATAAATAACAATCCCGATTTTCAAACTATAGTGCGTATAGACAAGCGTTTAACTGCTAACTGAAAGTGCGAAAATGATGCGGACGTCCTTTTTAAATTCGCGAACATCACATTATTAGACGCAGAACGTTCCTTTTCCAAATACACCAACATATTTTCATCTCGCCGTAGGAGTATGACTGAGCACTGGAAGGCATACTAATGACACAATACTACAGCGGATTTTTGCATCACTCTACATCAACAACATAAAATAAAACTAAAATAGTTAAGTAATTACATTTATTATTTTTAATATTGATAACTGAGCCGTACGCTACTGCGAAAGCACTCGTTCTTGCAGCCTTAGTATGATGCGACGAAATTGGAAAACCAAATTAACATAAACAAATCTCAGAGGCCTTCACACGCCAATGTCAGTCATAAAATTTGTGAAAAAATAATTTTGGTTGGAGATTTTAATCTTAAAACTTTGAAAAATAATTTTCGCAGTTACAATAAATATGAATATACTTCGGACCGGAACCAATTCGCAATCGTAATGTAAATCTATACGGACTCTCTTCTGATAGAAAAAAGTATTAAAACAGTTAGTCCTAATTTTATCTCTATTATTATGACAAAAATGAACATCCACATATATAATTATGAACAATTTAGTAACCACACGTGTATAAACCTTGCTCGGGGATCGTGTCTGTATATCCAGTACGTGTGTTCATCTAAGAAAAACCAATGTTCGTGACGCAATCAATTAAAGTAACACGTGACCATCCTCTATTATTCACCAAGCATTAGCAAATGAGATGACATCTGTTCCTACATTTACCGTACTGGACAGGCCTTGTGGTACGATACAATGGAATTGTACTAGGAATAGACCTGCGAATTCATTGTTAGGTTACTTATCAATATACGGAATAATGCATTTAATTCAACTATTAATGACACTAATTATATACACTATCGCTCAAGTATTTTTTACATATATGAAAAATATGTATTTTTACATCTAAAATAAATTGTTGTATAACATATTTATCTAAATTTTAGACTCGTCTATATGCCCTCCTTTATTTTTAATCACCGCAGCACACAATCGAGGCATTCTTTCGATAATTTTCGTAATGTCTCAGGTTTTATTTTACCCCGTGCCTCTTGGAGGTTTTTCCGCTTATTAACAACAGATGTGGGAGCCGATTTTCTCACCTCTCGGTCAAGTTCTTCCCACAGCAACTGGATGGGATTTAAATCGGCACTCTGGAGAGGCCACGCCATAGCTTTTATGGTTCTATCGTTCTCCAATTTCTGCAAATATTCCCAGCATAGTTCGGAAGTTTGTTTCGGGTCATTATCTTGTTGGAAGAAAAAATTCTGACCCGAAATTTTAATTCCAGAGATGAATGCGTTTTCCTCTAATATGCACTTATACTGTTCCTTTTTTAGTGTAGCTTGCGATATCGCCCACATTTGATCCAGAAAAGCAATCCCATGTCATGACTGAACCTCCACCGTGCTTAACAGTAGGGGCTATGTATTCTTCCCGGGCACGCTCACCCACAGACCTCCTCACGAAACCACTTCGAACCCAAAATCTCGTGTACCGAAAATCTCGAATTTGGTTCGTCGGTCCACAATACTTTATTCCAGTCTTCTTTGGTTCAATTTTGATGATCGCGTGCCCACTTTATACGCTTTTGCCTGTTTTGCCGTGCGTAGAAGTAGCATCCGCATTGCAATTCGTCCATGAAGACCGGCTTCTGTTAATCGCCGTTTAACTATGGAAACACTTACAGACTTTCGACGAACAGCAATCATTTCTGCTGTGGTTTCTGGGGTTGCTTTTCGTCTATTTCTCTCACCATTGCAAGGACTTCCACTGAGGTTATTGCCCTTGGTCTGCCTTTTCGAATTCTGCCCAACACACTTACACATTCGCGGTGTTTTTTGATGATATAACCCACGGTTTCGCGGTTGCTTTTGCCAGCTTTATGGTATGCGATTATAAACGATCGTGTTTCTACACTCAATCCTTTTCATTTAGGCACTTGTAATCGATCCAACTGCTTCGAAACATGCGATGTTATCACTATGAGCACCTCACAAAAACTAACTGCAATTTTGCCAAAATACCCAAGTACGAATACTTAATAATTTACAATAACACCCTACCGTAAAATAACATCATAATAATCGAAATTTTCAAAAATCGAGAGATCTAATCGCATACGTCCAATTATTCTACTTGGAGTTTTATTAGGATATTATCATTCATTGCGAATAATAGGGTAATCGCATAATTATTTTTCAATAAGCTTTTGTAGATTTTAATGTTAACTACGAAACTATTTCTTACTACAGAAATAACTTTTAAAATTACAATTTGTCTGCAGAAACTGTAATGAAACAAGGGTGACCAAATACTTATGAGCGATAGTGTATATATGCTGTGCGCATTTAGGACGCCCGTCTTTCATTATTACGCATAGTCATTATCTAGGGATAGTGAATCATATGACCGTTCGTGTTTCGAGTGATAGTGTATATAAATAAATATTGTATTGAAATATAAGTTTCCGTTTGTAGAAATCTAAAAGATCAAAATACCTTTCTCGTAATGTATCTCGTAATAAATCCAGTAAATTAAAGTGCATGGATAGAAGTTACTTTAACAACCATTTTACGAGGTTATGAAAATCCTTTAAAAATCTGAAACGCTGGGATATTCATGAAAGTAAACGAGATTTACCGACAGATGTCCCATCTGCGAGTTTGTATATCCCTTCACTAGGTAATTTACGATAAATTCGCGTGAATATAAAAGTTGTCGACTAACCTAAAGAGAGAGAAAGATAGAGAGCGACAGAGTAAAAGAGACAGTGTGAGAGGGTGTGGAAGAGAGAGAAGCAGACCGAATAAAACGATAAGTAGGTACAAAGAAGTAGTAAGTATTCCCTTGGAATTTAAAGACTTAAAGGAAGTCTCGTAGTGGTAACGTCAAAGTAAACGTTAAAGAATATTCTGACGCATTAGAGACAAGTAACGTTGGGCCGTGCTATAAAGCTCCGGCATTACCAACTGGAAAAAATCACTAAAAAACGAAGGAATTCTCGAGCCGATTTGGGGACACTCCGTCATAATATCGTTGTAGTACGCGAATTGGAGATAAAAGCCTTCGGCGAGATCACCATCGCTTCGTCGAAACGAGGAAAAGAATAAAGTTTTGTAATGGTCCTGTGCGGAAAAATTTTCCCTGTTTTTTCCTCGTCGCCGTGTTCTATGTTCTTTGCGCCCGGCGAAACTTTTTCGATGCTCTTAACTTTACGATTCTAGTTCTCTCGAAAACAGTTATCGGTTTCGCTGGTACGACGATGGCCTTTTTCAACTGTGCGACACCATACTCGCGTTCGTCTTGTTCTTTTTTCGGTGTCGAAGAACGGAAGTAAAAAGAATCGTAACACATACTTTGCACTTAAACTCTTATACGTGCGTTCGATTTGGAGGTTTAGTTTTCCTTTTTTGTTTCGTTTTTCTTTATTGTTACGGGACTTTAAGCAGTCCGAGAATTTATAAACGTTTAATGGAAAAAATGAGGGGAGGGATGTAATCTTTAAATTGTGGTTGGAACGATGAACATTTTATTATATCGAATGGGCGTGGGGCGTTGTTATCTCTTTTGTAAGTCGGACAACGATTGCTTCTAGAATTATTTGAACTTTTATTAAAACCCAACGTAAATAATAGAATACATGATTTGTTTGGCGACATTTTATTGTCTCTAATATTGTTTCTGCATAACTTTACCATTTTAGTTGAGTTAAATAGTTGTTGAATAAACTCCTGGCATTTTCGAGCAATATCAATAATAAAGTAGAGGGGCTTAATCACAATGCATGTTGGAACGGTCAAGGTTAATAAGGTGGTTATAGAATAGATTGAGCTCGAGGTTTTAATGTCAAAGACATTTAAATTTCAAGAATCTTGAGGAGGTTTTAATGTCAAGGACATTTAAATGTCAAGAAGCCTGAGGAGGTTTTAATATCAAGGACATTTCGATGTCAAGGGCTCGAGGAGGTTTCAATATTAAGAAAATGAAGAAGTGCTAGAATCGGCTGAGTTCAAGGAGGTTCAAAAGTTAATTTGGTGTGTGAATGAAGATATATAAAGGTAGAGTTATAGAATCATTTCAATGTCAACTCAATGGGGAGATTCTAAAATCTGTGCCCAAGGAGATTCACAAAGGTAATTAAGTGTTTGAATGAAGATACATAAATGTAGAGTTATAAAATAATAGTTGGTGTTGAGAGTTACCGTCAAGCGTTCATTTAGTACAAGAGATATAAAGCGATGATTGTTCTCAGAAAATTGAAGACGGTGAATTGAGAAACGTTACCATTGAAGCAGGTAATTTTACCAATTAAGTTGAAACTTATAAAGTGGATCCTGCTACAGAATCTGTTTTTTTGTTCAAACGAGTCAGCCGAATGAATTTTGAATTAAAGTAGATGTAACATGGAATGTACATCTAGTAGGAGAAAGACAATTTTTTGAGTAAAAGTCATTCTAAGTGGATATACATATGTTGGATTGTCACATGTTGTATGACTTTGAACCTGTGGTGAAAATTGTAGGTATAAAAAAGCAATGTGTGCTTTTTAATGTTGACGAATGCGATCGATTTTTATTACGAAGTTGAAAAAATATTTTGAATATTGCAATGGAGCATCTCCAGATATCAATAGTTTCAATTTACAAATGTCTAGTGAATGTTTTGCTGAATCGACTAGTTTTTATATTTAACGTATGAAGGTTTGTCGGAATTCTGGCGTTTAAAAGATGTGGAGCCTCAGTTAGCACTTTTAACAAATATGAAATATTGTGAATTTTGTAAGAAATTGATGGATTGATTATCATACATAGAAGCGATAGATATATAAATAAAAAAGTAGAAAAAATATTTAATGGGATGACTGAGTGTTTGCATAACAAAGGAGTTAGTTATGTATGGGCTGCAGAAAATTTATAATGACGTAGATGAATTGGGAAAATTATTTTAAAATTATAAAATACAGGTTATTTCAAAAAGAATATACGTATTTCGAAAGCATATATTTATTAAACTTTAAGACATACGAATATGAAACTTTATACACATATTTACGAAGCTCTCAAGTTCAGATTTCAGATTTTCAATATATCCTCTATCAGGGACACGAACAATATCACATCGATACTCAAATTCCTCCCATACTCGGGCAAGTATATCCTTCGTCACTGATGTTATGGCAGTACGGATCCGGTTCTTCACCTCTTCCAGGTTCTGTGGGAGTGGTGGTACGGAAACGTTGTCTTTAACGAAACCCCACAGGAAGAAGTTACAGAGCGTCAAATCCGGTGACCGTGCAGCCCAGCTGAGACATGCTAAGTCGCCAGCACCACGGTTCGGTAGAGTTTCATTCATATATTCACGCACTTGGCGACTCCAGTGAGGGGGTGCCCCGTCTTGTTGAATAATTAAGTTGTGTTCGTGTAACCTCGGAAGCAACCAGTTTTGTAACATAGCGAGATACTGCTGACCTTTAACCGTGTTTCCATCAAAGAAGAATGGGCCGTAAGCAGATGATAAGGATATCGCACAAAATACATTGATTTTAGGCGAATCTCGTACATGTTCAATGATTGCATGTGGGTTCTGTAGACCCCAAATTCGAACATTGTGTTTGTTTACCAGACTACTGACATGGAAAGTCGCTTCATCACTGAACACGATGCGTTGTGCGAAAGTGTTATCATTGTTAATAGCATCATGAATCTCATTACAAAATGCCACACGTTTCCGTTTGTCACCAGGAGGCAGAGCTTGTAACAACTGTAACTTGTACAGCTTCATAACCAACCGACGTCTAAAAACATGCTAAATTGTTGTTGTAGGCAGTTGTAACTCCCGACTGGTACGACGAGTTGATTTTGAAGGATTATGTTGGAAAGCAGTTTGAATCCGTGCAACATTTTCTTCAGAAACACGAGGGCGGCCAGGACTCTTTCCTTTACATACACACCCTGTATATACAAACTGTCGATCCGATCTGCGAATGTTCAACCCATTCGGAGAATCAATTTGGTAATCACGGAATTGCACTTCGCAAGTTCGAGAACACAAAATGATTTCTGCTGCGTAGTAGCCATTTTAAACATATGACGGTTGCCAAGAAAAACTGAAGACAACTGACATCTAGCGGCTATTAAATAAACTAGACTTTGTATTCGTTTCTCCAATAGCCGAGCCGAGGCGCAGCGATCGATAGTTTGGACAAAATAATACTTTATAATACGTATATTCTTTTTGAAACACGTTGTATATTATATGTATGTACATACATATATGTATATTAACAATAAGTACTAAATGATTTTTGTATTTATTTTCAATTCTATATTGTTAATTGATATAAAGAACGAGTTAAATATGTATGTATACATATATTCAACTTTATAGATCGAAGTTGGAGTGGGGTTTGAGGCGTGTATATATTTATTACTTCCGTTTGTTATGTAGTATTATACCAGTTATTATTAATGAAGGCGATTCATTTTTAAAGGTGGTAAAAGATCATGGTTTTTTGAATACTGTAATAAATATCATTAGTGTGAAAAGAAAAGCATATCTTCGATATTGGTCGAATTTCGCGGAATACTTCACTCCCAAGCAGAAGTCAAATCGTCAAAATAGATTCGTTAAGAAGATTCAGAAGCCCACGCCCAACGACGATTTCCATTTATTTCCCTCAACAGAGACGCCCAAATTCAAGGAGGTACGGCACATCTAAACTGCTTGAAGCGGTGTACTCAATGACAAATATAAAGACTGCAGAGAAACGCAGGAAAGAACATTCGAAAAATCTCTCTCGGAAAATGAAATTAAATATGAGTAGGAGAGATATCGAGCCATAATACTTCTTCCATTTTGACAATGCGGACTGTTAGGCTTTCTTCCAGATACCGCAAAAACCTGCCTTAATTTTTTAAATCTTTACCTCAACCGCCACAGTCTCCAGATGTACCCGCTCTTTACAAAATTCATCTAATGGAAAATATAATTGATAGTCCGAAGACCAGTACAATGTATTTGGAGCAATTTTTTGTAGGGAAAGATAGTAAGTTTTACGAATGTGAAGTGTTCAAACTCTTTGAGGGATCGTGTTATATTTAATAATAGATAAATATGTTTATAAATGGACAATATCTTTACGTAATTCTCTATTAAAATCGCTAAGAGCTTTCCGAACAACGTGGTATGTCTTTAGTTTCGGTACCAAATTCATTTCGATGCCTATCATTTTCTCTTGAACATTTTGGCGCGTCGCATATCGAATTGAGTAATAAAGGTAGCACAATATTGCATCAGAAGAATTAATAATCCCGCTCTAACGAAAACAAATCATCTATTCCAAAATATTACGTACTCAGGTATCCAATTAATTTGATTTCGAAGTTTACCACTCATATTTCTCATCAAAACATCTCTTTAATAGAAGTTTCCAACAAACATCGAATATTGTGGTACATACATACATCGTCGTAAATTTCGTGGAAAATTATACGAAGTTAATGTATTTATGATCGCATCATTAAACCCCCAAGGCAGCATAACATAGTTACAAGATTTTAACTCTGCCTTTTATCCGGCGTGTATGTGTGTATGTGCTTAATCCGAAAGGGACGCGCATTACAAGCGATGAAACAATGCGATTACAAAGTACGAAATGTTAAAATGAAAAGGGCGAGTTGGTTAACATGTCACACATAGGATGTATGCATTTAACCTGTAATCTTAGTCACCTGCCCCTGACATAACGACCACACCCTCTTTTTTTTAACCGATAAAACACGTGCACCGAAACCACCTATAATTGTAAACGGAAATGTTTGGGGATTTCCCTTTTTAGATCATATTAGATGCATTAGTAAAGTACAATAGTGTGTGTTTTAATGTCTTTCTGTTTAGTTTCCTATTAGTTATTGCTTATACGCAAGAATAGTGGGTTGTTTTTCTTTCTTATTTACGGGGAGAAAGAAAAATTTCCCGGAAAAATTATTCGACAAATACCAGGAGTACTTGAAAGTCATTAAAAATTAAACCAACAGATTATGTAAGGATAATTTCCTAAATTAAGAAAATGTTCACAATATATAGCTGTAATTAAGCAAATCTATTAAATTGTCAGTTGTAAAATGACAAATGAACTTACAAAACTGAAATATAATACAATGGTGAACAAAAAATATGAACAAAATAATACACAATACTGAAAATCATACAGTTAAACGCCAAAATAAACAGAAAGGCAAAATGAACCAGTAACAGTATCTATACATAAGTACAAATGCACAAAAACGTCGCATAATTTCCCTAGTTTAAAATGTTTGCGATTTGTAAATTGAACAATGTTCAACAAAAAATGTATGTAGTTGTACTAGATATTGACCGCAAGATCCATAAATTAATTATATATAAAATCGAAATATTGTAGTCTAAAGAGAAAAAAGAACGAAACTAAATTAAGTGACTTTAAAAAAAGAAGAAAATCTTCCTAAAAGTCCTTTATATAAATTACCAAGCGTACTGAAAAGTCATTACCGGTTTTTCGTAAAAAAAAACTACATAATTATTGAGAAAATGGAAAAATTTATTTATTCAAAGTATTAGCCATTTGATTCTACACATCTTTCCCATCTTTCAGGTAATTTATGGATGCCATCCCAAAAAAACTGTTTGTCCTTTGAGCAAAACTTCATCGAGCCATTTTCTCTAACTTCTTCGAAATTAGATTTTGAGCATCGACCAGTAACTGAAAGTTTTCCAAGCACACATTTTCCATGTCCAGAACACAAATATTAGTGTGGTAATGTTTTTTTAATCCTTTTTGTATATTGAATCAGCCTCAGCCTACAAAGAAATTTATTGTTTGAGTAGAAAATTCAAAAGATATATTACATCTTTCGATTTTCTACTCAAATAATAAATTTCTTTAATGTTTGTGGCTCAACATTCAAAATTGGCGAAGCGCTACTCTGCAAGCGCGTGTCCCGTTGATATGAGTAGGTGATATTCGGATGGGGCAAGGTCTAGAGAGTACGGCGGGTGCGATATTATATCCCATCCAAGTGCTTTCAACGTTTCTTTGATCAGTTTTGCTGTATGGGACAGCGCGTTATCATGCTGTAAAATCTCACTACCATGTCTTCGAGCTCATTCTGGACGTTTTTCTATCAATGTGTGGTTAAAATTGATAATTTGTTGTCGGTAGCGATCAGTATTAACTGTTTCACCAGGTTTCAACAGTTCATAATAAACAACGCCACTCTGGTCTCGAAATAAATCCAGTTTTCATCACCCGTCACTATTCAATGCTGCCATGACTTCCGATCATACCCTTAAAGTAGCATTTCACAGACGATTTTTCGATTTTTCATTTGCCCGTCATTCAGTCGATGTGGCACCTATTTTCCCATCTTTCGAATTCTTCCCATTGCTCGTAATCGGTCGCTAATCCTTTCTTGGGCCACACTTTTACACTTCTGCCAATTGTTCTTGAATTTGGTTTGGGTCCTCATCCAATAACTCCTGCAGTTTCGCCGGAAAAAGTGGCATAATGTACTGTGGTCCGATAAATCGAAAATATTTTTATTTAATTCCGGTGCATACCAACAACACGTACGAAGACCCGGATTGACAACATTTCAACCCCAGTACACCAAAAAAACGGTAAAATCCGAAGGCTCGAGCTTCATGTTGTGTATGCGTTTTTCGTGGTATGGCGTAGGCTCTTTACACAAGATAGAAGGCATAATGAATGTTGATGTCTATGCGAACATATTATAAACTATGTTTCTACTATATTCAGTGGATAAAATGACACTAAAATGGTTGTATATGCAGGATAACGATCCGAAGCATGTTTCTCGTAAAGTGAAAACATAGTTTTGAGATAATAGCGTTCGCGTTTTGGATTGGCCGGTCCAATCGTCAGACTTATGGGTGGAGTTGAAAAATACAGTATTTGTTGCTAAGCCGCAAAATATTGACGACCTGTGGGGAGTATTCCAAGCCGAATGGCAATCAATTTCGGCAGACATGTAGGCAACTGGTGAACTCGTTGCCCTACAGGTGTCAAGAGGTGATAAACAATAAAGATCAAGCTACAAAATATTAAGTGTTTCAATCCAATTAACTAAGTAAAAATGACATTTGGATAGTATTTTGGCATGACTGTTATTTTAATGCACAATTATTTTATTTGTCCTTGAATAAAAACAGTTTTATTTCCTCTTTGGTATTAAGAAACCTATTTATTTATTGTTATGTAACATGTTGGAATAAAGAATTTAATAAACTTGAATTTTCACCAAATTCATGACCACTGCTATGTTCGTACACATGACTAGATATATATATAGTCGACCTCTTGTCGTGTATATATATATATATATATATATATATATATATATATATACACGGCAAGAGGTCGAAAATGTAAACAAGTTTATGTACTATTTGAATAGCACACTATGCATACGATTGGCTGTTTTCATTTAAGAAACAAAGAAAAGCTCTTTTTTAGTTTTATATCGCGACAGTTTAATCTGAAAATATAGAGCAACAATTGTGATTTAGATCGCGAAACTTTTTGTGGTAACGATTGCACATATTGTTCACTACTTCCGGATAAAAAATCTCCATTCATTCATCGACAGATTGCCACTATCGTTTCTAATTCAGTGTATCATTTTTAACAAATGATAAATCGTCCTTACTCCCGAAACATCATAAAATCGAGACCGCAAAAAATATTTCACGGCAGGGGAAAAACCGCGTTAGATAAATGATCTATGCTTTCGGAAAAAAAAAAGGGAAAAAGGTGTTGTATTCGACATTTAAATTTA
Source organism: Dermolepida albohirtum (assembly GCA_031893035.1). Classification (NCBI taxonomy): domain Eukaryota; kingdom Metazoa; phylum Arthropoda; class Insecta; order Coleoptera; family Scarabaeidae; genus Dermolepida; species Dermolepida albohirtum. The sequence continues at coordinate 68,642 of JAVIWB010002063.1, forward strand.
CAAATATGATAGATTATCGAAAAACTAGCTCTTCATCGACTGTCCAATCACGTGGCGGCAGTGTATCATTGACCTTTTCCACTAAAAATATTAAATTAATGGGACAAGCGCAAGCGCAATTTTATCGAACAAAAACAATTTACAACGCGCAATATAATTATTATTCTCCCACTCCCACACCGTTATTACCATTTAATTCCTTTATTTATTAAAATGGCGCACACACCGCGCGCCCGCGACGTTCTCTTGAAATAAATTCCCATTCATGCTAGTGAAAAGCGGAAGTTAGAACTTCGGTACCCATTTATCATCGGGTAATGTAGAGAGACAATTTATGGTCGTGATATCTGACTGTACGTACACACTCACACGTGCACACATACAAGCGAATACATAGATGAAAATTTCAAATATCTCTGTGAAAAATTTCACCGGAATATTTCTCTTGGACCGTATATTTCTATAAGAACTAATTCTCTGGCGGCGTTATTAAAAGCTATTAATATCCATTACTGTTCATCATTATTTGCGTCTGGTTTAATGACGTAATGCCTTCGTAATGGAATAATTGAGTATACAGATTGTATACTGCAAATATTTATTTGAAATTTTGCCGACAGCTGTACTTTACATGATTATATTTTCGCGAAATTCTTTTCATTTCAGTATCTGGTTTTAAAGTCAATATACGTGGGATGTCTTTTAATTTTTGCATAGCGGGACAAAGAGGGCGCCACTAATCAAATGTCAGTGCCAAAAATTAACATCCGTCTTTAACCTAAACTCCAAAAATTTCAGTCCAATACGTGTTGCTACAACGAACTATCAAATTAGTTAGTTGAAAAACGGAATTAAACCTTTTTCGTGGAATAAATTTTTATAATTTTCAAAAACAATTATCTCAACAAGAATGCCTCATCGAGTTGGTTTCTGTTTTCGGCAATAGAACACCACATCAGTCAACAATTTCTCGTTGGTATAGAGAATTTAAACGTGAACGGATTATTTTTAGCGACGATCCCAGAGCAGGTTCACCAAAAACGGCGGTGTACTGAGGAAAATGCCGATGCTGTACGCAAGATCATCAACGAAAGTCGACATGTGATATGTCACCAAATTGAAGCATTATTGAGGATTTCAAAGACTTCGCTTCGAAAAATTTCGCATAAAGAATTGTGTGTAAAAAAATTAAATTCCCGTTGGATATCGAAGAACAGAAAGCAGCTAGGGTGACTTGGTGTCAAAAGATACTAGATCGCTTCAGCGCTGGAAACTCTAAAAACGTGTACAACATTATCAGTCGTGATGCATCTTAAATTTACTCATACGAGCCAGAAAATAAACGCCAGTCGTGTGTTTGGGTGTAATAAGGCGAAGAAAAGCCGACAAAAGTCATACGTTCTCGAAGCGCTTCCAAAAAGGCGATCGCAACGTTTGTCTCGAAAGCAGGTCATGTAGCAACAATTCCTCTAGAAGATTGAGAACTGTTACTGCCGATGGTATACAACCAAGTCATCACCGAGCTTTGAAAAACCAACTCCGAACGACAAATCATCCTTCACCAAGACAATGCAAGTTCGCACACAGCAGGCAAGGCAATTGAATTTTTAACGCAACAAAATGTCTAATTGTTTGTTCATCTTCCGTACAGTTTGGATCTAAGCCCTGACGATTTCTTTGCCTTTCCGAAAATGAAGCACGGACTGCGTGGTCAAAGGTTCCAGTCGTCAGAAGGAGCAGCCGATGCCTTCAAAAACGCAATTTTAACTGTACCGACAAACGAGTGGAACAACTGCTTCCAGATTTGGTTCGAACGCATGCAAAAGTGCATTAGTCTTTGTGGAGAATACTTCGAAAAGCAGTCTTCGAAAGCTGCCTACTGTTTCATTCCAGTTTTATATGTAAAACTTAAAAGACAGAATAAATGAGCATTCTTCTGAAACGGATTTTATACAAAATGTCCACCCAATTGCTGCATACATTATCTAGCTCTTCTATAATCGGAAAGGTAGCTCTGTTAATAGTCTCAGGACCAGCACGAATAGTTTCTACGCCATCCATAATTGTAACAAGAATTAATCTTTGTTTTCAAGTTTTTCTGCATCAACCAAATTTTTAGCTTTCTTCTTGAACAAGTCCTTGTTGAACGGAATGTTCAAAAGTATGATCTCGTAAAAGAATCTTTCTATATAAGCTTCTGAATTGTTGACATTACGACTGAAAAAAAATTACTTTTTCCGAGGCAAGAGAAATTTTACTCCAAAAGAAAATCTCCAATTCTTTCAGATATTAAAGGTTTGTTTATCAAAATGGATTTAACGCAATATAAAGCAAATGAATGGCATTTACTCATTGACAGTTCAAAACGTAGTCATAAATCCATTTTCATTACATAACGGAAATAAATACGCTGGGATGTCCATTGTTGATGGTACAATGTTAAAGGAAGACTCATTAATTTTGAATAAAATAAAGTATCACGAACACGGGTGAATAATTTTTGTTGATTTAAAAATGGTGAATACTCTTTTGGGTCAACAAAGTGGTTACAGTAAGTTTCCCTGTTTTATAGGTCTTTTGTACAGCAGAGTTAACAAGAACATTGGCCCTCTAGAAAAAATATGATGCCCGGTAATCAAAATATAGTCCGCCATTCATTGGTGGCTCTTGAAAATGGGGCACCATGAAAGAGTTTGCTAAATCTCTTGATGAAAATGGAAACTACTTTTCTTGATTTGTAAAACATTTCTTCAGCTAATTATGGAAAAGATTAAAGAAGGTATTTTTGATGGTCCGCATTACCTGATAATAAATTGAAGTTTGAAAGTTTACCAGACAATAAACCCAATGCCTTTTGCTGAATGAGGTGTATGATTTTGTAAAAGAATCTTTCTAAAAAAAGCTTCTGAATTGTTGGCATCACGACTAGAAAAAAATTGCTTGCTCCAGGCGCAAAAATTACTTTTCTCGGGAAAGAGAAATTTTGCTCCAAAAGACAATCTTCAATTCTTTCCTATATTAAAGGTTTGTTGATAAAAAATGAGTTTGACACAATATCAATGGCGTTTACTCATTGACAGTTCAAAACATAATCATAAATGCATTTTTGTTACATAAAGGAAATAAATACGTCGGGATTCCTATTGTTGACGGTACAATGTTAAAGGAAGATTCATCAATTTTGAATAAAATAAAGTATCATGAACACGGGTGAATTATTTTTCTTGATTTAAAAATGGTGAATACTCTTCTCGGTCAACAAAGCGGTTCCATTAAGTTTCCCAGTTTTATAGCATATGTCTCTGGTACAGCAAAGTTGAACAAGAACATTGGCGATCAAGAAAAATATATGACGCCTGGTAATCAAAATATAGTCCGCCCTTCATTGGTAGCTTGTGAAGATTAGGCACCGTGAAAAAGTTTGTTAAATCTCTTGATAAAAATGGAAAACTACTTTTCCCACATTTGCAAAACATTGATTCAGTTAATTATGGAAAAGATTAAAGGAGATATTTTTGATGATCCGCATTACCTGATAATAAATTTATTTACTATTTTTGTTGTAGCAATTTTCTTTTTGCATTTGTTCGAACAAACTGCTTCCTATTTTCTAAGTAAAGATGCAATAAACCTTAAAAGTTATAACCTGAAAATCTCTCGTTGATAGGTAAGTGCTTACGACAAAGTTTTTATTGACTTTAATTCCGAACGAAAATTTCCCCGTCCGAAAATGATGTGCCGATTTATATCGCGAATACGGTGTACCCGTCCATACGTATAGGAGAAGAATTTTAAATTAATTTTCGAGACTTACTTCCCATTTAATAAATTACCCCCGCGACGTGACGTCAACTGAAACAGGAAAGTGCAATTTAAAATGCCACTTTTCATTTTGCTCTGGTCTCGGATCGACGCCGTATGATATCGTAACGTTGGCCGTGGAAAGGGACTTATATAACTTTTAAAGTGCCTCATATACAATAGCTTATGTATATATGCCTACATATATACTGACCTCTGTATCGCTTTCACGTATATATACCGACTTTTATAGAAATTTTAGAAAAATTACATTCTGGATACTTCCTTGGGATTTTCTTATTTTTACGTGAGACACTAGCGTTAAAAGAAAGTGCTAGGAGTGAGTTTATTTTTAAGATATCCCTGAAGAAAAAATCATTACCAGAAATGGTTAGAGACACTAAAGACGCGATAAAAAATTGTACAAGATTAATAACTCCTAACAAGAATTATAAAACGTGTTCCAATAAGACATTTCGTTTTCAATAGCCCGCCATTTTAACAGTTGTCATGATTCAACCTATAACTACATGACAAATGACAAGTAAAAATTATGCCATCAATAAAAATGGAACGATATACGCTTCAAGAACGCATCGAAATTAAAAATTCACTACAAATAGTGAAAATTCCGCGGTCACAGTTCGCAAAACTAAAGCTTTTTTGGGTCGTCGTGAAGCACCTCTCACTCAAGAACAACTGAAAATTTTGTTGTTGTAGCCCATAGTGTTGAGGAAAACCCAGGTTTGTCCATTTCTCGTCGATCATTGGAATTGGGCATCGTGCAAATGACATTACACAGTATTTCGGATAAAAACATAGGTCTTAGGGCTTTTAAGGTTCAGTTAACACAAGAACTCACGCTTACTGATCATCAACAACGTCGTATCTTTACTGATTGGGCCTCGAAATGCATCAAACTGATCCGAAATTTCATCGAAAAAACATCTTGGGGGATGGGGTCAATTTTAGCCTCGGAGGCTGCGTTAACAAGCAGAATTGTCGTATTTGGGACTCCGAAACCCAAGAGCTATTGTTGAAAAGCCTCTCTGGCGGTGTCGCTGGATCTTACTTTTTCGAAAATGAGGCTGGAGCAACTATTATGATGAATGGATTGCGCTATCAAACGATGATTAATGATTTTGTATGGACGAAATTGGAAGATATTGATGTGGACGACGTTTATTTTTAACAAGACGCGCTACGTGTCACGCAAGGAACGATACAATCACTCTTTTGCGTGAAAAATTTCCTGACCATGTGCTTTCTCGAAGAGGCTATTGCAATTGACCATCGAGATCCTGTGATTTAACACCTTTAGACATTTTGCTTTGGGGCTACGTGAAAGATAAGACCTACGCTCATAGCTCATAATCGATTCAAGGCCTCAAAGATGGAATTCGTGAAATTATCGAGGACATACAGCAGCAAATGTGCGAATTGGTGATGGAAAATTTCATAAAAAGAATACAAATGTAGTCCTGCAAGCGTAGCCGTGGCGGCCATTTGGCTGATATTGTTTTCCATTATTAATGGCATATTTATATGTCGAAATGAAACCTCTTATTAGAAGACCCTTTAGCTTAAGTGTGGATCATCCGTTGATCCCTTGACTGTGCTGAAAATGAAATACACAAACCTGGTAACTCGATGAGATCAGTTGTCTCAGGGACTAACTTTCCCACTTACTTAAGTGGTTAGTGAAATTTCTCTTTTTTGACAAACCCTGTGTCGGATTTCTTTTTATTGCAATCTGGTTATTTATTGACCAATGAGCAATTTTTGTCAAACATAATTTACTAATATAAGAACAGATAATTCCGCTAAGGTATACTCATCAGTATCCAAAGTGTTTCAATAATCTAGAGCACCACAAGTTAACGTCTATACTTCCGCACTTTGCTTTTTGTTTGTATTATAACTACTTAAGTGGTAACTTATACAAAATATTCAATACTCCCTTCTTTAATACAATTGTTCTCAATAAGTGATCTTGACTTTAAACTATTTCCCAAGTGTACGACATTCTAACAGCTATTTTCAATTTTCTATATAACACTTAATCAATTTTCAATGTTCAAACTTTCTTCGAAATCGAGATCTGGGAAAACATTGACCGAGTGAGTCGAAACTAGCCTATCACACAAATACCCACGCCCTTTCTAATTAGTTCTATTCAGTCACGGTAGCCAGCGTCAGCAGAGTTACTGTACTTGTGCCAGTCAGATCTGTCAACCTTTAAATTAATGAGACAGAGGCAAATTTAATTCGAATGAATTAGAATTAACAGTTACTGATAATGTTCGGGGATTATGTAATATTTATTTGAACGATTGCCATTGAGATTATTACATTGTTTCTATTATTATTATTCTAGAAAGATTTTTTCCTAAATATTGGCTTCTGAATGTGCTAAAAGTATCATTTTACGACCCAGATCTTACTCCATGTGACTTTGAGCTGTTTTTCTAAGAAAAGAACAGATCTCAACTGACACTGAACTTGTCATATTCGACGTCGTGCAACAATTGGTTAGGACACACTGCACAACTTTTGTAATGCCCTTTGTGTAATCAATGTAATCATTTATTGTATTGTCTTATTACCCTCGCCATAAATTTGTAAGATTCTGAGACTTTTATAAGTTTACCTGCAATTATTATTCTCTAAAATAAATATGTAGTGTAGATATTATCACATGTAATTGAAATAGTTGTTTTATTTAGAAATGAAATCAGTTGAATATCTAAAGAATTCATGCACAATATTTAACAATAAGTTAATATTTTCCCCTATATTATATATTTGCATTTAATTATCTATTCTACATTGTATTTACACCTTGTGTTGGCGTTTCAAAAGCATTGTAGTTTCTATTTTCCAAAATTATTATACTAATAACATTGTTATCATGTATTATTTGCCTGTTAGAATATGTAACAAATCTCCGGTCTTTCCAAAAAGAAAAAAGCCTACTGGGTAGCTTAATGATGTTTCATTTTGCCAACTGAAATGGTTGGATGTCTTAAAGTGTTGTAAAAGGCCATCACCATCAGCACCAGAACCTCATCCTAGATGTTTTAGCTAAAGATAAGCGTTTTCAAATTCATATACTGAGCTGGATTACTATGCGCTTCCTTCATTATTATTACAAACGCTTATTAGTCCTAGTAATAAACGTAGCAGAAAGTAGAGTGTAGGGACAGGAACGAATAGAAGAAATTAACAATGGGTGTTAATTTCTTCTATTCGTTCCTGTCCCTACACCCTACTTCCTGGTCCTTTATTACTGTTGTTTCCTTCTATGTTCATCTCCTCGTTAATCGTCCTCCATCTCTTGATCATGTCTCTTCTTTATTTCCTTCTCGTTGTACTTATTGCGCTTGTATCACTCCCTCTTCTGCATCTATCCATCTCTTTTTCAATCTTCCTCTATCTCTTGATCATAGTTCAATTGACCATTCTTTCATCCTTTTGATTAACTCCCTTACGTTCGTTCGCATTGTATATCCTGCCAGTTTTATTTGTTGGAGTTTAACATTTTTGGTTCTTTGAAGTTTGGATTGAAAGATTTGTCAGTGCTGAAACACTTTCTGCCATTTCGCAGTGCTTGCCTGTGTCAGCAAGTATTTTCAAGATTTAGCAATATTAAGCATAAAAAGAAAAATTCTTTCAAGGATATCGAAATAGATTTTCAAAGACCCTGCTGTATGCTTAGGATATAATTGGCGTTAAACTATTTTTATTATTAACATGAAATTAAGTTCAATTTTAATAGAAACTCCTATTAATTAAAAATAACAAAAACGGTATGAATATTCGTATTCTGTATACGTATTTTATCAACAGATAATTTATCACAGCGCCGCACCTGAATCCGAAGATAAAACAAAACAATTCCGAACAATTTCCTCGTCAAAAACTAAACACACGCTGATCTATCTCACTTAACTAAACTACACCCTTGCTTCTACATATACATAACGGTCGTATCTTACAGGAACTCAAAGAGGCAAGAATATTTTAAAGAATCTTTATCTACGTTTAATACGAGGTATGGCAATTAAGTGAAGAGTCTGTGCTCCTTCCATCGCGCAACAGCATCGGGCGAGGTTATAATTGAAATATTTTTGACCTTGATACTTCCCAAGCAACAGCCCGTAGTTTTGTCTCTCTGTTTGCTTCAGTTTACTTTTGAGCTTTAATTGTAGAGGACACTGTTACTTAGTAGTGCTGTGGTAATGTTTCATATAAAAATCGAGCAATGAATTAATCTAAAATTCCTTGTTGAATTAAAAAAATCGCCTGCAGAATATTTACAAATGTTAGAGGATGTGTTTGGTGATAATGTTATGTGCCACCGGGTCGCCAAGACAGAAAAGAGCACGAATGAGCAAGTCGAAAGTGAAGGCAATTCTGATCGTTTTTTCGATACTAAGGGTGTTGTCATGATCTACAAAGAAGTCTTTAGCAAGCTGAGAGAAAAAGTAAGGAAGAAGAGGGCGAATTTGTGGAATAACGACTCGTGGATTCACTAGGACAACACACCAGATCACAATGCCCTATCTGTGAAGCAATTTTTAGAGGACAAGCCCATTACTGTGCTTGATCATCCTCCGTATTCACCAGATCTCACACCACGTGATATCTACTTGTTCCCAAAAGTGAAAAGTTCATTAAAGGAAACATATTTTCAGTCTGTTGGACATATAAAAGTAAAAACCGCAGAGTTGTTGAAGAAGCTGACAACTGATGAACTACAGCATCGTTTCGAACAATGGATGACACGTGATAAAAGTTAAATATGAGTTTGTTTGCCATAAATAACATTCCTCATACCATTCTTCGTTATTTAATTACCACACCTCGTACATGGTTTTTATTTTTCACAACAAAATTGTTCTCGTAACTGTCCACTTTATTACTTATTGATATTTTTGATTAAATGTAAAAATCTGCGGTTACACCACAGTTATTTTCTAGCACGTGTTTCACTGAACTGGATTTCGCAGGCCGATTAAACTGTGCGCGATATGTGCTTCGTACCGGCTTCCTAGTGAGCATTGAGTTTGACTGATATATTTTTTATTACAATCTCGGCATGCTAATTCGTAAATCCCCGAATTCTGATTTAGTTTGACTTCATCTTTCGCAATTCTTAAAAGAGATTTAATAAGTTCCTGGACCGGAATGTGACTTGAAGTCGGCGTTCTTTAGAAACCTTATTTAAATTTTTGGTAACTGGGATAAATGGTAAGCAAACAAGTTACTTGTCTCGATTGTTTTGAGGAGACGAACAAGGGGTATCTCGGATTATCTTTTTTAAGTTAGTTTTCTTAATTAAACTAATAATTATTGGCGTATCAAAGTCATTGTATCTCGCAATGTTCTTAATAGAATTTAATTTTTCGTGTCCCACTTTTCCTAATATAAAACGAAACAAATGATTGATAAGAAAATTGAAAGAAGCCCATCTTTTGTTTCATGCTGTAAACTTATTAACATTAATTTCTTTTCGGAAAATATCAATTTTTATTTTATATTGTATTTATCAAGCGTATGTCTCTAGCACGCCACTCATTTTGCCATCTGTACTAATAGCCAACGCCGCATCAGCACCTTCTCTTACACTTTTTAATTTACTTCTTTGCAACAATAACATATAACAATATTATTTATGATGTACGTAATTGTATCAACGCACGAATATCACTAGAATTAACTTCAGATTCGACCCCTCCGAAATCCTTTTTTTTTCTGCACACAAAGGAATTTATTTTATTTTCTCATGGCATAAATTCTTGCAGCAATAAAATCCTCAATGGTTAAAGAGTAGGCAAAATTTCTGTGCGTTATCCTATCCCGGAGCACGCATAAGTGCACGCAGGAGTTTAAATATCCTTTGGAGTGGTTTTTATCCCACTTGGAAATACATAAAAAGAGGACCCGAGAGGAAATATTAAATCTGTTTATAAAATATGGTTCAATATAGGTTGAGGTTACGTAACCGGTAAGCATTTTGGTGTTGGTTTCGGCCAAACCCGCTCGATATCATATTAATCTCTGCTACATTTCCTGTATGGAGCGTAAAAATGAAATATTGGCCGATATATGCGGGGACCTTTCGGAGGGCGAATGTGCCGGAATAGACTCCGAGGAAGAATTACTATTGGCTAGGACCTAATAGGGACACAAACCTCCGTGTAAAATGCGAGAGAGACTTGCGGAATCGCAGTGTAGCTAAAATGTGAAAGACTGGGTTAATAAATGTGGCTGTAAGTTAATGGAAAAGCTATTTAAAAATAAATCGGTAAAGTACTTGAATAGCCTCAATGCATCTTACCTATATTTCTGTATTTATATTTGTAGAATGGCATTTAATAATAATAATAATAATAATAATCTCTAATGCCCAACAGTTACACAGACCATTTACAGGACATACGAGGATAGTTTGATAAGTAGTGAGAATGACACATAGGTGGCGCTCTAATTGGTAAAACAAATGCACTGTAATTTAGGTTGCCTATTTATATGTTTACATTCCGATATTTAGATAAATCGGTTGATTAGTTTATTTTTGACAGCTGATTGAAAAAGAAGCAACACGTCGTTTTGTTAACATTGAAAAAGCAGAGTATTGTGCGATGATTAAATACTTCGTAATTAAGAATATGAAAGCTACCGAAATAAAAGATGAGTTACGGGAAACATTAGGTGAATCTGCTCCATCATACGCCACAAAAAATAGATGGGTAAATGAATTTAAAGGTGGTAGAACATGCTGTGTTGATGAAGCACGCTCTGGAGCACCCAAAATCACTTCTAAGGAAATGATTATAAAAATCCATAATATTATTACGCAAGATCGACGACTCAAAGTGAGAGAGATAGCAGACATGGAAAACATTTCAACAGAACGCGTACACCACATTTTAACGAAAGAATTGGGCCTTTCCAAGCTTTCGGCAAGATGGGTGCCGCGATTGCTTACGACTGATCAAAAGTTCACTCGTTTTCGCATTTCCAATGAGTGTTTGGACCTTCATAAGCGGGATCCGGTTGAATTTTGTAGGCGATTTGTTACTTGCGATGGAACTTGGATACACTATAGTACACCCAAAACTAAACAATAGTCGAAACAATAGTTAGAACGTGGATCTGCACCTCCAAAGAAAGCGAAAACCACTTTATCGGCAAACAAGGTGATGGCATCAATTTTTTGGGATTCTAGGGGTATTTTGCTCATTGATTACCTTCAGGAAGGTGCCACAATAAACGGACAATATTATGCAGAACTTCTACAAAAATTAGATGTTGAGATTCATGCTAAACGGCCAGGAATGGCAAAGAAAAGGATTAGTACCGCATGCGCCTTATTCGCCGGATGTAGCCCCTTCCGACTTCCACCTTTTTCCAAAATTGAAAACGGCACTAGATGGAAAGAAATTTTCATCTAACGACGAGCTTACAATCTTCGTAAATGAGTATTTTGCAAGCCTTCCGAAATCGCATTTTAGAGATAGCATAAGGGCATTGGAGCACCGTTGGAATAAATGTATTGCTCTGTCAGGAGAATATATTGAAAAATAAAAATTATTTTGTATTTAAAAGATTCGTTTTTCTTTTCCATTCTCACTACTTGTCAAACTACCCTCGTAATGCACTTAAAAATAAAATTAAAATCGAAACAAAAATAGGTGCAGTTAATGTAATACAAAGAAAAATAAGAATCCAATTAACAAAAAAATATATACACACTTATAATAATGTAATCCGAGTTATTTAAAAAAAAACTGAACGAACAATAATAGATGCAAATTAACGAAAGGGATCCTCGTATAATGCATTGGCATTTCTGGACATATGTACCCGTGGAGCCTTGTGGAGAACATTGATCATTGCCCTAGCTATTGAGAAGGTCGCCGATGATCTAGTGTCAAAACTAGGCACGAGTAAATCAACCTGGGACAACAGCACAGAAGAATCAATACAATTATTTATTAATTTATAAAGAAAACCGCCACTAGCTTTCTCCCTGCGTATACCAAGAGAATCAAAATTGTGCATAGCCAGTAGACCCTCATACGAAGTCGAACCAAAGGCAGGATAATAACCATCAATCTCTGCTATAATTGATATTTAGATTGGATCCTCTTTTCTTATACTTCTTAGTAGCCTCATAAATAATTTTCCACACCCTTTTTCTATTTTCGTGGTCAAAGACACGTATATATCTCGTGATTGCTTCTAACCTCGCTTGTGATACCTCGGGACTATACTCTGTTCAGGGAGCTTTATACAAATGTTGAGCTTCAAGAGATATTGTAAGGTAATTTTGATGGAGCCTGTGGTTGATTGACTTAATTCAACGCGGTTCAAAGCCAAAACGCACATTGTGCGATCTGGTTTTCAACGGTAGAGATCCTGTGCGGAATTCCGGCGGCATTTGGCTGAAAAGTAGGTGCTGTTTCATCAAGATAATCCACCAGCTCACAAATCCGTTATTGCAATGGCCAAAATTAATGAATTAAAGTTTGAATTGCTACCTCATGCACCCTATTCGCCAGATTTAGCCCCTTCGGATTATTTTCTGTTTCCAAACTTGAAAAAATGGCTCAGCGATCAAAGATTTTCCAACGATGAAGAAGTGATGTCGGCAGTTAATGGCTGTTTGAGAAGCAAGACAGTTCTTATTATAAAAAGGGTATCGAACTTATTGAACATCGCTGAGAAGAGCTGAAAGGAGAATATGTTAAGACATAAATATATTTTCTTTCCACAATGTTTGCGGTTTCTTTGTTGGGTCGAGTACTTCTGGGACCACTCTTGTATATAAAGCTTAACGAATTTTTAAAACGTATTTATTATAATTTCAAGTAAGATAATAAAAGTTTGGTATGTACCATGTAAAAATAAATTATGCTACCCTTTTATTTTAAAACAAAAGCCGTTGAAATGAGAATTACCCGTATAAAAGGAAAAAAACAACGGCAATCTTCACTAAAAATTTTCGAAAGGGCTTGTACGCATTTCATCAAAAGGAAAGATGGAAAAGAAAACGGAGGAGAACTTCGGAAAAACCACTTTAAAAGTTTTACCGTACGACAAACAGAAAATCCATTTCACCTAATACAGACCTATATGTATGACGTATATTTTGTAAGCATTCAAACGGTTCCCCCCGTTTCCAAACTCGATTTTTTCCCGTTCGTTTCGCCGCGAGGGGTCGACTGTTGCGGTTGCTGTTTGAAGGAAAAAAAAAACTTTCGTCGATTTTTGATATTGGCGCTTCTATATGCTGAAATAATGAAAAAGGAGAAAGAAAATGGATAAAATTTCGATCGACCGTGATGCAAATGCTCTTACTTTTATTATTATGTTGTTAGCCGAACAAAATTGAAGTTTACCATTTTTTGCATTATTCGAATGTAAACAGACTTAAATACATAATCGTTTGTTGTTTATCCCTCATGATAGCCTGCTTATTAAATATCAAAAATAATTGTTCTGCTAAACATTATATTCATTCCCTAGTTATACTTCTGATAACGAAAGATAATTATTTTATTGAAATATTTGCATTTAAACGGTTTTAAATAAATAATTACTATTACAATAAGTTAAACAAACTATTTGTTACGCATGGGAGTGCAACTTAATTCAGTTACATTTTTTGTAAAAAAATGCCTTTATTTTATAATCGAAATGAATGAACATATTGTATTGTCCATCGGAAGCTACAACATTTCCCCATCTTTCGGGCAATTCATGGATTCCTTCCCAAAAGAACCGTTCATCCTTTGAGGCTAAGAACGAACTAAGCCAATTTTTGGTTCCTTCAATTGAAGTGAAGTGTATTCCAATAAGGGCATTCTGCATCGATCGAACATAGTAGTCAGAAGGGGCAATGTCTGGGCTATAAGGCGGGTGCGGTAAAACTTCCCAGCCGCTGTAGTTTTTGGTCTTGCAACATGAGACCGAGCGTTGTCATGATGGAATATGATTCATGTCTGGTCGCATATTCTTCGAATTAATTGTTATCTGTACAGCTCGCCCGTAATCGAATCACCAGATTTTAACAGCTAATATGGATAACACCCGTCTAATCCCACCAAGTAGACAGCATTACCTTGGCACCATGAATATTTGACTTCGCCGTTGATGTTGATGGCTGGCCAGGCTTTACATAAGATCTTTTTCGTTTTGTATTATCGCAATGAATCCATTTTTCATCACCAGTAATGATTCAATGCAAAACCGCCCTCTTTTTATGACGTTCAAGCAGCATTTGTCACATGGAAAATCGTCTTTCAACGTCTCTTGGCTTCAATTCGCGTGGTACTCAATTCCCTTGCTTTTGGATGAATACCAATGCTTTTAAACGTTTTGAAATAGCTTGCTGAGTTAGTGTAAGTTATTGTGTTTGACGTGAATCTTCATCCAGTAATATGTCCAGTTCCTCGTCTTCAAACTTCTTAGGTTGACCTGGACGCGGTCTGTCTTCAACGCTGAAATCATCGCCTTTAAAGCATCTATACTATTCACAACATGATTTTTTTGTTGGAGCAGATTCACCATACACTTCAGCAAGCAATCGTTGAGCTTCAGCTGCACTTTTCTTCCAATTAAAGCAGAAAATTAAAACTTCCCTCAAATGTTGTTTATTTAACACAAATTCAGACATTTTCAATGAGCTCAAAAATAATGTTGTTGTAAAAAATTCAAAACAATGTAACTAAATATGGTTGACACATATCAAACCTTTCCAACAAAAGAAGACCAGCTGTCATACTCAACTTGCTACTGTACTCTTTGTTTTAAAAAAAGAAGATTATAATTTGTTGGGTGCCTTGAAAAAATATAAATAAAAGTACATGGGGTGATGTAGCAAAATTATTTATTAGGTTTATAAAATATTACATTAGCTCCGGCTAGAGAGACTCTTTTTTACCCTGACCTCAGAGCGATTCAGATCCGAAAAGGGGTTTCAAAAATCAAACACACCCCGTTTTAAATTTACTCCGGAAACACAAAACTACGCGATCAAAAACAAACGATCTGAATCGCTTGGAAAAACGCTTCTTACTACTCTTGGCTAGATATATCTTAAATATATTATGAACACGCAAAATTTATAGTCTATTAATAGGTACCTCTTTAACATGGGTATCACTTCTTCTTTTGACACTTGACCACTCGAAGATTTTCCACACTATTTGCCATATATATATATATATATATATATCTGGGCGAAGATAACGTAATATTTCCGTTTAACCTGGCCTCCGATTTTGCACTTATGGCTTAAAAACACCTCTCGCTCCGCTATAGGTCAACTGTCACTCGCCCCCGGCCATGGGTCGACTGTCACTCGTTCCCGGCTATGGGTCAACTGTCACTCGCCCCCGGCTAGGGGTCCCCTGTCCCTCTGGTTTTCCGTATGGCCTATATATGGGTCCCGATAAATACGAAAAATGGTCATTTCGTGGAACCCATTAGAACTACCCATTAACATTTTCTTTATAACGACTATTTACCTAAGAATAGCAAGAATGTTTTTCTATAATATATAACCACTTATAACTAACAGGTTCTGGGAACTATAACAAAAGAATTTTATAATATTCTGAAATTACCCATAATAAAACTTAATATATACTAGACCCTAATTAATAATATATACATTTGCATTAATAGAAATTCCAAATATACATCTGCTTTGGAATTTCTATTATATGATATGACTTAATAAAAGAAGAATATACATGTACATACAAAAAAAAATAGAAAAAAAATTTAAAATATATAAATGTACCATTACAAACTATATATAACAACTGACGATCTCCATTGAAAAGTAACTGAATTAAGTTGCATACTATATTGCTGTCGCATGAAAACAACGTATATTACACTAATTACATTTCTCTTAAGAAAGATTTATTTTAAATTTCCCGCCTATATACTATTTTATACAGACGGCTAAGATGGCGTCTGCGTGATTCTATTGGCTATTGGTGGAAATATTTCAATTATTTGTTAGCAGTTGCATGATCAGTGCAAAGTACACGCTTAGTGTTTGTAGCTCCGTGGTGCCCAGATAACTCCGGAAAGATGTGGCGTGGTATATATAATAGAAACAGAAACCCAGAAGAGACTTCGCCTGCGCTTGAAGACAATCACGCGTATTAGAAATAGTAAATATGATTCAAACATGTTTCACTGTAATGTTCGAGGCTTTTATGCTTCATTCACAATCCTACTAACATTTTAAAAACGTTTTAATTAATATAGTTTCGCTTGAATTTAAAATTGTAAATTGATTTTTTGTTTGAATTTTGCCGACCCAAATTTAATAATTTAATTAAAGATATATAAATCGAGGCAAGCAAACTAAGTAAATTCATGATGACCCCGAACCTTGTAATGTTCTAAGTTCATAAAGTAACACTTCCAAATCAATTTTTATTTGGGATTTTTAAGGACGTGCATCATTAGGCAGATGTTGATGATGTAGCAGATGTACCGGAAAGTCATTACCGGTTTCTCTAACATATGTCATTTTATTCTACTGACATCAAGCTTCGAAGCCATACATGTTATAGTTTGCAAAAGTAACATAGTCATAGATTTATACGTCTTTGAAAATATCGAGTTTCTTGCCTGAAAAAGGGCGTTAGCTTTCTTATTTATTCAAAAGAAAAAAGCCGCTGAAAGTCATAGTTTGCTGGTAAAAACTTACGGTGAGCACGCTCCAACCATAGAAATACGCGAGGCGTGTTTTCGACAATGTACAAGTGGTGACTTCAATGCGCAAGACAAAGAACTTTCTGGTAGACCGAAAAAGTTTGAATATGCGAAACTGCAAGAGTTATTGGATGAAGACCTAATCCAAACTCAAAAACAATTGGCAGGAGCGTTAAATGTGGCCCAAGGAACGATTAGCGACCGATTACGAGTAATGGGAAAAATCCAGGTCGAAGTCGCCTATTTAAAATTTTTCTCCTGCATGTCCTATCAGAAACTGTACCTTCACCAAATACTTTTTGTAAATTTCTACACGCTTCTGTAGCATTTCTTCCTTGTTGGAATTCATACAAAATACATTGGTATATATTAGACAAGCACTGATTCAATTTTTCGGCTATAGGGACAAGGCATTTTTTTAAAAATGATATATAAATTGCCATTACACTGGCAAGAAGTCATAAATAATGATGTAAATTATATTATTCAATACAGTTTATTCAAGGTATGAAACATTTATTTTGTTTTATTCTAAAAACGGACAGGACTTTCTGGTAGAACTAATACTAGTGTTTCTATGGAGATTTAGTAGTGTTTCGCGGTTTCTTTCTGTGTAGCTCAAATAATAAATCCATCTTCAACATTGTATTTACTTCTTACTGAATATGACAACTTAGCTATCGAAGTACGAATCTAGAATACACATACTAGTGTGGTAAGGGACGATTATTATACGTTTGAGTATATATTTAATCAGTCCTCGACGCAATTGCATGAATTTATATCTTTTTCGTCCTTTTCATCAAATACGACTTGGTTGTTTAAAAGTGTTGACAATTTGAATTTTAATTATTTAAAAAATACTAAATAACTTCGACAGTTTATATAACTTCTAAAGCAATAATGTAAATAATAATTTAGTTTTTTTTACTATCTTGTTGTACATATTACAACATTAAACGAAATCATATTTCAATTTAAAAAACTCGAACGAAATTTACTCTCAAAAATCGACCAATTATTCCATGCCAGAGAAGCGTTAAAATACATCGAATAAAACTAATCGTATACAAAGCTGCAACGTGTTGATATCACCAGAAGAAAAGAGAAAAACAAACTCAACTCAATAACAAAACACTTCCTCTTCAACCGACAAACAGATAATATTTACCCCATCGAACGTGGGCAAAGTATTTCCATTAAGCATTATTTCCAACTCTCCCAAAAATTCTTGTTCTGGACAATTAATCAAGTGTTAGTTTCGTTACGAAAGCGATTTGGGAAGAGGTGGAATCGGGTCGGGAGGCCAGGGGGCAGAGTAAAGAACACAGTGGCAAAGAGAGAGACGGAGAAACGAAGAGAGTATTTTTTCAATTGACTTCATACATCGAGAGTGAAGGGGGAGAACTGTCTACCCGAATGTGTAACGGCGTAAAGGAGAATCGGTCTGACAAGAAGACTTTATCCAATTAACCATCAATCAGAATTAGTGTTATTAGTGATGAGACAAACGCTAAGTGTTCTCTAATTCTGGTTCACGTTAACCTGGTTAGCGTCCTAGCCGTAGTAGTCTTAATGGAAATAACCTGTAACAAGCTACAATGTCTTTGTGCTTTTTGCCCTTTTTCATACTACTGCGTAGAGATGGGACATTGTAATTGCACTTGCCTCGCATTCGAGTTTAAACATCATTGGTGTTGTTGTTGGGCAGACTTCTTACTGGAACTCTGTTATTTTACGGCGTCGTTCAAGTTAATTGTTGTTGCAGGGAAATCAAGGTAATGTTGATTAAGTAAAATAATTAATTGGGTCGTTAAATATCTAACAAACAAAGTAATTTGGTTGCGTAAAGAGAGAAGGTCATTTTAATGAAAAAAAAAAACAAGATACTTGCTCAGGCTACGTTAAATCCTAGGCATTAGATAACGGAACCTTTCCTTTTTCTCGAAGAAATATATTATACACAGTCTGTCACAGAGAAAACCGAACTCTTTTAAAATAAAAACAAAAGCTTACTACTAAAATTCATTTATTATATTTAAAGTAGTCGCCTTCGGCTTCAATACAAAGTTTTGCACGGTCAATTAACATGTCGAATGAATTTTTAAGTTCATTTTTAGAGATGTCCGCTGACGACGCCTTTTTTAAAGACTTTGTCGTCGGTCTAACGCTATCCTTTCATCGGCAAATCAAGTTTGGAGATTATATAGAAATCATAGGCGGTCGAATCCAGTGAATACGGTGAATGGTCGATGGTTAAAATACTATTTGTAGTTAGAAAATCAGTGATGAGCGTCGAGCGATGAGATGGTGCATTATCGTGTAACAAACGCCAGCTACCATTTTCACGATATTGGGGACGCACGCGACGAATACGCGCCAAAAGACGCTTCATAACACCAAGATAATATACAGGATTAACTGTTTGAGTAGTTGGTACAAACTATTTGTGCACTATGCATTTCGAATCATAAAAACAAATCAACATTGTCTTCACTTTTGACTTCTCCAAACGGCTTTTCTTCGGTCTTTCTTCGTTTGGATGCTTCCATTTAGAGCTTTGACGCTTGGTCTCTGAACCATATTGAAAACATCACGTCTCATTGCCAGTTTCAATAAAATACCTGAAATTTTCGTCAATCTCTGAGCTTTTAATCAATTTAAAATGTTAAATTCGGAACAGTTTTTGATCGTCAGTTAGCTTCTGTGGTATAAATCTTGCACAAATCTTTCTCAGTCCTAAATGCTGTGTCAAAATGCAATGAATTGAATCTTCGGAAATATCTAATTCAATTCCCACGTATCTTAATGAGGATTTCGGCTCATTTCTGATAAATTTAGGCACAAGTTCGATGTTACTTTCCGTAACGACAGATTTTTTTGCACCACGATATTTGTCGTTATTTATCTCCATACGACCGTCTTTAAACCGTTTATACCAACCATACACACTCGTACGTGATAAATACGCATCACCATACACTTGTTTCATCAAACTAAACGTTTCAGTAAACGATTTACCGAGTTTAAAACAGAGCTTGATATTTGCTCTTTCTTCAAAATTCATTTTTCGATCAATGCCAAATACACACTCTTACTTTATACGCATTTTCTCTGCTTTTAGTGATGCAAATACCATTTGTTGACATAACATTGGTGAAGGATCTACCTTACCGACACATACTTTTTTAATAGATGACGCCACTAAAAATTACTATTTTAAAAAAGTTCTGCTTTCTCTGCGACAAACTATGTATTAATATTGTGTATTAATATGTCATTCAACGATCTTCTATATTTTATCAAATGTTCGCTAATTCAACTCGATAATGGTAGAGAATAGAAAAAAGTCTTTAGTAACCAATCGAACTAGAACTCTGGATAATAAATAACGACAATATTGTTTTTCGCCAAAAACTGCTGTATGATTAAAACAGTATGTAATCTCCCATTATCATAGTGAAGAACCCAATCGTACCTGATTCAGTTCCATTGACATTTTGCTTCTCATATCCTCTCTTAGCCGGCTTAGGAAGTCACGACAGAATCCTGTATTAATCGTTTGATCTGGATTTCAAACGGTAGCGACACGTTCTGGTTTAATGTCGATCGATGAGCGTCCAAAACTTTCATCTTCATCTACTGTTGTAATTTTCGAAACGTTTAAACCAGTCGTAAGTTTATGTTTGACCCAAGGCGTCGTCCCTAATGTACAAAATGTTAAAGGAAGTATCCTTTAACATTTTGTGTATTTCTACAACAATGTTAACGAGTTTAAAATAGAACTTCATACAAATACGCTTTTCTCTCAAATTGATCTTTGAAAAAATCACTGGCAAACAAACACATCAATGAATTACTTATATGTAAGAAATAATACTGTATACTTTCTTTACTCGCACAAAAAGTTTGGATGTAATGCCATGTGGTAATTTTTTTTATGTACGTACTTGTAAAAACGCTAAGGTTTTCCTTTGTGTATTGAATTGGTTGTATTTTGTATTTAAATTTACGAAAGAGAACACAATTTTTATTTTTAATGAATATTTATGCTTCGTTTACAAACAATTTATATTTTTCTTTTTAACAAGTTATTCAGCAACAAAAACAATTATTTACACTATCATAACTTGGCATACTGACTCACAAAGGATATACACTATTTCAAAACCAAGTATTTGATTGTAACTGCGCTTGTTCCAAATTTCGAAAACATTTGGGCACCACGTATACCTACATTCTACTTTTTTGGTATGGTTGATCTTGAGCATCGACCAGTAGCTGAAATTTTCCCAAGCACACATTTTTTTATCCTTTTTGAATATTGAATTAGCCCTAGTCTCCAAAGAAATTTATTGTTTGAGTAGAAAATTCGAAAGATATATTACATCTTCCGATTTTCTACTCAAATAATAAGTTTCTTTAGTGTCTGTGGCTCAATATTCGAAATTGACGAAGTGCTGCGCTGCAAGCGCGTGCCCCATTGATGCGAAAAGGTGATAGTCGGACGGGCAAGGTCTGGAGAGTACGGCGGGTGCGATATTATGTCCTATCCAAGTGTTTTCAACGCTTCCTTGACCGGTTTTTTTATACGACACGGCGAGTTGTCGTACTGTACGTGCTTCTATCGTGCTTCGGACCCATTCTGCACATTTTTCTATCAATGCATGGTTCGAATTGATACTTTGTGGTCGCTAGTGATCAGTATTAACTGTTTCACCACGTTTCAAGAGCTCGTAATACACTACACTACTCTGGTACCACCAAATACAGATTGTCTTGGGACTGAAACGATTTGGTTTTGGGATCGATGGGCCGTCTTGGCCAGGTGATACCCATGATTTTGTGCGCTTAAGGTTCTCGAAAAAAATCCGTGTGTCATCACTCGTCACTATTCGATGCAAAAATGACTTCCGATCATACGTTTGAAGAAGCATTTCACAGACGACTTGCCGATATTCCATTTGCTTGTCATTCAATTGATGTGGCGCCCATTTTCCCATCTTTTGGATTTTTCCCACTACTTGTAATCGGTCACTAATTATTTCTTCGGTCAACGCTTCTGTTGTTTTTGGATTTGGGTTGGGTCTTCATCCAATAACTCCTGCAGTTTCGCATCTTCAAACTTTTTCGGTCTACCGAACGTTGTTTTTCTTGGACATCGAAATCATCACGCCTCACATGTGTTTATGGTTGGAGCATGCTCACCGTAAGTTTCAACCAGCAAACGATTACTTTCAGCAGCCTTTTTCTTTTGATTAAATAAGAGAAGTAATGCGTGCCACAAATGCACTTTTCAGGCACGAAATTCGACATCATCAAAGCGTTTTAAATCTATAACATTGTTACTTTCGCAAAATATAACAGGTATGGCTTTGAAGCTTGATGTCAGTAGAACAAAATGACATATGTGTCAAATCATAACAATGCACACTTAAGTCTAACAACATCTGTTAGAAAAACCGGTAATGACTTCCCGGTACACCTGGTAATATATAACTTTTATTATATAAATATCTAAAAAGTACAGGTGTCTGTAATTGGGGCGAGCAATATTCTATATAACATCTTATATTGGTGATGTTTCCATTTAAAAATGGCAGTGAAATTTTTATTCCGTAACTTGCTGTAAAAGCCAGTGCCATTTTGTCACCTAATTCCCAAATTTCCCACTTTATTTCACGGAAACAAACTAATGGACGAGTAAAACCGCAAAGTAAAAAATAACATAAATTCCCAACGCAACGAAATTTCCTTTCTCTCGAACACGTAGTGGTATTTAGCTGATTGAATCAAGCGGGGCGAGCTCTTTACTTAATCTAAACGGTTCCCTGTACCTGTCTGTCTCCCTCCCAACCTACCAACCACCTGGTTGAATTATTTTAGTTGGAGGCGCCCACTGTGAATTTAAACTTATGGGGTTTGCGTGAAGAAGCAATACAATTCGCAATCCGAGAATGCTCCTGTGAGGGTTCGAATACTTAGACGAAGTGAGGGAACTGAAAAGAGATGGCGCTAAAGAGAGAAAGTGAGACGCCGCGTGTTCTCTTCAAAACTTTGCGATTCACTTACTCGAAATTTTTCTCATAATGAACTTGTGAACATTACGATATCATGAAAGGAATTGAGTTACAGACTTTACGTAATAAAAATCATAATCATTAACACCTACAATGGGCGTTATTTTTATTTAACCGTTCATTGTGCAGTCGAATTAATTGGATGCCGAAGAAAGACGCTGTATCTGGCTAAAGTGCTTCGAAACCAATTCAATTTCTGGGATTTAATAAATTGAAAACAATTGATAAAACGACATCCACGATGTTTATTTGTTTAATATCGAACTCACAATGCATTCGGGAAGACTGTTTACTTTACGAAAATTAAAAAAGCGCCATCTATATTTTGCCGATGGAACTGTTTAGTTCCCTTCCTCTTCTAACCACTATAAAATTTGAAACGGTAAACGAATATTTGAATTAGTTGGACCTGTTTGAAGTGCATATGTTTGAAACTAACAATGAAACAATAAGCAGTGGGAAACGATTGTTTAAGACAAAGTATTTAAGTAGCATTCGATCCTAGAGATTGAAAATTCCCAAAGTCTGCTTCACTGTCACTTCAGTGTCAATACAGTTGTAAAGAGATTATAGATCATCATTTGAGGCGAATATGACGAATAGCATTTGCATATTAAAAAATAGTAGAAAAATATGCACATTATTAACTTGAATTTTCACCATCACATTTAATGAAGAATAGCCCAATTTTTAAGCATATTTCTAGCTGAATTTCCATATTGGAAATAGGTAAAAAGATATTACAATATGAAAATTTCAATTAACTTTAACTCATGTCACTGCATTTAAACAAAAATATGCTCGATTCTCAAGTATATGTCCAGTAATATTTTCATATTAAAAAAGGATAATTCAATATGCAAATATGCAAGTTATTACCTTTATTTCAGAACTAGTTAGAAACATATTCGTTTCTAAGGAATATTTTCAGCAGTATATGTGTATTGAAGAAAATAAACGAATATTTAAAATATGCTGAATTATTCAGCATATTTTCAGCAACATTTACAATATTCAAATAAAAATATGTAAGTTTTATTAACATCGAACTCCATCCAACGCATTTAAATAGAAATAGGGTCGATTCTCAAGCATATTACTAGCAGTATTTGCATATGAAGGGAGATAGTTCAGCATTGAAATACGCAAGTCATAATCTTGAATTAATACGGCCGCAATTAGTTAAGAATATGTTAGGTTCTCAGGGGACATTTTCAGCTGTATATGTATATTAAAAATGAATGGACGAGTATCTAAAATATGCTCAACTATCGAGCATAATTGAGCAACATTATGTATCAATAAAGGGCAGAGAAATATTCAAATATGTAAGTTTTATTAGCTTGAATACAGCACAATGCACTTAGATAGAAAATGCTCAATTCTCGAGCATATTTCTAGAAGTACGTTCGTGTTAAAAAAGGATAATCCAATGTATATGTATATTAGGAAAGAATAGAATATCTAAAATATGCTCAATTATCGAGCATATTTTTCGTAGCATTACGTATTATTGAGTTTCATTAACTTGATCACAATATGTTAGGTTCGAAGGCATATTTTAGCACTATTTTCTTGTTAAAAAGAGTAGTCGAATTTTCAAATATTCGAGTCATTATCTTGAATTAACACCATCACAATTAGCTAAGAATATGCATATTAGGAAATCTCGAATATCTAAAATTTTTGCTCAATTATCGAGTATATTTTCAGTGGCATTTACTTATTGACGACGAGCAAAAGAATATTCAAAGATGTGAGTTTTATTAACTTGATCTCAATCTAACTATGGTAGGTTCTTATGCATATTTCTAGCAGTATTTTCATCTTAAAAAGGGATAGTCCAATAGTCAAATATACGAGTCATTAGCATGAATTAACAGCATCGCAATTAGTTAAGAATATGCATATTAGGAAAGAATGGACGACCCTCTAAAATGTCCTCAAGTATCGAGCATATTTTCAGTGGCATCTACGTATTAACAGAGAGCAAAGAAATATTCAAAGATGTGAGTTTTATTAACTTGATGTCACCCCAATTATGGTAGGTTTTTAAGCATATTTCTAGCAGTATTTTCATCTTAAAAAAGGATAGTCCAATAATCAAATATACGAGTCATTATTCTGAATTAACACCATCGCAATTAGTTAAGAATATGGATATTAGGAAAGAATGTACGAATACCTAAAATATTCTCAATTATCGAGCGAAGTTTCAGTGGAAGTTACTTATTAACAAAGAGCAAAGAAATATTCAAAAATGTGAGTTTTATTAACTTGATCTCAATCCAACTATGGTAGGTTCTTAAGCATATTTCTAGCAGTATTTTTGTCTTAAAAAAGGATAGTCCAATAGTCAAATATACGAGTCATTGTCTTGAATTAATGTCATCGCAATTAGTTAAGAATATGCATGTTAGGAAAGAATGTACGAATACCTAAAATATTCTCAATTATCGAGCGAAGTTTCAGTGGACGTTACTTATTAACACAGAGCAAAGAAATATTCAAAAATGTGAGTTTTATTAACTTGATCTCAATCCAACTATGATAGGTTCTTAAGCATATTTCTAGCAGTATTTTCATCTTAAAAAAGGATATGCACATTAGGAAAGAATAGACGAATATCTAAAATGTCCTCAATTGTCGAGCATATTTTCAGTGGCATCTACGTATTAACAAAGAGTAAAGTTGATTTCAACCCAACTATGCTAGGTTCTTAAGCATATTTCTAGCAGTATTTTCATCTTAAAAAAGGATAGTCCAGTAGTCAAATATACGAGTCATTATCTTGAAGTAACAAAGAATATGCATATTAGGAAAGAATAGACGAATATCTAAAATGTCCTCAATTATCGAGCATATTTTCAGTGGCATCTACGTATTAACAAAGAACAAAGTTGATTTCAACCCAACCATGGTAGGTTCTTAAGCATATTTCTAGTATTTTCGTTTTAGAAAAGGATAGTCCAATAGCCGAATATACGAGTCATTATCTTGAATTAACAAAGAATATGTATTTTAGGAAAGAATGGACGAATATCTAAAATACTCTCAATTATCGAGCATATTTTCAATGACATTTACTTATTGACAATGAGCAAAAGAATATTCAAATATGCGAGTTTTATTAACTTGATCTCAATCCAACTATGGTAGGTTCTTAAGCATATTTCAAGCAGTATTTTCATCTTAAAAAAGGATAGTCCAGTAGTCAAATATACGAGTCATTATCTTGAAGTAACAAAGAATATGCATATTAGGAAAGAATAGACGAATATCTAAAATGTCCTCAATTATCGAGCATATTTTCAGTGGCATCTACGCATTAACAAAGAACAAAGTTTATTTCAACCCAACTATGGTAGGTTCTTAAGCATATTTCTAGTATTTTCGTTTTAGAAAAGGATAGTCCAATAGCCGAATATACGAGTCATTATCTTGAATTAACAAAGAATATGTATTTTAGGAAAGAATGGACGAATATCGAAAATGCTCTCAATTATCGAGCATATTTTCAATGACATTTACTTATTAACAAAGAGCAAAAGAATATTCAAGTATGCGAGTTTTATTAACTTGATCTCAATCCAACTATGGTAGGTTCTTAAGCATATTTCAAACAGTATTTTCATCTTAAAAAAGGATAGTCCAGTAGTTAAATATACGAGTCATTATCTTGAAGTAACAAAGAATATGCATATTAGGAAAGAATAGACGAATATCTAAAATGTCCTCAATTATCGAGCATATTTTCAGTGGCATCTACGTATTAACAAAGAACAAAGTTGATTTCAACCCAACTATGGTAGGTTCTTAAGCATATTTCTAGTATTTTCGTTTTAGAAAAGGATAGTCCAATAGCCGAATATACGAGTCATTATCTTGAATTAACAAAGAATATGTATTTTAGGAAAGAATGGACGAATATCTAAAATACTCTCAATTATCGAGCATATTTTCAATGACATTTACTTATTGACAATGAGCAAAAGAATATTCAAATATGCGAGTTTTATTAACTTGATCTCAATCCAACTATGGTAGGTTCTTAAGCATATTTCTAGCAGTATTTTTGTCTTAAAAAAGGATAGTCCAATAGTCAAATATACGAGTCATTGTCTTGAATTAATGTCATCGCAATTAGTTAAGAATATGCATATTAGGAAAGAATGTACGAATACCTAAAATATTCTCAATTATCGAGCGAAGTTTCAGTGGAAGTTACTTATTAACACAGAGCAAAGAAATATTCAAAAATGTGAGTTTTATTAACTTGATCTCAATCCAACTATGATAGGTTCTTAAGCATATTTCTAGCAGTATTTTCATCTTAAAAAAGGATATGCATATTAGGAAAGAATAGACGAATATCTAAAATGTCCTCAATTGTCGAGCATATTTTCAGTGGCATCTACGTATTAACAAAGAGTAAAGTTGATTTCAACCCAACTATGCTAGGTTCTTAAGCATATTTCTAGCAGTATTTTCATCTTAAAAAAGGATAGTCCAGTAGTCAAATATACGAGTCATTATCTTGAAGTAACAAAGAATATGCATATTAGGAAAGAATAGACGAATATCTAAAATGTCCTCAATTATCGAGCATATTTTCAGTGGCATCTACGTATTAACAAAGAACAAAGTTGATTTCAACCCAACCATGGTAGGTTCTTAAGCATATTTCTAGTATTTTCGTTTTAGAAAAGGATAGTCCAATAGCCGAATATACGAGTCATTATCTTGAATTAACAAAGAATATGTATTTTAGGAAAGAATGGACGAATATCTAAAATACTCTCAATTATCGAGCATATTTTCAATGACATTTACTTATTGACAATGAGCAAAAGAATATTCAAATATGCGAGTTTTATTAACTTGATCTCAATCCAACTATGGTAGGTTCTTAAGCATATTTCAAGCAGTATTTTCATCTTAAAAAAGGATAGTCCAGTAGTCAAATATACGAGTCATTATCTTGAAGTAACTAAGAATATGCATATTAGGAAAGAATAGACGAATATCTAAAATTTCCTCAATTATCGAGCATATTTTCAGTGGCATCTACGTATTAACAAAGAACAAAGTTGATTTCAACCCAACTATGGTAGGTTCTTAAGCATATTTCTAGTATTTTCGTTTTAGAAAAGGATAGTCCAATAGCCGAATATACGAGTCATTATCTTGAATTAACAAAGAATATGTATTTTAGGAAAGAATGGACGAATATCTAAAATACTCTCAATTATCGAGCATATTTTTAATGCCATTTACTTATTGACAATGAGCAAAAGAATATTCAAATATGCTCAATCCAACTATGGTAGGTTCTTAAGCATATTTCAAGCAGTATTTTCATGTTAAAAAAAATAATTCAATACTCAAATATGCAAGTTATTATCTTGAAAGTACACTATCGCAATTAGTTGGGAACATATTCCGTTTTACGGAATATTTTAAGTAGCGTACGAATATTAATGAACTGAAACAGACAAATTCCCAAAATATGCTGAATTCTGAAGCATATTTTCATGCACGTGTTACAGAGGGACAGAGTACTATTTAATGTATGATATAAATATAATTTACTTGAATTCATACCAACCCATTTGGATAGAAATGTGCTCGATTTCCAGCATATTTCTAGCAGTGTTTTCATGTTAAAAAAAGATAGTTCAGTACTAAAATATGCAAGTTATTATCTTGAATTCACACTATCGCATTTAGTTGGGAATATATTCCTCTTCAAGGAATATTTTCAGTAGCGTATGAATATTAAAGAAACGGAACAGACAAATACCCAAAATATGCTCAATTCTCAAGCATATTTTCATGTACGTGTTACAGATGGACAGAGAACTATTAAATATATAAATATCATTTACTTGAATTCATACCAACACATTTATATAGAAATATGCTCGATTCCCAGCATATTTCTGCCAGTATTGACGTATTTAAAAACAATAGAGAACTATGTAAGTAATTAATTTGAATTCAGCATTTCCTTCACGGAAAATATCAAGAACTTCATCCGCCACTGGCACATCTAGAGTCTCCTGTACGTGTACGCGTGTCTTGCTTTCAGAACACGCTGGCTGATCGGTGAGAGAAAGGCGCGTCGCTAGGCAACCGGTGACGTCACATCCATCTAGCGTTTACTCGCGGAACCAGCATCCCGATCGCCTCGTGTATCCTGATGTCCTGTCTGACAGACAGACGCTCCACCGTATCTTCTGTACGTTCGTTGGTTTTGATCGTGCGGCCTTGGATTTTAGTGGGGTCCGTTCACTAATTCAGGTGAGTCATTTCACATCATGTTATGAATTGTACGAGCGAGTCTATATGTTTGTGTGTGTGTGTGTGTGTGTTAGTGCGTACGTGTGTCTGTGTGTGTAAACACGAATGTATTAATAGCAGATGCTTATTCATTGGATATAAATACGTGAATGTAAAATTTAATCTTGCTTTTCGCGTGGATTATATACCTTTTCCCCATCGGAACGGTGCGAACTCATATAATGATTCTTCGCTTTTTCAGACTTGTTATAGATTAATTAATACGGTAGGAATGAATAGGTGAATTTACGCCAGTTAATAGTAATGATAATAATTTAGAAAAAAGGATCTTTACGTGCACCATATGGTGCGGAAGTATTACCTTAAGAACGAAGTAAATGATGTACGAGGGAGCGTTTTTATATTCGCGGAATGAGGGACAAGGGGTGGAAATAAAAAAACCAAATTATTTTTCTTTTTCAATATATTCACCTGCAAGGTGTTGTTGCAGGAAAATCAAGGTAATGTTGATTAACTAAAATAATTAATTAGGTCGTTAAATATCTAACAAACAAAGTAATTTGGTTGCGTAAAGAGCGAAGGTCATTTTAATGAAAAAAAAACAAGATACTTGCTCAGGCTAAGTTAAATACTAGGCATTAGATAACGGAACCTTTCCTTTCTCTCGAAGAAAAATATTATACACAGTCTGTCGCAGAGGAAACCGAACACTTTTAAAATAAAAACAAAAGCTTACTACTAAAATTCATTTATTTTATTTAAAGTAGTCGCCTTCGGCTTCAATACAAAGTTTTGCACGGTCAATTAACATGTCGAATGAATTTTTAAGTTCATTTTTAGAGATATCCGACAAGATCGCTGACGACGCCTTTTTTAAAGACTTTGTCGTCGGTCTAACGCTATCCTTTCATCGGCAAATCTAGTTTGGAGAACATATAGAAATCATAGGCGGTCGAATCCAGTGAATACGGTGAATGGTCTATGGTTAAAATACTATTTGTAGTTAGAAAATCAGTGATGAGCGTCGAGCAATGAGATGGTGCATTATCGTGTATCAAACGCCAGTTACCATTTTCACGATATTAAGGGCGCACACGACGAACACGCGCCAAAAGACGCTTCATAACACCAAGATAATATACAGCGTTAACTGTTTGACTAGTTGGTACAAACTCTTTGTGCAATACGCCTTTCGAATCATAAAAACAAATCAACATTCTCCTCGCTTTTGACTTCTGCAAACGGCTTTTTATCGGTCTTTCTTCGCTTGGATGTTTCCATTCAGAGCTTTGACGCTTGGTCTCTGAATTATATTGAAAACACCACGTCTCGTCGCCAATTACAATATAATACCTAAAGTTTTCGTCCTTTTTTGGATTTTTAATCAAGCCTGTACAATGTTAAATTCAGTTCGGAACAATTTTTGATCACTAGTTAGCTAGTGTGGTACAAACCTTGCACAAATCTTTCTCAGTCACAAATGCTGTGTCAAAATGCGATGAACTGAATCTTTGGAAGTATTTAATTCCATTCCCACCTATTGCAGTTAGGATTTCAGCTTATTTCTAATAAATTCACGCACAAGTTCGATATTACTTTCCGTAACCACAGATTTTTTTGCACCAAACAGTTTGTCGCCATTTATATCCATAGGACCATCTTTAAATCATTTATACCACTCATATACACTCGTACGTGATAAACACTCATCACCATACACTTATTTCATCAAATTAAACATTTCAGTAAACGATTTACCGAGTTCAAACTGAACTTGATGTTTGCTCCTTGTTCAAAATTCATTTTTCGACCAATGCCAAATGCACTGTTACTTTATATGCATTTTCTCTACTTCTAATGATGCAAATGTTACGATGTTTTGACATAACATTGGTGAAAGATCTACCTTCCGACGCATATTATTTTTAATAGATGGCGCCACTAAAAATTACTATTTTAAAAAAGTTCCATTTTTGCTGAGACAGATTGTATATTATCTTTAGACATATATTTTTCACATATATAGTAAAGAATTTTTGGGTTGTTTAAACAACATCTTTACGAACTAGTCATGGCTAAAAAACTTTCGTTAATATTTTTAACAGAGGAATAATATTTAGCTATCAAAGAATCAATGCATGTAACGACGAAAAAAGTGTTGACGTCACTTATGTGTACAAAAACTTTTAACGGTAGACTTGAAAATGGCGTGTTATAAATAAGTTTTATTCACTATGAAATTCACGACGAAAAGTAAAATTGTCTAAAGTGGTATAATGAAAAGTTATCTGCACATATTGTTATCTTCGTGTATATTCTAATTTACGATTTCGTCTAAGACATACTATTTTCTTTTGACGTTCAATTGCTTTACACGTATACTTTTTATTATTTTAAATTTGGCATTCGTGTTCATACTGGGAAAAAGATTGCTTACAACCGAGATATTCTTGCCTTTGTGTATCATCCTTATCCTGGCTCCTTTCTCGAGACCATCAACTATTCCTGCTTCAACTCATTGAACTGTGTTCGATGATACATTCACATCCGAAATGGTTCTGCGATTTATCCAATATGCAACAAGAAATAAACATACGACAAGAAAGATATGGTATTTTAAGGAATTTTTATTTACACTATTGTTAAGAAGTTTGAATAAACTCGTTACTGTATTCAAATTAAATTTATAATATATTTACATGCTTTGAAAATTTATACAATCATTTTTAAAGTAATATTTATTCTTTATTGCCCTTTATTTGAATAAGCCCTTGTTCTATAGCACAATATAAATGTTATTCCCTTTTTAGAGTGATCTTTCAATATTTTTATTATTTTTCAATTTTATCAAGTTACATATCCCTGTTTCCTGCAGACGAACGTCTTTATTTAAATAACTTTAAAAAGACAATTAGCAAAATTGGATTCATAGCCTTTTAAAAGTCACTTTAAACAGCCCAAAAATAAAATTTTGCAAAGTGAAGTACAATAATAAGTTATTATCCAACCGCGTAAATCAATTACACAATTATCTTAATGCCAATACAAAAAAAGAGAAAAAAGCAGATAATAACGTGTCTTCCAATAAGAGGTTTCATTTTGATATGTAAAAAAAACAAGTATTTTTAAGAGAAATCATCGGATGTTTATTTAATTGTAAAGAGGAGGGTATGCTGTTAATAATGCAAAATAATATCAGCCAAATGGCCGCCACAGCGGCGCTTGCAGGACCATATTCTTTTCAAGAAATTTTCCATCACCAATTCGCACATTTGCCGCTGTATGTCCTCGATAACTTCACGAATTCAACTTTTGAGGTCTTGAATCTATTGTGAAACATTGGCAGAGACCTTATCTATCATGTAGTCCCAAAAAAAGAGTCTAAAATTGTTAAAACACAAGATCTCGGTGGCCAATTGTAATCGCCTCTTCGAGAAATCACACGCTCAGGAAACTTTTCACACAAAAGAGCGAGGGTATCGTTACTTGTGTTGCACGTAGCGCCGTCTTGTGGAAAATAAACGTCGTCCTCAACAATATCTTCCAATTCCGGCCAGACAAAATCATTAATCATCGTTCGATATCGCAATCCATTCGCCGTAACAGTTGTTCCAGCCTCATTTTCGAAAAAGTAAGGTACAATGACCCCGCTAGCCCAAACAGTCACGCGTTGAGGATGGAGAGGCTTTTCAACAATAATTCTTGGGTTCTCTCAGCCCCAAATGCGACAATTCTGCTTGTTCACGTAGTCTCCGTGGTAAAAATGGACTTCATCGCTCAAGATGATTTTTCAATGAAATTTCGGATCAGTTTGATGTATTTCAAGGACTCAATCAGCAAAGACACGAGATTGTTGATGGTCAGTAGGCGTGAGTTGTTGTGTTAACTGAACTTTAAAAGATTTAAGACCTAAGTCTTTATGCAAAATACGGTGTAATATCGTTTGTGGAATGCCCAATTCCAAAGATCGACGAGAAATGGACAAACCTGGGTTTTCCTCAACACTATGGGCTACAACAGCAATATTCTCAGTTGTTCTTGAGCGACGTGCACAAGTTCGATTCTTCACATCACTAGTTTGTCCTAACAGCTCAAATTTTTGCACCAGTTTCACAATTGCTGGTCGAGAAGGTGATTCACGACGACACAAAAATGCCACGGTCTGGGCAACCATCTTTGATCAACGACGATACTGTCAAGATCATGTTAGAGCACAATCTTTTTCTGCCTTACCAATTAAGTCACCAAGCAGTGCAGTTTTGAGTCTCGTAATTAATTATGAATTATACAATTATTAACGTCAACTCTTTAATTTCGGTTGTATTCGGTTAATTCGAGACCCACCTTTTAAACTTACTTTCGATTGCTCACTTGCCAAGCAATCGAAAGTAGTTACAAATCTTTTTTTTTACTAACAATTTAATAATGTAGCCAAGTCTAGTTCTGTTGTTTCATATACTTTTAAGCCAAAAGGGCTTGGCAAAGTCTCTCGATCAAATTTGAAAATATTCTTACAACTTCTTGAAGCATCAAATGCAAAAATCGTTTTATGAGACTTTTTAGGCCAAAGTATTTTCGATTTTCGATTCGATTTTCTAGGCGGAAAGAATTCTAAATTAAAAATTTTCAGGTTTTTTTTTAAGTTATATTGACCAGTTTCATGTATTGCTTTACAAACAGAAAAGGACATCGAAAGATGTTTATAATTTAGATTTCTTTTTATAGAAAAGAGCAGATTTATAATCAGAAATTTGAATCTCATTAAATGTAAGAATATTGCGATTTTATTAAAGTTATTAATTGACGTTAATGAATGGAATCCCCCGTATTTCAAAACAGGTACAATTTATTGTACCTCAATTGATCATTTTAGCTACTGATTGAGGATAGATCCAATGGTGAAAATTAACGAAATTATTATGTATGTATATATACAGACATATATATCATTCGATTTCACAAAAATAACACCCGACTTGTATTCGTTCGTCCGTAAGTGTATAGGGAAATGCGGAATAATACAAATACTAGAATTGTGTGATTTAAACAGAGCGATTATTTACTTTCGGATGTGGTAATTGAAATTGGGAAACGGAATTTATACAGTCGCACGGACAGACGTAACTAATTATTATCGTGATTGGCTGTAGTAATGCCATATTTATTTACTAAATAGAAACTCTGAAATTGCGTTAAAAATAAAACGACCGCTTTTTGTCAGATTATGTATATTGTGTGGAGATAATATCCTCTCTCTCATCGTAGTTCTCTGCATTAATTGTCTTTATATTTAAAAACTGTGTAGATATTACGTGGGTTGTCTTAAGTTTTGCATTTAAAAACTGGAATAAAACAGTAGATAGTTTTTAAAGGCTTCATTGTTTTTCGAAGTTTTCTCCACGAGGGTTAATGCAGTTTTGCATGCGCTCGAATCAACTCTGGAAGTAGTTGTTCCACTCGTTTATTGGTACAGTCAAAATTGCGTTTTTGAAGACATCGACTGCTCCTACTGATGACTGAAACTTTTGACCACGCATTCCTGCTCTTGAATCGTCGCTAAGACTACGTCCGCGTTTGAATTCTCCATACCGACGAGAACTGGAATCTTTGACCACGCAGACCGTTCTTGATTTTCGGAAAGGTAAAGAAATTGTTGGGATTTAGGTTCGAAGTGTACGGAGGATGGTTCAAGAATTCGATTTTTTGTTGTATTAAAAATTTAATTGTCTTGCATGCTGTGGGCAACCTTGTATTGTCTCGGTGGAGAATGATTCGTCGTTCAGGGTTGGTTTTTCAAAACTCGGCAATGACTAGCGGCAAACAAATGGTTGTATACCAATAGGCAGTAACGATTCTTTGATTTTGTAGAGAAATTGTTGCTACATGACCTGCTTTCGAGACAAATGTCACAACCATCTTTTTGTAGACACTTCGAGAACGGATGGCTTGTGTCGGCTTTTCTTTAACTTGGAACACCCAAACAGGCGACTGGAGTTTATTTTCTGGTTCCTATGAGTCATTTCGAGATTCATCACCACTGACAACATCGTACACGTTTTTAGAGTTTCCGGCGTTGAAACGATCTAGAGTTTTTTGACACCAATTCACCCTAACTGCTTTCTGTTCTTCGGTATCCAACGGGAAACTAACTTTTTTACACACAATTCTTTATGCAAAATTTTTTGAATTGAGGTCTTTGAAATCCTCAATAATGCTTAAATCTGGCGATTTGTCATATGCCGATCTTCGTTGATGATCTTGGGTACAGTATCGACGTTTTCCCAAGTAACTGCCGTTTTTAGTGAACCTGCTCTGGCTCGTCGCTAAGACTAATATGTTCACGTTTAATTTCTCCATACCAACGAGAAATTGTTGATTGATGTTGTGCTTCATTGTCAGGAAGTGACGTTTTGTGATTTTATCATATTGAAATTATATAAATTATGAGTAAGATTTTACTGAGTTGACTGTAACTTGCGTAAAATAATGAAAATGTATTATACTTATTTTAGTATTTTATTATTATAACTTATGTGTATTTTTTTAAATACACTATTGTATGTATTTCTGTCAGACCAAGAGAGCTGTCTCAGGAATGGGTTTCGGCAGTATTCTGTCTCCTTCCCAGCAAGTAGTTAACGCTTTCATATTATATCTTCAATAGTTTATTTAAATTGATGCAAATTCATTTTCTAATTATCATTACTAAGTACATATTCCCATATGTTCTTGTGAGCGGGATTAAGAAAAAAATTGTCCATTACAAATCTTAGATTCGTCTTATATGAAAACAATTGATTAATCTGAATATAACATATCAGTTTAGGATTTTGTATCCTTGACTTGTGCACGGGTGGGTTGTCATAAAACAATAAAACACCTAGTGCCAGCTTTGCGCATCCTTTTTTTTTCGATAAAATATCTGAGGCGATATCTTAAGCTTGTGTAATATAGTTGACTTGGAAGGATAATCATTCCCGTGCATTTTCAAGAATAACTATTGTGAGTTCTTCCTGTTTTGCAAAGAATTTTATGCTAGCTTTGTAATTTATTTGATTCAAAACACAAAGTGACAGTTAATTAAAGTTGTAGGAAGTGCAATATGTTTTTTAGATTGGCGTGCAAGTCGCCAAGGCATACATGATTTAAAAATTATTTAAAAAATTATGAAACACTGAAAACTACCCATGTTTGGCATACAAAAGCGACTCCTCGTACAAAGGGAAGCTTTGCAATACAGCTTTGTTCATTTAATTTTTTCAAAGTAATTTCCTCTACACTCAATACACCTCTCCATCCTCCGAAACCAATCTTTAAACTAGTTCTGCCAAGTTTCACTAGAGAATGAAGCACACTCGTTATCCCAAGCCCGCAGAAGGTCCTCATCACTGGAAAACCGCCTCCCTTTTAGCTTCATTTTCACATGCGGGAACAGTGCAAAGTCGCAGGGAGCAAGATTTGGACTGTAGGGAAGGTGCTCGAGAAGTTTCACCTGGAGGAACCAGGTGTCCATTCTTAATTTTCGCCAAAGGTTATTCATAGATCCAATGACTTTAGGCAGGCACTGTTCAGTATAACACTTAGCTGCGACTGTCTTCTGTGTGTCCAAAACGACGCGTTCCACAATTCCTCTCGATTTGAAAAATACAGCTACCATTTTCTTCTTTATAGATCGGGATTTTCTGACAACTACGCGTGTGTCCTCATCATCAAAGACCCGAACTTTGTTTTGAGCTTTGGTCGGCACATCGTAATAGTACAGCTAAGTCTCGTCACCTGTCACGATGTTGTTCGCATACCCATTGTCCCTCATTAAACTTTTTTAGCATCTCCCGGCACCAAGTCAGACGTCGTGTCATCTGCTCTTCAGTCAGTCGATGCGGCACCCAGAGAGAACAAAATCTCTTCACGTGCAAATGATCATGCAGAATTGCTGGTGAATTTATGCCTAAAGTACCCTCTATCTGTTGGTAGGTCACTCGCCTGTCCTCGCCAAGCATTTTCCCCACAGAAGTAACGTTTTCTTCCGTAACTGACGTTCATGGCCTTCCCGGCCTCTCAGCATCCTCCATAGTTAAATTTGCCCTTTGGAATTCTCAATACCACCTGAATATCATTGTGCGATGTAGGCAAACATCTAGTGCACGAGTCATTTGTTCAAAGCACTGGTCTATGTTTAAACCACGAAGGAAATTATAACGCAAAACTGCCCTTATCTCATTTCGCGACCACGATGCCATCCCAAGCACTTTATACTCTCACTGCTAATGAATAACTGAGCTCATCGACATGTCGCGACGGCTGCTATGAACGTGTCTCAACATGCAGCAACACGCAGTTTCTTGCAATTCATTGTTGCGTCATATTCCAAAACTTTCCTAGTACCTTGTGTATATACGTTAAAAGTATATAAAAAATTCAGTTTATTGGAGCGCAAAACACACAAAGTGACAGTGAGTCAAAGTAGCAGGAATGAAATATGTCTTTTAAATTGGCGCAAGTGATTTCAAAATTAATTAAAAAATTATAAAACACTGAAAGCTAACCATATTTGGAATATAAAAGTGACTTCTCGTATATACTCGTACGTTAAAGGTATATAAATTAAAGTTTATTGGAGCGCAAAACTATAAAAAACAGTGTAATGTAATAATTTCGAAATATTTCCAAAAATGATTTTCCGTACACGTCATAAAAGGGTCCTACAGGCGGCCATTAATGTAAAACGAAAATACATACGTGCTAGTGTAATATATTGCGAAGGATTTAACCCTTATACATCAAATAATAAATAGCCTCCCCCAAAATTAGATTTATTTCTGGAGTATTAAATGTTTATCGATGAACCTTCCTAAAATAGAATTACATCATCTCCAGAAAATGATTTATAGAAATTTCTCTGTAAATGGTGAGAGAATGGAAGATGGCGCTAATGATTTCCTAGCTGTTCTGCGTTCTGTTTTGATTAATTAAAATTGGGGAAATTAATAATAATAAATTGTCCTAAAATGAAATATTACATCGGTGGATATTAATGTAATTGTTTTCTTTTTTTTTCGAAACGGGGACAATGTGTGCATTACGAAAGGGAACAAATTAAGCTTTAGTTTTGATTATCTTTTTGGTTTTATAAAGTATTTAACGCACTCTAATATGTAAGAGTTACTTTTCAATTTAACTGAAATTTTAATCAATGTTATTGTACCGTACCATAATAATAATAATAATAATATTAAATATTAATAATAGTAATTAATAGTAATAAGAATATGCTTTTATCATCCAACAGATATTACACCCACTTATAGAACAATAATAAATACGTATAATAAATGAAAACACAATTTGGTAGTTGGAGTAGAAAAAAATTAAGCAAAACACTATTAATTTAAAAAATATATATAAAAAAATATTTACTTGAGCCGCATGTTACTGTATAGTAGTCCTCAACGTTAGTAAATAAAAAGTACACCTAAACTTGGTAAAAACTTTTAGCACATGCAAAGCCATCTTTTATCTAAAAGAGACAACATACCGAGCCGCGAAAATATTTCCACTTGTTTTTGTAACTTTGCAAACTAAATATCTCAAAGCTTTTCTGTGAAGCATACAATGCGAAGCTTATATGGGAGACCATACAACATCAATATATTCTCTTACTCGCAATGTATGGAAAATAGACTTCAAGAGGATAGGGAGATCATACGACGTCAATATATTATATCTTGCTCATAATGTATGCAAAATAGACTTCAAGAGGATAGGACCTCTAAAGTAAAGTACTTTGAAATATGTATATGAAAGCCAAGGAATTTGCACTCAGAAGCAGATAGTACCTTAATGAATGGTTTAAGCGTCAATTGTAAATCAAAAGTAACTCCCAAATCCTTAATAAACGAGTGTCCAGGCAAAATTTTGTCATGGACTTTATAATCTGATAACTAACCAACTTTGTTTGAAACTTTCTTTCAAACTTGGCAAAAATCCTTAACACATGCAAAACTGTCTTCTGTCTAAAAGGGACGCTATATTGAGTTGCGAAAATAATTCCACTTAACTAGTTCCAGTAAGTGGACTTCCAACTATGTACTTCAAACATAGATATCTGAAAGCATTTCTGTGAAGCACACAATGGGAATCATAGATGAGATACCATTCAGCATCAACGTATTCTATCTTGCTCATAATGTATGCAAAATAGAAATACTTCAAAAGGATACAATCTCCAAAGTAAAGTATTTTGAGGTATACATATATAGGAAAGCAAAGATACTTGCAAGCAGAAGCAGATACTAACTTAATGAATGGTTTAAGCGTCAATTGTAAATCAAAAGTAACTCCCAAATCCTTAATAGACGAGTGTTCAGGCAAAATTTTGCCACCGACTTTATAATCTGATAACTAAC
This sequence comes from Dermolepida albohirtum, assembly GCA_031893035.1. NCBI lineage: Eukaryota > Metazoa > Arthropoda > Insecta > Coleoptera > Scarabaeidae > Dermolepida > Dermolepida albohirtum. The sequence continues at coordinate 107,982 of JAVIWB010002063.1, forward strand.
CAACTTTGTTTGAAACTTTCTTTCATATTTTATGCTATTTATAGATGATCTCAGATAGCTAATGAAAAAATCGTTTTTGGAATATTATTATGAGAACTTTAAGTCCAGAATAACATATAGTATTAGTTTTTAGGGTGTGTTGTGTTTCTGCAATTAGTTAGTAAAAGAAACTTGGCAAAAACCCTTAACACATGCAAAACTGTCTTCTGTCTAAAAGGGACGCCATATTCAGCTGCGAAAATAATTCCACTTAACTAGTTCCAATAAGTAGAAGTAATAATGTATGCAAAATAGACATACTTCAAAAGGATACAATCTCTAAAGTAAAGTATTTTGAAATATGTGTTAGAAAGCCAAGGAATTTGCACGCAGAAGCAGATACTAGCTTAATGAATGGTTTAAACGTCAATTGAAAATCAAAAGTAACTCCGAAATCCTTAATAGAAGAGTGTCTAGACAAAATTTTGTCATCGACTTTAAAATCTGATAACTAACCAACTTTGTTTGAAACTTTCTTTCGTATTTTATGCTATTTATAGATGATCTCAGATAGCTAATGAAAAAATCGTTTTTGGAATACTATTATGAGAACGTTAAGTCCAGAATAACATATAGTATTAGTTTTAAGGGTGTGTTGTGTTTCTGCAATCAGTTAGTAAAGGAAAAGTTCACCCAAACTTGGCAAAAATTCTTAACACATGCAAAACTGTCTTCTGTCTAAAAGGGACGCTATATTAAGTTGCGAAAATAATTCCACTTAACTAGTTCCAATAAGTGGGCTTCCAACTATGTACTTCAAACATAGATATCTCCAAGCATTTCTGTGAAGCACACAATGGGAGGCATAGATGAGATACCATTCAGCATCAACATATTCTATCTTGCTCATAATGTATGCAAAATAGACACACTTCAAAGGGATACAATCTTCAAAGTAAAGTATTTTGAGGTATATATAAGAAAGCTAAGATATTTGCAAGCAGGAACGGATACTAGCTTACTGAATAGTTTAAACATCAATTGTAAATCAAAAGTAACTCCCAAATCCTTAATAGGAGAGTGTCCAGACAAAATTTTGTCATCGACTTTAAAATCAGATAACTGATCAACTTTGTAAGAGACTTTCTTTTGTATCTTACGCCATTTATAGATTATCTATATCTATCTATATTGCTTTTGGCATATTATTATACTAACTTTAAGTCTAGAATAACATATAGTGTTACTGTTTAGGGTGTGTTGTGTTTCTGCAATCAGTTAGTAAAAGAAAAGTACACTGAAACTTGGCAAAAACCCTTAGCGCGTACAAAATTGTCTTCTATCTAAAAAGGACGCCATATTGAGCTGCGAAAATAATTCCAGTTAACTAGTTTCAATAATTGACGGCTACCCTACCAGTTAGGCCACCAGGCAGTATAGCTGTGGGTCCTTTTAACATGCCATAAATTACATATGTTTCCATAATACGATTTATGGCATGTTAAAATGACTCGAAACTGTTCTACCTGGTGGCTTAATTGGTAGAGTAGCTGTCTAGCAAACGCCGGAAGAGGTTCGAGTCTTTTTCTAGCGCAGAAATTTTTAATTAATTTCTGTGACTTTAGTTAACGATAACATAGCAGAATATAATCATTTTCGTTAATCTCCCATCGTAAACAACTCAATTTTATATTTATATATAATTATTAACATAGTTGCCTTTGGATCTAAATTTTAATAAAACATCTGTATAATTGTAAACGCTGTTGAAGCATGTTCCGTTGTATTATAAAATTGTTGGTGCAGGTAAGCACAAATGTCGGAAAAACAAATTCAACAGGGCTAACACCTGAAAGGAATTTCAATTCACAAATGCGTCGTCCTTGGAAAAACCCCTTACAAACTATTTAAAACACACAATATTATTCCCGAATAAATTTGCATGTTCAAACAAAGATATATAGCGTTGCAAACCTCTCCAGTAGTGTAAAATTAATAATATGAAATGCTAACGTTAGACGTCTTGTTCTCGAAAAGCAGAGAAGGATGGCGTATCGTCCGTACGTTTAAACATTAAAAGCGCATTACATGACGTTTTAAAATTATTCAAAAAGTGCTTCACTGCACTCTACACTTGTGTGTACACATTGTGACGTTGAACATCTAAAAAAGTCCCCGGTTTATGTTTTACGCAGAAGTGTACTTTGTACTTACCTGTTCGCTTGCACATGTAAATTTTTTCCGATGTCAAAGAACGATTTCCACTGCCTCTCCCGCATCGGCATTTAACATCTTGAAATGAAAAATGCTGGTTGCCGGTGTACATGCAACTGCAGAGTACACTAAAACGATTTATGAAATTTAAAGCATACCATTATCCTGCATCTATCCAAAATGCGTGAAATGCAGCCTCCGACATCCATTTACCTGTATTATATCGCTCTTTTGTCGTAAGAGAAATACAAAGGACGAGTGATGTACACACGTATTTTCAGCGTGCAATGCGACTGTATTAAATGAATCCTGTGTGGGTACACTTCTGTGTGCTGCTGAGTGTTGCATGATGGAAATTAATTAGAAAAAAGAATGTACGAGGGGGGGAAATAGTCTCGGATACGGGTGGATGCACTTTTCATGTGCATTTCGTGACGGTTCCTTCAACGCAAATATTACTGTAACAGGCATCCAAATAGAGTCACAGTAGGTACGCATTTTACGTAATTAAAAACGAATCAGGACGAGCGTTAAATTTTTTTAAAGACGGCTTGCAAGGGGATAAGTATTACTCGAAATGGAGATTAAATTCTGTGACCTACATACGTCTACGATAATTATCTTGTAGAACTACGATCCTATGTACACGCTGGGAGACATGTTTGTAGTTAGTTCTGAATATGCAAGTACTTCTAACTGTGTGTTCTTAGCAAATTAATGTTCTTTCTCTTATAGAAGAGTGTGGAACTTCCTGCGGTTTGTTGATATCTTGAATATTTAGAACATTTTTTAACACTAACGCCAATTTTTAGAATATTTAGTACGTTCTTCCAACGTTTGTGACGTTAATATATAAATATTCTTAGGGAAAATCCCTTTATTCGTTAATATCTGTGAATTATAAAACTCAGACTTTTCATTCTTTTTCCAAAAATAGGCCCGTTTCCCAGAAAATAATAATAATATGATTTATTGCCCGACAGAAAAAATTACCATAATAGGACAATATAAACAGAGCGCATACAGTGCGTATACAAAAAGGCGTTAACATAAGTGTCTAAACTAAAAACAAAGCATATGAATACGAGGTGCGACTATTAAATAAAGAGACTAAAACTGGTACAGAAGAAGTACACATACACCAAACGCCAACGACTGACAGCTATTTATCGTGAAGCCTTCTCTTTTGAATGCAGTGCCTCTAACATCTGTAAACAAATCAGTATAGCCGTAGCCTTCGTTCGCATTAGAGTTGTTTTTTGTTCCGCCGGAAAAATGTTAAGTATCTATTAATCAACGTTACTACCTTCACGTTCTTGCTCAACTCCGTGAAACAATAAGGAAAAAACGACTCGAGTTGTGGAAGAACAAGTCATGGGTTCTCCACCAAGACAATGCACCGGCTCAGTGCGCATTGTCGGTCAAGTTCGGTGTCGGTTTCTAGCCAAGTACAGCATCCCAGTGTTAGACCATCCGGCTTATTTGCCGGAGCTTGCGCCGTGCGACTTCTATCTGCTTCCTAAGGTGAAATCTGAATTAAAGGGAACAAAATTTGAGTCCGTCGAAGCTGTGAAAGCGAAAGCGGCACGCGTCCTGAAGAAACTGACAGAAAAAGACTTCCAGCATTGTTTCGAACAATGGAAGATTCGTATAGAACGTTGTAGAGATAGAGGAGAGATGCATATTGACGGTGATAATAAGTAAATATGTATGAAATCAAAATAAAATGTTTTGCGGCGTCGGTCTCATTATTTAATAGCCACACCTCGTATACCAGTTTGCTCAATAACTTTTGTCGTTCGATAAAAAAACACAATTTTATGATTTGAAATACATTTTATTATTCAATATGACCTCCCTGAACTTCAATGCACTTATTCCACTTATCTTGCTTTTTTTTTGATTAATTCAATCAACCGCAATCTCCATTAACATTTACCTTATAGTTTTATTTCTATAAATAAAACGAAATAACAACTTAATGTGAATAATTGTTTATTAACATTATACCAGATTGCTCAATAAGTTTTGTTTGAAATACATTATGTTATTCAATATAATCTCTTCTATTTAACGGATTCCATCCCTGAAGTGAGAATCCGTAAGATTGTCGAAATACGCTTCCGCAGTTGCTATTTCCTCTTGGTTTTATGAAAATCGTTTTCCACACATGAATTTTGTGAGGTACGAGAACAGCCAGATGTCAGAGGGAGGTAAATCTAGCGAATAGGGTAGATATTGCAACAGTTCGCACTTTAATTCACTGATTTTTGCGATGGTGTTTTGATCTGTGTGAGAGGGCGCGTTGTCTTGATGAAAAATGATTTTTTCTTTTGTAAACTAGGTTTATTTTCACGAATTTTTGCATCCAACTGATCAAGAAGGTTATAATAACAATCTGAGTTTATTGTTCGACCAGTTTGGAGGTAATTCACGAACAAATCAAACACAAAATATCTTCTTGACCGATTTCTGGACTCTAACTTTCTTCGAAGCCGAAGTATCGGGTTCACGCCACTCGTGTTACTCCAAAATATCATCCATAGTGATTGAAAATAATAATTCGTCTTTATTCTTATTAAAACGGTTCAAATATTGCTGAGAATGTTGCATTCGAATGTGTTTTTGTTCCGTTGTTAACGAATGCGGCACCCATTTTGTTTACGGCTTTCTGAAGCCCAAAACTTCAGCCAAAATATTGATCGCACTGCGTGAAGCCTAGGGCTTCTCTCAATTCTCTTTCGGTTCATCTACCATCTACCAAAACCATATCCTGTATTTTTGCTACGATTTCTGGTGCTGATGCAATTTTTGAACGTCCTTCACATGGATCGCCTTCACGACTTGTACGACAACGTTTAAATTCAGCTACCCACCTTTCTACTTTTTTAATTGAAGGTGAAGAGTCCTTATACACTTTTAACAATCGTTCATGAATTTGTTTTGGTGCTACACCTTCCAAAAATAGGAATTTTATCACTGCACTATATTCAATTTTTTTCATTGTAAGCGCGTAAATATGTGCCAACAAATACAAGTGCAATTAAGCATAGCAATCGGCCTTGAATAAGCCACCGTAAATATCTGGTATGTACTTATTACAAACCTGTGCGCAGACAAATGTGGCCGCTTTACTTATCAGTCTTTAAAGAGGTAACATTACATTAGCAACATGCTGCATATTCAAGTTAATATTTTTAATATTTCCGTTGTTAATTATTAAGTTTTCATCCAAAATATTTAAATATTAAATTAAAAAAAAATAGCATTAATTGTTATAAAAATTTAATTCTAAATTACCAACTTCCAAAAAAGAATAAAATACCAACATATGTCAAATAAAAATATGTGTGGGTGGCTTTGGAAAATGTCAGTTGCAGAATCCATGATTATAATAAAATATTGCCTGCCGCAAGCAATATTCCGTCCAATTTTTGAAGTAACTAACTCAAATACGTGGGGGAAGACACGCACACACACGTCTACGCATGTATTCGCACACTCAATATCCAAATAACAATCCGAATTGTTAGACGGAATCGTGTGTCAGGGGAATTTTTCCGAGACGTCCCACTGGAGAGCTCGAAATCAACGTCATTAAGTGAAAGGTCCTCGCAATCTTCTGTATTATAAAACTATCGAAGGATGGAAAAGTGCACCCATCACGGCGCAGCTAACAGCGATTTCGAACATCAATGATCAATTCAATAAAACCAATTCTCTAGTAATATTGATGTAGTAGTTAGTGTAAAGGTAGAAATGATTAATAAAAATGAGGAAGTTCATTACCCGTACTTTTACAATCCCTTAGCATTAAATTAGGATTAATAAATGCTCGTTCAATTGTTCCCAAGTTACATTTACTATCAAGACTTATTTTTACATATACGAGGATAGCCTGACAAATAGTGAGAACGACACATAGGTGGCGCTCTAATTGGTAAAACAAATGCACTGTAATTTAGGTTGCCTATTTATATGTTTACATTCCGATATTTAGATAAATCGGTTGATTAGTTTATTTTTGGCAGCTGATTGAAAAAGAAGCAACACGTCGTTTTGTTAAAATGGAAAAAGCAGAGTATCGTGCGGTGATTAAATACTTCGTAATTAAGGGTATGAAAACTACCGAAATAAAGGATGAGTTACGGGAAATATTAGGTAAATCTGCTCCATCATCCGCCACAATAAGTAGATGGGTAAATGAATTTAAACGTGGTAGAACAAGCTGTGTTGATGAAGCGCGCTCTGGAGCACCCAAAATCGTGACTTCTAAGGAAATGATGATAAAAATCCATAATATTATTACGCAAAATCGACGACTTAAAGTGAGAGAGATAGCAGACATGGTAAACATTTCAACAGAACGCGTACACCATATTTTAACGAAAAAAGTGGGCCTTTCCAAGCTTTCGGCAAGATGGGTGCCGCGATTGCTTACGACTGATCAAAAGTTCACTCGTTTGCGCATTTCCAATGAGTGTTTGGACCTTTATAAGCGGAATTTGGATGATTTTTGTAGACGATTTGTTACTTGCGATGAAACTTGGATACACTACAGTACACCCGAAACTAAACAACAGTCGAAACAGTTAGAACGTGGTTCTGCACCTCCAAAGAAAGCGAAAACTATCGGCAAACAAGGTGATCACAATATTATGCAGAACTTGTACAAAAATTAAATATCGAGATTCGTGCTAAACGGCCAGGAATGGCAAAGAAACCGATTCTGTTTCACCAAGACAACGCTCCCTCGCATACCAGCACAGTTGCGATGCCCAAAATCCACGAGTTGCATTTCCAATTAGTACCGCATGCACCTTATTCGCCGGATGTAGCCCCTTCCGACTTCCACCTTTCTCCAAAATTGAAAACGGCACTAGGTAGAAAGAAATTTTCGTCTAACGACGAGCTTATCATCTTCGTAAATGAGTATTTTGCAAGCCTTCCGGAATCGCATTTTATAGATGGCATAAGGGCATTGGAGCACCGTTGGAATAAATGTATTGCTCTTTTAGGAGAATATATTGAAAAACAAAAATTATTTTGTATTTAAAATATTCGTTTTTCTTTTCCATTCTCACTACTTATCAAACTACCCTGGAAGATCATCTGTGATAGATTTGATTCTAGTAAGATTCTATTTTTTATTAGCGGAATATCTCTTTTCTTATTTTAATTTCACCAAACAAATTTTTGGATTTTTTCGTTTTACTTTTCGCGTCCTCATTTGTTATTTGATGCTACCGCAGGTTGGAAAGCTATCTAGAAGTTAAAACTTACACGTTTCAATGACCTTGCTGGAAGACACGCATTAAATATTTTAGACTATGTTGCTATTAATCGTATATACTTTAAAGATAATATTCCATATTTACAGAATATATTTTCAATTTTTATAACTAATTTCGCAATATCATAAGCGCATAACACGTCCAAAGGGACACAAAAATATCTGAAACAATTAAGCATCTTATTTCTTTAATTACGAACGTTCTATCTTAATGCTATCTTTGTTATATTTACATTAGACACAATGTTCATAGCAACACAGAGCTGTAAGTAAGGAGGACGAATGGCCGCTGGCATTAAGACACAACTACAACATTGATTTTGCTTGGAACTGGTCGAAAATGCCACCAACGAGCTGGCGACCGATGCTAGCGAGCAAGTCTGTGGTTAAATTAATCAGGGGAGGAGAGAGGTGGTCGAGGAAGAGGGACACGGACGGATGACGTTGGGGACGGACTGTAAGGCGGTACGAACGACCCCGGGGATTTTCTCAACCACCGTTCCCGTCGGGTAGACGCAAGATTCCGCCAAGAATCTGGAGTAATACTCAAATGTGCCGAACCATTATTGCGTTTTGTAAATTACCCGAATTTAATGGAAGAACTGTGCCACTCTGTTCGGCTGGAATGTCCCTATCAGTACTTGCAAACTGAATGCTCAACTGGTGGCGGTAATTTCGTAAAAAATGCCAATTATTTTCACCGCCTACTTGCTCGAAGGAAACAATTTGAATTTACGTGCAGTTGTCGCTTCATTGTCGATTTATGCTTTCAATTGTTGTAGAAAAGTGTCATCTGATATACAATTAGGAAGGTAATTTCTTGCAATTTCATGATATTTAATAAAAAGGGTACACTCCATTTAATATTTGGGTTAAACAAGCTTAATTTATGGGTCTCTCGTGAAATTAGAGACGTACACTTAAGGAGGTATTCCGTTTGGTCGTGCAAAACTAATCGATCTTTGTTTTTGGTATATTTTTAAGGTCTGAAATCTTTAAATATATTTATGAAGTTATAAACTTAAATTCATATATTCATCGGATTTATAACATAATATGGACAGTACATCGACGTTGGGGACACCAAGATATTTAAAGTTTCACTGGAAATATCACCAGAAATTACAAGAAGAGGAATGTATCGACCATATGCTAAACAAAATGAGTACAAGGCTTCGAAATGCTTAAAAAAGTACTTTAGATATTGAAGAAAACTAACCGATAGATTAATAAAGAAACTGAATACAAATTACGGATAAGCAATCAAACCCAATCTAAATCTTATTGATGTGATAATTGCAATATGCTCGATATGTTTTCATAAACCATCTATAAATGCAAATCTAATGCATTCACAGTGCCAAATGGACCACGGTTCCTGTTACAACTGGCATAATAATACAGATAGCATGGACCACGATCGCGGAAGTCTACGTGCCAGATTATTATATTATTGATTCATAGAAATGATATTGCAAAATTTGAGCGAAGAAATCAAGTAAAAACGGCCGCAAATGGCTAAGAAGAAAGTGTTGTTTTATCAAGACAAGCACCAGCTCACAAATTCGTTATTGCAATGGCCAAAATTAATGAATTAAAGTTTGAATCGCTACCTCATGCACCCTATTCGCCAGATTTACCCCCTCGTTTTATTTTCTGTTCCAAACTTGACAAAATGGCTCAGCGGTCAAAGATTTTCCAACAATGAAGAAGTGATGTTGGCAGTTAATGGATATTTTGAGGAGCAAGATAAGTTCTTATTATAAAAAGGGTATCGAACAAAAAAGTGTATAGAGCTGAAAGGATATTATTTTGAAAGATAAATGTATTTCTTTCAACAATTTTTGTGGTTTCTTTGTTGGATCGGGTACTTCTGGGACCACCGTCGTACCCTAGTAATTAAAAATAATCATCAAATAGGAATTGATATTTTCCAAAAAGAAGCTAATGTTAATAAGTTAGCCTCTTTCAGTTTTCTTATCAATAGTTTATGTAGTTTTTCATTAACAGCTACACATACGATTTTTAAGCAATCGTCAAATAAATTCTGTAAATCTTCAATGATCTTATTCACTGTGTCTGACATTAGTTGTTTCGTTGAACATCGCTGGGAAAAGTGTATAGAGCTGAAAGGAGATTTATGTTGAAAAGTAAATATATTTCTTTCTAAAATTTTTGTGTTTTCTTTTTTTTGTCAGGTACGTCTGGGACCACCCTCGTATTACTGGTGAAAAAACTTGAATTTATTCCCGGAACTAGACAACAAACGACAGTTTGGGTTTTTCAGTGAACCAAAACTTACCAAAGTTTTTCGTTGGTGCAATATTGATAAGCAAATGATCACTTGTGTCTTCAGCTTTACCGGACACACGGCAACCGTAACGTTAGGGAAATGAAAAGTAGCAAACGCTGATTGGTATACCAAAATTTATTTGCCGGACATCGTCGAAGTAATAAGAACAAATGTTTACTTAATTAGTCGCCTTGTTGTTTCTATTTGTGTCTAAACATCGAAAATAAAATATAAGGTGAACGGTTTTTGTCATCTAAAGTAAGTGTTGAAACGCTTCCGAGCACTGGTTTCCAAACATCACCAGATTGGAAGAAATGCTTAGCAAATTGGTTAAAATGTATGCAGAAATGAATTGGTATTAAGAACAAATATTTTACAAAATAATAAAGTCTTTCACTAAATTTCCTTTCCACATTAATGTGGAAAGGGGTTATATATCAACCTTCAGTGATTAAATTAATCAACCACAGGCTCCATCAAAATTACCTACAAAATTTTATATTTCTTGCACCATTTTCGGAAATATTTCCAGGAGCTCGTTTTTAAGCGTATCTTTGACCAAGTGAAACAGTTTGGTGCCTTCGTTAAAATCCAGTCTCTAAGAATACACGTAATTCATTTTGTACGAATATTTGCATGAATGACTGTACATATTCGAAGAATTCAAATTTTCTTAGATGTATTTTTTCTTGTTAAAGAGAAAAATCACCGAAATATAGACCGTCACATAATCCCTACATTTCCATTGCCAACTTAGATAACTCGTCTAAACGTGTATTTTCGTCATATCACAAACGAAGCAATACTAAGTCGAATAATGCATCAAACATGAGAACGTGACACATCATAAACTTTTTGTTTAATTCCACACACACTAACTTATAAAAGGTAATCTCACTCACGGAAATTCTATATTCTCTAAACTCCGTCTGAATGGACGATTTAATCTGAACGGAATAGTAGCGGTTGGCGTGGAGATGGGGCGCGCCCATGGCTAACCTTCAGCTTATGTTTGCAGTCGATACAGCCTTGAATAATATCACAATGACCGACGACTACAGAAGGGTCGGAGCACCTCGCCCTCGATCGAATTTATTTAATGCGTTTTCAAAAGCTAACCGCCACCTCCTGCCGCGTATACGTGCTTTGATATTGAAAAGAAGAGGGCGATTTTCAATTACGTCGAACTGAAATTATTTTGATCATATTTAAATATGGAATGTTTGGTTGGAATGTCTACGTTTTCATCTCCTAAAAGCTTTAATTGTGATATGTGTTTTCAGTTACTGAATCGTTTTATTTTCTAAATTGGTATAACTCGAATGCGGACAATTAAAATTATATTAAAATGAAAATTCATGAAACAGGCACGTTTAATGGAGGACCATCTAGGACGAAGAACAACAGTAGAATTGGAAGAAAATGTGCTGAACATGGTAGAGGAAGATGCAGGTGTTTCTACCAAAAAATATCATTTATTTTGAATATTACTAGGTGTACCGAAGAGTCATTACCGGTTTTTTTCGTAAAAAAACTACATAATTTTTAAGAAAATGGAGAAACTTATTTATTCAAAGTGTTGGTTACTTGATTCTATACATCTTGTCTATCTTTCAGGAAATTTTGGATGTTATTCCAAAGAAACTGTTTGTCCTTCGAGGAAAACCATTCTTCGAGCCATTTTCTAACTTCTTCGAAATTGGCGAAGTGCTGCTCTGCAAGCGCGTGTCCTATTTACGCGAAAATTTGATAGTTATATGTTATGTTATACCTATGATAGTATTATGTTCCATCCAAATGCTTTCAACGCTACCTTGACCAGTTTTGCTGTATGAGACGGCACGTTATCGTACCGTAAAATCAATTTACCGTGTCTTCGGGTCCATTCTGAACGTTTTTCTATCAATGCATGGTTCAAATTGATAATTTGTTGTCGGCAGCCATCAGTATTAACTGTTTCACCAGGTTTTAACAGTTCGTAATACACCACGCCACACTAGTCCCACCAAACACAGAGCATTGTCGTGCGACTAAAACGATTTAGCTTTGGGGTTGGTGGGCAGGCTTCGCCAGGTGATAATCATGAGTTTTGGCGCTTGAAGTTTTCGAAATAAATTCATCACCCGTCACTATTCGATGCAAAAATGACTTCCGATCATACCTTTGCAGCAGCAATTCACTAACGATTTTTCGATTTTCCATTTGCCTGTCATTCAATTGATATAGCACCCATTTTTCCTTCTTTTGGATTTTTCCCATTGCTCGTAATCGGTCGCTAATTGTTTTCAGTTTGAGTTTTTGAGTGTGTAATATACAAGCATACGTTTTAAATTTAATGTGCTTGGATTTACGATAATTTTGTTAAAACTTTAAAATTGTAGGCTGGGCTTATTTAAATACCATTTAAGACTTCCATCAATTGTTATTACGCTCCTTAAGTATTCAAAGGTGTTCGTTGTTAATAAATTTAAATGTTTTCATTTCATTCTTTTTCTTTCTTCTCTTCTCTAATCATTTATAGTCAAAACCTTGCTCTTACTTGTGTTTATTTTAATTCCCAGTTATTTGATTTCCTTTGATCTTCTGCTTAAGTAAAAAAAAGGAAAATATGACGGAAATACTTTGATTCATTCTTCAACTAACAACAAATAAAAGTTCCACGACTTGCCAATATATAATTAATCATATATTTTTACTGTTTGAACAGCTGAAATTCCATCTATAGGACAATAATATTGTTTTGAAACGCCTGCAAGGCCTATGTAATTTGTCGCCTCTCTACATTTTAATGAGATGATTATAGGGCATAAAATTACCTGCTAGATTAATATGGAGTGTTCATTAGTCCAAAAACTTGTCGGGCTCATGGCGTACGGTGTCACGTAATTCTCCACCTATAAAGAAACTTTCATGTAATACAAGTGTTTCAAGAAGAACGTAACTGTGTATCCACGTAAATAAATATATACATCCAGAATGTATTAATATTTGTGGTTTATATAAAATAATGAGCCAAATATTCATATAGCAAATGGCATATTGATGTCCACTAGCTTTTGTTATCATTAATCGAAAACTAAGACAAAGAATAAATTAAAATGCCTTCTAGTATTGTGTGATAATGTAATATACGAAATAAATATAATAAAGTTGAAATCAGGAATGTTTTCCGATCACGTTATCACTGCCGTATGAAATAAGACGTCGACGAGAAATGAGAATGTCAAATTAAATACTGTATACGTGCTTTGTTCAAAAGGAAAGGTGAATTTTTTTGAAAAGTATTTATTCATCAATATCCATTTTGTCCCCTTCAAAATAATCCCCCTCAGATATAATGCACTTATACTAGCGCTTCTTCCAATCCTCGAAGCACTTCAGAAATGCGCTTTTCGGTATGGCCATCAGCTCGTTCTTCGATTCTGACTTTATCTCATCAATTGTGGCAAAGCGCTTTCCTTTCATTGGTGTCTTCAGTTTTGGGAAAGGACAAACTCGCAGGGAGCCAAATCTGGTGAATAAGGTGGTTGAGGCATGATTAGGGTGTTTTTAGCCAAAAAATCGCGAATTTTATGTGGGCTGGTGCATTATCGTGATGCAGAATCCATGATTTTTCTTTCCACAATTCTGATCGTTTGAGTCGTATTGCTTCACGCAAACGTTGCATAACTTCCTTGTAAATAGTATTCCCTATTAACCGTACGACCTGTTGGCAAGAACTCATGATGCACCACGGCATTGTAATCGAACAAAATAATGAGCAAAATCTTCACATTTGATCGAACTTGGCGTGCATTTCCTCGGCCTTCTGTAAAGCGCTTGTACCACTTATAAACACATTTTTTAGACAAAGTGGACTCGCCGAATGCCACAATCAACATTTCAAGTGCCTTGGAGCACTTTATTCCATTTTTAACGCAAAATTTAATACATATTCTTTGATCCATTTTTTTCAAAAGTCAAAAGTCGAAGAACACACACAAACGTGACTAAGCTTTTTAGTTGTCAACAACAACTAATCCGAATTTGCTGATAATGCCAACATGTGACTAACACATATGTACCAACATAACAAAAAAAAATTTCGATAATTGAATGTACACAGCGCGCGAAAATTCAAAATTCACCTTTGCTTTTGAACAAACCACGTATTGCTGTCAGATGCGATAATGTTAGAAGTTACGATTAATATAGCCTGTGAAGTTTGTAAATATAAGTTACGTTAAATGTCATCAATATTGCTAAAATAAGCACACGTTTTTATTAACATTTAGGAAGCACATATGTATTGGAAAATAGAGCTTTTTAATGAACCGTTTATTTTCAAACAAGGTACATACTATGCATCCTAATGATACTTATCTGAAACACCTGAGAAAGTACAAAAACTACATTGGAAAACTACATTTGTCTTATGAAATATTATTGAAATGATTATTAAATACTTCGCAGGAAGAAGTAGTTCGTTTATTAATTGAAAAAGTAAATAGCATTTTACATTTTAACATAATAAAACTAGATAAAAATAAATAGTCTAATATAGTTTATTCACTGTTCATGTCATCGTTGGTATCAGATTCTGAAACAGGATTTACAGAAAAAACAAATTCGTCTTCGTCAAAGTTTGCTTCTCTTTCATACCACTACTCTATTAATGCATCAGTATGTCAAATACATTGCTTCCAAAAATCAGGTGCGCAGATATTTAAAGATTGCTGCCACATTTTTAAAACATTTTCATCTCCATATACTTCTTCACCAACATGTTTATTGTAGTGCGTTTTTGCACTTGCCCAAACAAGTTCGATTGCATTGAATTCACAATGGTATGGTGGAATTCGGAGTACTTCGTGGCCAGCTTTCATTGCATTGAATTCACAATGGTATGGTGGAATTCGGAGTACTTCTTGGCCAGCTTTCCTTATCAATTCATCTATTCCATAGAGCTTTTGCTTTTTATGCCGCTTTGATACTTCAAGCAGTTCACATTTTCTCATCGTAGGTTCATGGTCGATAGTATTATTATTCAACCAATCAACTACTGTTGCCTTTTTCCAATTTTGACATGGTTGCTTGCCAAGTAGTACATTGTGGTTAGTCGCATTATCTATTATGATTAAAGAAGATTCATGCAGATTTGGAATTAGATGGTCATTTACCCATCTTGTAAACTTTCCACTGTTCGTTTCGCCATGATAATCAATTCTCGCAGTTATTAAAGGAAATATCAAATTTGCATTTTCAATGAAGCTATCTTTATTACCTGCGTGAAGAATTACAAAACGTTTACCATCATATCCTCCAGGTTCTCTAACACTCTTCGTGTTCGCATCTTGCCACGATCTTCCTTTATTGCCCTTAGCAAAAATCCACACGTCTCATCGTGAAAGACAACATCCTCTTTATAAGGGGAGGCGACGTTCGCTTTATAATTGCGTCAAAAGGAATATCGTAGTACAGCAATATGACTTTTCTCCATTAAATCTCTGCGATCATTGTCTTTCACAAATTTAAATCCTAAATGTTTTACGAGACCATTCAATGAAGAAATGCTAATATCCATGATAAGTCGCTCTTATAGTATCGCAGTGATATGTTTTCCTAAAAATGTAGTATAAGCATTTCTTTATGGAAAGATTTTAAGTATGTCGTATATAATATTACGAATTTACATTTTCGCCTGTTCATCTATATTTCGACTTTTCAACTTGCTACGTGGTTGATAAGCTGCTACTAGTAAGGCAGTTTCAGCTTCCTTCCTGTGTTTGACATTAAACACTGTTCGAATAAAAATGCCTAATTCTGCGTCTACTCTTTAAAATAATGCTTTACGAAATTTGTTTCCTAAAGCAACAATGAAAATATTACCTCTTTTACAGAATTAGTGCACAATAAATATTGTCCGTTGCATTTCCAGCTTCAAAATATTGCAACAACTTATAAACAAAGTCTTGGTAATTAGAATCAATACGTTTTCCTAGCGTGACTATACCTAACCTGTATATAACAAATGCGAAAGCTGCCTACGTAGGTTACCTAAGTGTAAACTTACAAGGATGATGAAATAAATATGATAAATTAGCTGTTAGAACACTAACAAATACCAGCGGTGAAATACAAGGAATGTAACAAACTTCATAAGTCCAAAGTCAAAACACTCTTTTATCTGTATTATAGGTGACATATGTGTGCATAATACACATGCTCTGCATACGCCTGTTTCTATTTTTTCACGGTTTCTTGACAAAACGTGGCGCGTAACTCTATTAGAAAAGCGTTTGCGCCCTTTCTTTCTTCAACACATGTGACCACCGCTGAATTAGACAAATGCCGGTATCTGTTCGTATTTTGCAGTGTTATTGATACATCGGAAAACTTTCGTGGTTCCAATTATATTTTGTATTGCCATTAGATGCGGTAACCTGTAATTTTATATTTGCTAATCTCAAGCAAAAAGAGGAGAACGCTCCCAATGTATAACCGTGACTTTATTCACATATATTATTAAAAATCTTTAATAAAACATGAAATTTTCAAAATATAACTTAGAAAATTAACTAATTAGAAAAAAATGTGACAAGCGAGGTTAACTCCTGTTTTAATTAAAGTCAGGCAACCCAAACTACGCCTTAGTAATTTTATGGCATAACTTCTTTAATAAATATGGAAGTAATTTCAGCCTCTTTCATTTCATTTAATGTATAAACACCTTAAGTCTAACATAATATTTATTCGCGTCCACCTAACATATTAAAATAGAAATAAAATATACCTATTGGTATAATACAATGAAAATATTTCCCATAACTCAAACATAAAAAAAGATTTTTATATTTAGAAACAATTTTTTTTATTGTTATTAAACCTAATTCAATAATTATAAAAATTAAAAAAAAACTTGTCGCCCAACGTGGGGCTCGAACCCACGACCCTGAGATTAAGAGTCTCATGCTCTACCGACTGAGCTAGCCGGGCTTCTGCCACGTTGGCATTTATTTCATTGAGTTATGCTCCTCTTAATATTTCGTTTTGTGCATAAAATTATGTTAAAATATTATTTAAGGATTCAAATCTACTTGGCACGTAAAATATACTTTTTAAATTCTATAGTTCCATGTGAAAACTAATCAGGGAAAAAACGAAATCTGCACTTTTTCATATCAACGCTTTTACTCACTAGTCACCCATTAAAAGGTATTTTATTTTGGTCTCTTGAAGACCTTATCCAAAAGAATGGACAATCATTGTATACGTAGGTTGTCTTTTAAGTTTTGTATATAAAACTGGAATAAAACAGTAGATAGCTTTTACAGACTTAAAGCACTTTTGCATGCGCTCGAACCAACTGTGGAAGCAGTTGTTGCACTCGTTTGTTCGTACAGTTAAAAATTGCATTTCCGAATGCATCGAAGGAATCGACTCCTTTTGACGACTGGAACCGTCGACCACACAGTCCTTTCTTGATTTTCGGAAAGGTAAAGAAATCTCTGGACTTAGGTTTGGACTGTACAGAGATTGGTCTAACAATTCGACGTTTTGCTGCGTTAAAAATTCAATTGTTTTGCGTGCTGTATGCGAACTTGCATTGTCTTGGTGGAGGGCGATTCGTTGTTCTGGGTTGGCTTTTCGAAGCTCAGCGATGACTTGCGGCAAACAAATGATTGTATATCAATTGGCAGTAACAGTTCGTTGATCTTGTAGGGAAATTGTTTCTACATGACCTGCTTTCGAGACAAATGTCCCAACCATTTTTTGGAGGCTTTTCTTCACTTTGGATCACCCAAACAGACGATTAACATTTATTTTCTGCCTTGTATGAGTAAATCCAAGATTTATTACCACTGACAATATTGTCCACGTTTTTAGAGTTTCCGGCGTCCTGTTTCTCGGTCAACAGATGCGGTATCCAACTAGTTTTTCTACACACTATTCTTTATGCAAATTTTTTTGGGTTGATATCTTTGTGAAAGAAATTTAAAGAAAGGCAACCTATAAAATCTTCATTAATTCATTCATAATCAATGCTCAATTGTCAGCCTATATGTTGTGGTAAGCTTTCCCCAATAGTTATTATCTTCCCTTATGTTGTTCCTCGATTTTATTCTACTCCTTTTGACCAATTCGTAGGTACGTATTCCAATAATCCAGTCCCTTTTGTTTGAAATATTTCACTTTACCATTCCACTACATTTTGGTATGAAATCTCATATTACTTTATGGATGTTTTCCATAATATATGTTACCTCCACCTCGACTTCTAGTTTGAAAAAGTCAAATCGAATTTTTGAAGCTCCCAAAGAACTTTTTCTACGTCATTATTATTGCTGCTCTCAAAAACCATAGAATCTTTCGCGAACTATTCGTAAATATTTACATTCATAGAGTGCGTATGTATATTCAGTACCTGGTAATTAAATTAGGCCGCCCTACAATTGTAAAGTTTGGATGAAATAATATCCATACCCATATTTACAACGCTAGAATATATTTATTTCAATATTTGAACAGACATCCCCTTAGCTTGAATAACCGTTTAAATTCTCTCTAGCATGCTATCGATACAGGCTTTTAGATGTCTTGCATTTTTCAGTTTTTTCTTCAGCCTTTTTCCATATTTGCTTTTAGAACGCTTAAACTGGAATTTGTGGACGACTGAACAATAGATTTAGGAACACTGCTAACATTCTCAATTACATTGACGTTTGATAAATTTCCAGGCCAGGGCAATATTGGTATACCAAAATCGCAAAAAAAACATTATGTCCAAACTTCACCCTATGACACGAAGCCCTATTTAGTGAAGTAATAAAGGACACCAAAATAGTTTCTATTCAATTTTCGTATTGATACTGGTTCATTGTTTTCTCGACAAAGAACAGAGGCCCTCTTTAAGACCCAGTAATACATGACCATACATCACAGCGAAGGAATATTTAACACTTTGAGTTATACATTCCTTTCTATGTGTATAATATTCCAAAGATGTTCATCTCACAAACTTGATCAATTCTGTGGCCGCTTCGAGGGTTATAATAATTCTGAATGGATTTTGCTTATATAAACGTATTATACCACCTCTTTACCTTAGAATTTAGCAAACGCAGATAAAGATTACGAGTTCAAAAGGGATTAGAAACTCTGAAACTTAATATTGAGAATTAAATAAGTATATTGTAGGCTAAGAGATTCTGCGTTTACGAAGTATGTTCATTTATCTCTTCTGAAGAATACAGTATACGTATTTAAAATATATAATATAAACTGAGAACTGATCCAATTTAATTTACTGATACTTTATGACTCATCTAAAACAATATAAGAATATAAACTGTATAAAATATTATTTGTCACAACTTAAACTTAATCAATTTTCATAAGTAGCTTGTTTGGAAACTTTTCGACGACGGTATATATGCGTCGTGTCGTGTACATTAACTTTTTTTATTCCCGAGCAAAAACAAAAAGTTAAACAAAACATTTTCAAAAAACTTTTGAATGAAATACTGAAATCTGTTGAGTGTACAAATAACAGTTAAATGGAGTGTATAAAAAACATTTTGTGTATGTATGTATACTTGAGTGCATTTCTATATTTTTGTATCCACTTTTTTAATATTCGTATATACACTATCGCCCATAAGTATTTGGTCACTCGCATTTAATCCGCAAATTGTAACAAAAATCAAAATTGAAATATCTTTTTACATATTATTTACATATATAAAAAATATATATTTTTACATCTAAAATAAATTGTTGTATAACATATTTATCTAAATTTTAGACTCGTCTATATGCCCTCCTTTAATCACTGCAGCACACATCGAGGCATTCTTTCGATTAATTTTCGTAATGTCTCAGGTTTTATTTTACTCCATGCCTCTAACAGGTTCTTTCACATATTAACAACAGA
Source organism: Dermolepida albohirtum (assembly GCA_031893035.1). Classification (NCBI taxonomy): domain Eukaryota; kingdom Metazoa; phylum Arthropoda; class Insecta; order Coleoptera; family Scarabaeidae; genus Dermolepida; species Dermolepida albohirtum. The sequence continues at coordinate 127,674 of JAVIWB010002063.1, forward strand.
TATGCGGACCGATATTCTCACCCCTCGGTCAAGTTCTTCCCACAGAAACTCGATTGGATTTATGGGGAGGCTACGCCATAACTTTCATGGTTCCTTCGTTATCCAATTTTTTCAAATATTCCCAGCATAGTTTGGAAGTGTGTTTCGGGTCATTATCTTGGAAGATAAAATGCTGACCCGAAATTTCAATTCCAGACTGGATTGCGTTTTCTGTTCTTTTTTTTAGTATACCTTCGATTTTTATGAGATCGTTCACATTTGATCCAGAAAAGCAACCCCATATCATGACTGAACCTCCACTGTACTTAACAGTAGGAGCTATGCATTCTTTCCGGTCACGCTCACTCACGGACCTCCTCACGAAAACACGTCTTCGTGAACTGGAAATCTCGAATTTGGATTCATCGGTCCACAATACTTTATTCAGTCTGCTATGGTCCAATTTTGGTGATCGCGTGTCCACTTTAAACGTTTTTACTTGTTTTCTTGCGTAGAAGCGGCTTCCGCATTGCAATTCGTCCCTGAAGATCGGCTTCTTTTAATCGCCATTTAACTGTGGAAACACTTATTGGTCTTCGACGAGCAGCATTCATTTCGACTGTGATTCCTGGGGCTGCTTTTCGTCTATTTCTCTTGCTTATTACCACCATTGCAAGATCTTCTGCTGAGGTTGTTGCCCTTGGTCTGCCTTTTCCAGTTCTACTCAACACACTTCCACATTTGCGGTGTTTTTTGATGATATAACTCACAGTGGACTGATTCAATTTAAGTTCTGTGGCAATTTTGCGGTTGCTTTTGCCAGCTTTGTGGTATGCGATTATAAATAATCGTGTTTCTACACTCGATTCTTTCCGTTTAGGCATTTATAATCGATTGAACTTCTTCGAAGCACGCGATGTTATCACTAAGAGCACCTCACAAAAACTAAGTGCAATTTTGCCAAAATACCCAAGTATAAATACTTAATAGTTTACAATAACACCCTACCTTAAAATAAAATCATAACAGTCGAAAATTTGCAAGAATTGAGAGATCTAATCCCTTAAGTGTAATTATTCTACCTGCAGTTTTATTAGGGTATTATCATTCATTGTGAATAATAGGACGATTATCCTATTATTCATAGTTATTTTTAAATAAGCTTTCATAGATTTTAGTGTTTACTATGAAACTATTTCTCGCTACAGAAATAAATTTTATGATTACAACTTTTCTATAGAAACTGTAATGCAACAAGAGTGACCAAATACTTATGAGCGATAGTGTACATACATTATATGTTTGTACGCAATTCTATAGGTGTAAACAGTTAGATTATCATTACCCGAATAAAGTTTTCGATTTTATTCTACTCTGTTTTTGATTGTACATAAAAAAACTAGTATTGAACGACCCCCGTAAATGCATTGACAAACCGTCTTTCGTTTTCTCAGAGAAGAAAAACTTTTTACACATTTAAGAACTACTTTTCGCAAAGTTCAGAAGCATTTACATAAATAGTTAATGGATTAAAGTGATTTAGTTTGCAATATACGAACATTATTTGAATCGAAGGTATTTGTTTAGCTAGTTTTCTTGTCTTCCTTTTTAACTCTATTTTTTCATATTCTGTTTTTACGTTCTTTATTCGCTTCTTTTCCATTGTTGTCTTCTTAATGTATCCGAGCATTTTCTTGTTTCTGATGTCTTTTGGCTTGTAATATTTTCTCCATTCAATTTATTATTATCAACAGCAATGCTCTTATCTATGACATAAATACATACTATATACATACAGTAACAACAGTTCAGAATATTCTGAATATTTTAGTTCAATCTGTATTGCAGAATATGCTTTTTCGATCAATTTGGATATTTGGCCTAATGGCTTTTTTTGCTTTGAGTAGTTTTGATAACTTGCGCATATTACCAAACATACAGTGACTCACAGTCAAAACGATGCAGTGCTATAAAACTTACGAGTATATAATGTGGAAATTATATAACAAGAAATCGTTTTTGAAAAAGAATTAAACACATTTCGGTTTTGCAAGGATGCTATATACTCTTATAACAAAATTAAAAGACAATTCATTGAACACAACACAATTAATAACAAGAACTATATTAAAAGCTCATAAATCAATGTCATGGTAAACATGAAGCATTTATTGAAATACGTTAGTGAACTAACATATTATTTCTTTAATATTTGGTTGGGTTGCCTTTACATGGATGCCTTTAATCTATTTGGAACAGATTCCACTAATTTTTTCGTATAATTTGGCAATCATTTGGCATTCTTCTAATTGAGTTTGTTTTAGATCGTTTCTGTTTGATATTTCGTGGCTGGGTATCCCTATCTCCAACATGTGACATACATTTTTTCAATTATATTTATATCTGGAGACTGGGGTGGTGTTTTGCAGACTTTTGGGCAGTTGTTCAACGACCACTGTTTTACATATATATGAAGTATGCTTCGGTTCGTTGTCTTGATCAAATTGGAAATTGTTTCCAATTCCAAAATTTTTGGACACTATCTTTTCGATTTAATTTCTGAATGTCCAAATACATAAATTTGTTCCTAATTTCTTTAATGAAGTGCAAATTTCCTACCCCCACAGCAAAGACACAACTCCATATCATTTCATGCCCACTTCCATGCTTAACACTAGGTTCCAAATTCTTGAAATTCATTCCCTCATTCTTTTTTCTCCATGCTGTGATTTTGCCATCTTATCCAAAAATATTATATTTGCTTATATCGGAAAATAAAACTGTTTTCCAAAAGTCGAAACCTTTGTTTCAATGTTCTAAAACAAACTGTAAACGAAGGTTTTTAGTTCTCTTACTAACGAATGGTTTTCTTCGAGCTGTTCTGTCGTAAAAATCGGCATTTCGCAAAACTCTACGAACCGTTTCCGGATTAACTCCTTCACCAAGTACCTTTTCTACTTCAGATGTTAACTTTGGGTCACTCAAAATCGGATTCTGTTTTGAAGTTCGTGCAATCCATCGCTCATCGTGTTCGTTAAATATTTTTCTTGCACTTACTCTGCTTTTGTTCTGTTTATTCTGTTGTTTCGAACATAACGTTCATTAATGTGCTGAATGGTAGACGAACTTTTGTTTAAGATTTTGGCTATTTCTCGTTGACTTTTTTTATTATATGAAAAAATTAAATGTAAAATAAAAAATTTTGCCCCTCTACTGTTGTTTGAATTAATATTAACGCTAACATTAACTGTGACTCGACTGGTGTGTCCTAAATGGTAGATGGACTTTTGGCTAAGATTTTGGCTACTCCTCTTTGGATTTTTTTATTTTTAAAATGAAAAATAATGAGGTTTCGCTCCGCTACTGTTATTTGTCGACCCATCCCACTTGAACTCATATGAATGCTCACACAAACTGTCACTCGACTGGAATTTACACGAAAAATGAATTCATGCACTTTTCAAACAAGTGGAACCACCAACCTGTGTATTTTTTGTTGTTGTATATTTGGTTGCATCATTTCCCACTGTGATATTGATTTATGAGCTTTTAACATAGTTCTTATTATTATTTGCTTTGTTTTCAATGAATTGTCTTTTAATTTTGTTTACAACAATGTATAATATCCTTGCAAAACCGCAATGTGTTTAATTCTTTTTCAAAAACGATTTCTTGTCATATAATTTCAACGATATATAATTTTTATAGCACTGTACCATTTTGACTGTGAGTCACTGTATGTTTACTTTTAAAACTCAACTTTGCAAAAGCATCGAATGTTTATTTTTCCACAAATACGTGGTACTATGGAGCAAATTTATCCCTTTCATTCTAACGTTATGGCTTGTTATAGAGAAATATATTATAAAAAATAAGTGTATGAAATCTTTTGTAACATCTTGCGGTTTATGCTACTAAATATTTACAATATTCTTCTTCTTATTAAAAGAAATGGATCCTATTTAAAAAATAACCCTCGTATAGGTTGTACGAGTCGTGTTTTCTTTTAATCCGAGAAGAACCCACGTAGCACTTTTTGTGCTACAGTATGCACGAGGTTGGTCCCATAAGTACCCGGCCTGATCTAGAGATAGTGGTAGTTATTTGAAAAATATTACTGTATTGGAAAATACATAATCTATAAAGCATATGTTTCACGTTTGAAGACGCCACATTGCTTAGTATCTGTTTGGCAGCCATCAATAATGGACATTTACCATGAATTTGTAAAAATGGAGAAAATAAGTCATCGTTACGTGATATAATACTTTTATTTGAAGGGCTTCAGCCCAACCGATGTAAAAGCTGAACTGTATTCTACTCTGTGTGAGTCTGCTCCTTCGTTTACAACTGTGAAATACTGGCTAGCAGAGTTTAAACGAGGCTGTCCGAGCTGCCAAGACGAGCATCGCAGTGGTCGACCAAATGGGGTGACGACTCTAGAAATGGTGAAGAAAATCCACAAAGCGGTACTGGATGATCGTCGGCCGTAAGTGCGGGAGCTAGCAGACATAGTAGGTATTTCAAAAAATGCGGTACATCGCATATTATCTGAAAATTTGGACATGAGAAAGCTGTGTGCAAGATGGGTGCCGCGTTTGCTCAGGCATGAGCAAAAACAGTGTCGTGAAGATGTTTCAGTTGAGTGTTTAGCGAAGTTTCACAGCAAAAAGCAGAATTCTTGCGCCGTTTCATAACCATGGATAAAACATGGGTCCATCACTTCACATCCGAGACAAAAGAACAATTAAAACAATGGACTCAAAAGGGAGAACCGGCTCCAAAGAAGGCGAAGACCGTTTCATTTACAGGCAAGGTCATAGCATCGGTTTTTTGGGATGCGCGTGAAATTATTTTCATTGACTATCTTAAAAAAGGAAAAAATATCAACGGCGAGTATTATGCGAAATTATTGCAACGTTTGAGCGAAGAAATCAAGCAAAAACGGCCGCATTTGGCTAAGAAGATTGTGTCGTTTCATCAAAACAATGCACTAGCTCACAAATCCGTTATTGCAATGGCCAAAATTAATGAATTAAAGTTCAAATTGCTACCTCTTGCACCCTATTTGCTAGATTTAGCCCCTCGGATTATTTTCTGTTCTCAAACTTGAAAAAATGACTCAGTGATCAAAGATTTTCTAACGATGAAGAAGTGATGTCCGCAGTTAATGCCTATTTTGAGGAGCAACGCAGTTCTTATTATAAAAAGGGTATCGAACTTACTGAACATCGCTGGAAAAAGAGCTGAAAGGAGATTATGTTGAAAAATAAATATATTTATTTCCAAAATTTTTGTGTTTCACCCTCGTATTGTATTGGTTTAGTGTTAATATTTAATCAATTTTTTAATGATTTCGGCTGATTCACTGTTATTATTGTTATTGATATTTTCATATTTCATTTTTCTTTTTATACCAGTGTTATTGTCTTGTTTTGCTCTTGAATTTTTTAATTTTTTTTATCCATTGTTAGGATTATTATAATCTGTTAGATATTAAAATTTATTATTATTATTATATAAGTATTATGATTAATATTCCCTCTCAGCTTTGGGTCCATAATCGTCATAAATTTTACTGACGGTGGCAAAATAAAGTTATCCCAAAATTTATTCAGATGATAGCTTAACTTCATGTTAATTTTGCAGAAATTCTGCTGGCTCTAATTTAAGCAAATTCCATACAATATAATAATTATGGACGCATTTTCCACCGGCAATATATCCAGGGCTTATTTTCAAATTAACACCAAGAACTGACAGATACGCTTTTCACAATATTATACTCGTTGATAATGATGATGTTTATAATTTTAATCTAGAACACAGACAAACTTTTGTCAGCATTAAAACTCGCATACATCCTATTGTATACACATTAAACTAATCTAATAAAACATCCCCCATTCTACTTCCTAGGGGCTTAGTGTGCGTTTCTGTGTTAGTATGTGTGTGTGTTTCGTACGCACTGGAGTTATATTGCTTTTGTGTTTAGCAGCTATTGTTGTCAGATACTCGGGCATGTATACGTGTTTCTGTGTGTGAAAGAATGCTTGTTTTTGTGTGCGTCAACTTTGCTGTGTACAAAACAGCTGTGCTGCTGGGAATATTACTCAAATATTACGTATACGTCGTAATCTTTCCAAGAGTTTGTAGTCTATATTAAATTTTCACGTAATTATCATTTAATTATTCACATTTGTTGAAGTTCAAACTTAGAACGTCGCAAGTAAACTAATTAAAAGAATCTATGCTAAGAAAGGTGAAACAAAATGGAAAAAATACAAAATTAAAGTTGTTCCAATCAATTTCTTAAAAATCTATGTTCAAAAAGGAAGAAACATTGAAGAATTGTAAATTAAAGTTGTTCCAAATAATTTCGTTTCTTAATCCATAACAATTTTGCTTGATATTGACAGAAATTATCTTTTACACTGTTACCGATCGTTTCTTTATATACGAGGGTAGCCGTTTATATTTCGGGAACTGGCAACACTATAAGTGTTGCCTCCGATCTGATGATTGCATCGTGAAGTTGGTCATTTTTGATAATATATTTACCTTGACAGTTTTATTATCCGGTCGCTATTTCTATTGTTAACAGTAACTTGAACATTTTATGTCGAAAAAATGGAATTAACTCGCGAACATTTTCGTGCAATTATTTTTCATAACTTTCGGTGTGGTGATGAAGCACCATCGAAAACTGCAGTATATCGTTGGTACATTGGCGTTCTTTGCACGACGAATTTCGTGAAGGTAGTCCCACAAATGTTGTTGTGTCGGAAAACATTAATGCAGTGTCTGAACTGATAAGGCAAGACCGTCATGTGACATACCGTGATATCGAGGCATCTCTAGGTATTAGTAACACCAACGTACATAAGATCCTGCATGTACATTTAGCCGTTAAGAAGCTATGCTCACGTTGGGTACCACATAATTTGACAACCGCTCGAAAAGGGACTCGCGTCGATTGGTGCCAAGAAATGCACAAAAAGTACAATGGCGGTGCTTCAAAGAACATTTACGAAGTCGTCACAGGTGGTGAATCTTGGATTTATACATATGAGCCCGATAATAAACAGCAGTCGACTGCGTGGATATTCCAAATTAAACCAAAACCAACAAAACACGAAGCACATCAATTCGAAAGCTAAATTAACATAGATTAGAGCGAAAGCATTCTCACATATCACACAGTAATACACAATAGGCCAGACATTACATTAACTAATAAAAATGCTAAGAAACAACCTAAATCATGTTTGCATACCTAATAACTGTAACAAAAACAAAACGCAATAAATATATACCTCTAGCAGAAGAGGTAGAGCAACTATGGTACCAAAAGCAGGTCAAAATTATACTAATAATAATTTAAAACTATTTAAAAGCGAATAATTAGTGTTGTGAATAAACACATTGGGGAAAGAAACGACCCAAGCCGAGACCAGCTGCAGTTGAACAAGATAAGTGCATCTATTTACTAACGGAAAATATATAAGGTACAAAATTGTATGTGTAATGTTAATTTTGTTATGTTTTCTTTCTTGCTATTTATAAGAAAACGATTCTGATTATCGTTGAACGCCATAAACATTTTATCTTTCTATTATTTAAATAAAAGAATGTTATATATATATATATATATATATATATATATATATATATATATATATACATTTCCTTCGTAATCTGAATTGCCCTGAGAATTATTATTTATAAAGGAGGCAGCATCTTTAGGTTATTATAAAGTCATATGTTTAATCCAGTTTGGTAGCCGGTGCATTATGTTAAAACAATAAATTGTTACATAACCCAGGTCCTTGTATTTCTATTATTATTATTAGAAATACAAGGATACGAGGGTAGGCGCTTATATATCGGAAATAGCGAATAAAAAAATTTTTATTATCGAAAATAGTTTTATTGCCTTTCAAAATATTCTCCTTGAAAATCAATGCATTCGTTTAAATCAGTCCGAAAAGCATTGCTGTCACTGTGAAGGCGGTATCTCCAAAATATGAGTTTTGAATGCCTCAACTGCCTCTTCCGGCGTAGAAAACCGTTGACCACGAAGTTTATTCTTCAAGCGTGGGAACAAAAAAAATCACAGGGTGCTAGATTAGAGCTGTACGGCGGATGGCTCATCATTAAATGTTTTTCCCGATCAAATGTTCAATTGTTTGAACCGACCGGTGAGAGCTCGCATTGTCATGGTGCAGAATGATCTGTTGTGTTCGGTTTCTTTTCCTCATTTCTTCAAAAACTTTTGGCAAACAAATAGTTGTGTACCATTTGGAATTGACCGTTCTATAACTCTCTAAAAGAACGGCTGCAACGTGACCGGCTTTTCCGAAAAAACAGGCGACCATTTGTTATGATGTGCTTCGAGCACGAACAACTTTTGTTAGTTTTGCCTCATCTCGGAATATCCACACACTCGACTGCTATTTAGTATCGAGCTCATATCTATAGGTCTATCATTCATCACCTGTGATGACTTTATAAATGTTCTTTGGACCACCGCCATTGTATTTTTTGTGCATTTCTTGACACCAATCGACGCGTGTCCTTTTTTGAGCGATTGTCAAATTATGTGGTATCCAACGTGAACATAGCTTCTTAACGGCTAAATGTTAATGCAGGATCTTATGCACGCTGGTGTTACTAATACCTAGAGATGCTTCGATCTCACGGTATGTCACATAATGGCCTTTCATTATCAATTCAGACACTGCGTTAATGTTTTCCGACATAACAACATTTGTGAGACGACCTTCACAGAATTCATCGTCCAAAGAACGCCGTCCAAGTTTGAATTCGCTATACCAACGATATACTGCAGTTTTCGATAGTGCTTCTTTACTATATAAAGAAGGCAACTCGTCGATGCATTCTTGTTGAGATAATCCACGCCCAAAGTTATGAAAAATAATTGCACGAAAATATTCGTCAGTTAATTCCATTTTTTCGCTGACCGAAAAGTTTACTGTCAACAATAGAAATAGCGACCGGATAATAAAACTGACAAGGTAAATACAACCATGTTCAAATGTATTAGACACCTTACGAATTTATGTACATACACACATACATATATAGTTTATATAGTTTAGTCAAAAGAGAGGTGAGGAAAATAAAACTGTTGTGAAAATTATGTACAAAGTGTTATTTAGTAATATAGTACAATTTATCAATATTTTGTCACTCCGCCCTTGGCCTTAATGACAGCTCGCACTCATCGAGGCATACTTGCTACTAAATTGTAACACTCTGCCGGTGGTATTGCAGTCCATATTTCGCGAATTTTTGTTGATAATTCTGCTTTTGACAGGCATTTATGTTCCGTGATCTTAGTTTTTAAGATACGCCACAAATTTTCAATGGGCGACAAATTGGGACTTTGCGGGGGCCAATCCAATACCTCCAATGTGTTTTTCTCGAACAAACGCATTACAGCTCCCGATTTGTGGTAGGGCGCATTATCTTGCTGAAAAATGTATTGTGGAATATCCTGGTCGAATATTTTTAGCACAGACGGTTCTAATACTTCCTCTAACATGGCTAAATAGCGTTGGCTATTCATCCGTCCATCGCACAGGTACACTTCTCCAACACCGTATGCAGACATACAACCCCAAACCATGATACTACCACTTCCAAATTTTACTGTGGGAATGATACATTGTGGTTCATAAGCTTCCCCTTGCCTACGCCGAATGTATAGCGTCCCAGGTAGTCCCCAAAGCTGCCAGGCAAAAGAAGAAAGTTAGCGCTTTGACAGGATTAATTTTGTTTAGTGTTACATGTAGACTGAATTGCATACAACGATAAGAATATTAGTCATGAAGATGTACTTACATACCTCGATATTCGATTCATCAGACCAAAGAATCTTCGACCACTTCTCGATTGTTCAATTTTCATGTTGTTTGGCCCATAAATACCGCTTCTTTTTATGAGCGTCAGTTAAAAGCGGTTTACGTCGCGCTTTACACCCTCGTAAACCAGCACGCTGGAGACGCGACTAATGGTTGTACGGACTGCACATCGCGAACATTTTTTTTTGCAATTGCAGCTATTGATAACTTCTGGGAATGCAGTAGCACTAGTTGGGCGCGTTCCCCTACCGACAACTCGCGTGTTTTAGGCATTTTTCTTCAACAAATAACTGACACAACGTGAAAAAATAGGATAATCTAATTGATCTCTACCACAAACTCACAAACGCACGTTGCTCACACACTGCTAGAGTGACACTAAATTTCTAAAATCCACAATTTCCCCTTTCCACCTATTCTTTTCAATAGGGGATTGACTAGGGTATTCAAAAACGCATTTCTGTAAATACCATTAACTATTTTTACGGTTAATTTCCGTCAGACTTGGATAATACCGAGAATAAGGGTTTTTACCTGGGGTGTCTAATACATCTGAGCATGGTTGTATATTGTTAAACATAAAGTTCACGATGCAATCATCAGATCGAAATACTAACAGTGTTTTCAGTTTCCGGAATATAAACGGCTACCCTCGTATTATTTGGTGCTTTATCATTTTTATTATTATTAAAACTTACGTTCAATGTACCTTTGTATCAATTAATAATCATAAAATTGGTAGTCAAAACATTACGAACGTAGTAAATATGCTAAAGTAATCATAATTTCTAACAAGAGAACAAACGATCTTTAGGAATACAGTATTTTGTGTATTTTGTAGTTTTAAGTGCCTAGTCTAAGTGTTCTACTTTAATGCGACTTTCATGTTTAGTGGTGATGATTATTATCGAACAAGTTCTTATGGAGGCTTCCTTTTAATCAATTATCCTAATTTCTAAGCTAATTAATAAACGTTTCTCGCATCCGTATTGCTTGAATATTAGACGTACATAAATACAAATGCATTAGTCCAATATATTGTTATATTCCAATGTAATTCGTTTCACATATATTAAAAATAATTGCACTCCCATTAATACGCGGAGGAATTTTCATTTTACATATTTGTGATTTATGGCCGGGCGAGGCTTGGGCTTTATATTGAAATTCTGCCGCACGCGTTAATGGAGAATGGATGTGTGTGTAGATATACGAATATCTCTTTATCTGGGGACCTATCGGCGCTAAAAAGGGAAGCTGAAGTTTAAGGTCTGTTCTAGGCGTTTCCTTTTTGTTATGTGTAGATGCTGTTTTGTGTGTAAAAAGAAAATCAAAATTAAATCATAAAAAAAACGTTTCGTACGTTTAAAATTTATAATAGGAATAATAAAAATAGTAACTTTTATTGTTTAACAGATTACAAACAATCCAAATAAAGGGCAAAAATGAAAAATTAAATAAAAATACAGACTACGTAATAAATAAATATTCAAAACGAAGAAAAAAGTAATAAAATTCTAACCTAAATACGAACTCGTAATAAAATAACAGAGAAAAAGACATCTGTTCAATGAAAGAATTAACTTACGAGGGTAGTTTGACAAGTACTGAGAATGGAAAAGGAAAACGAATTTTTTAAATGCAAAATAATTTTTATTTCTCAATATATTCTCCTAAAAGAGCAATACGTTTATTCCAACGGTGCTCCAATGTCCTAATGCTATCTCTAAGATGTGATTCCGAAAAGCTTGCAAAATACTCATTTACGAAGATGATAAGCTGGTCGTTAGACAAAAATTTCTTTCCACCTAGTGCCGTTTTCAATTTTGGAAAAAGGTGGAAGTCGGAAGGGGCTAGATCCGGCGAATAAGGCGCATGCGGTACTAATTGGAAATGCAACTCGTGGATTTTGGACATCGCAACTGTGCTGGTATGCGAGGGAGTGTTGAAACAGAATCTTTTTCTTTGCCATTCCCGGCCGTTTATCACGAATCTCAACATTTAATTTTTGTAGAAGTTCTGCATAATATTGTCCGTCCCAAAATATTGATGCCACCACCTTGTTTGTCGATAAAGTGGTTTTCGCTTTCTTTGGAGGTACAGAACTACGTTCTAACCATTGTTCGACTGTTGTTTAGCTTCGGGTATACTGTGGCGTATCCAAGTTTCATCGCAAGTAACAAATCGTCTACAAAAATCAACCTGATTCCGCTTATAAAGATCCAAACACTCATTTTAAATACGCAAACGAGTGAACTTTTGATCAGTCGTAAGCAATCGCGGCACCCATCTTGTCGAAAGCTTCGAAAGACCCAATTCTTTCGTTAAAATGTGGTGTACGCGTTGTGTTGAAATGTTTACCATGTCTGCTATCTCTCTCACTTTGAGTCGTCGATCTTGCGTAATAATATTATGGATTTTTATAATTATTTCCTTAGAAGTCACGATTTTGGGTGCTCCAGAGCGCGCTTCATCAACACAGCTTGTTATACCACGTTTAAATTCATTAACCCATCTACTTATTGTGACGTATGATGGAGCAGATTCACCTAATGTTTCCCATAACTTTTATTTCGGTAGCTTTCATACCCTTAATTACGAAGTATTTAATCACCGCACGATACTCTGGTTTTTCCATTTTAACAAGACGACGTGTTGCTTCTTTTTCAATCAGCTGTCAAAAAAAACTAATCAACCGATTTATCTAAATATCGGAATGTAAACATATAAATAGGCAACCTAAATTACAGTGCATTTGTTTTACCAATTAGAGCGCCATCTATGTGTCATTCTCACTACTTGTCTAACTATCCCCGTATTTGAACTATTATAAGTTATAGGCGAGAATCGTAGGGTCGAGTGCTGGTTTTAGAACGGCGTACGCATATTAAAATATAATTAGAACAAGGGTAATGTGCAGGCTATTAAAATTATAATTAATAATAATTTTTCTCATAGGTACATAAAAATAACACATGCAAACACATTTACAGAGACAAATAAGTCGACAAAGTCTGTCACAGAGTAAACGGAACTTTTTTAAAATAGTAAATGTTAAGGTAGGTCTTTCAACAATGTTATGTCAAAATATCATGATATTTGCATTATTAGAAGCAGAGAAAGTGCGCATAAAGTAACAGTGTATATTTGGCATTGGTCGAAAAATAAATTTTGAACAAAGAGTCAATATCAAGTTCTGTTTTAATCTCGGTAAATCTCTTACTAAAACGTTTAATTTGATGAAACAAGTGTTTGGTGATGCGTGTTTATCACGCACGAGTATGTATGAGTGGTATAAACGATTTAAAGACGGTCATACGGACATAAATGATGACGAACATCCTGATGCAAGAAAATCTGCGGTTACGGAAAGTAACATCGAACTTGTGCGTGAATTTATCAGAAATCTGCCGAAATCCCCATTGCGATATGTGGGAATGAAATTAAATATTGCCAAAGATTCCAATTCATCGCATTTTGATACAGCATTTGGGACTGGGACAGATTTGTTCAAGGTTTGCACCACACAAGTTTACTGATTATCAAAAATTGCTCTGAATTCAACAGACTTGATTAAAGACACAAAAAGGACGAAAACTTCAGGTATTCTATTGTAACTGGCGATGAAACGTGACATTTTGAATATGATCCAGAGACCAAGCGTCTCAAGGATCTGAAAGGAACCATCCAAGCGAAGAAAGACCAAAAAAAAGCCGTTTGTAGAAGTCAAAAGTGAAGACAAAGTTGATTTGTTTTTATGATTCGAAAAGCATATTGCACAAAGAGTTTGTACCAACTAGCCAAACAGTCAATGCTATGCATCTTGGTGTTATGAAGTGTCTTTTGACGCGTATTCGTTGTATCCGCCCTCAAAATCGTGAAAATGGCAGCTAGCATTTGTTACATGATCATGCACCATCTCATTGCTCGACGCTTATTACTGATTTTCTGTCTACAAATGGCATTTTAATCATCAACTATTCACCGCGTTCATCGGATTTGCCGTCCTGTGATTTCTATCTATTCTGCAAACTACATTTGCTGATGAAAGGTGGACATTAGCCGATGTTGAAGCCATTAAAAAGGCGTCCACAGCGATCTTGAAGGACATCTCTAGAGATGAACTTAAAAGTTCATTCGACCTGTTGATTGACCGTGCAAAACGTTGTGTTAAAGCCGAAGGCGACTACTGTGAATAAAATAAATAAATTTTACTAACATAGTGAGCTTTTGTTTTTATTTTAAAAAAATTTGGTTTTCTCAGCGACAGGCTGTGTATAACAATGTTACCAGCTGTTTCTTCAGTTGACGAACAGCTTGTGTTTCGATGCAAATTGGGTGCTGTAACTTACATTATCAGTCACATTAAAATGGCTTCGATTTCGCTTTCCTAATGGTGACTTCGACATCTTTACGATTGTACGTAACAAATGCACGCAAAACTGCAAGAAATTATCCTTCTACGAAATTTAGATGTCTTACTTTACCTCTTACCAACATTTTTCTATACTTTTCAATGTCTTTAGAAAAAGAGTTACAAAATATAAACGCTAGTAATAATCAAATGAAGAAGTAGTGACAGAAACTATAATATAATCTCAAATTTGTTCAAAACAAAATCAACTGCAACACATGTAGCGCTTGTGTGTATACAAGGCTACCACTTGGTAATGTTTATATGTGTTTAAACAATCAGAATACGATCACGTGCTCATCACACATATTTATTAGTCTATCTATTCGTGACACAGACTATAGCATGTAGAAGTATACGTTTTAGGTGTCATGTATTTGGATTTTATTTTTTTAAATCTCTAAAATTTGTAGGGCGGGTCAATTTAATTTCCAGGTATTGTATACTGTGTCCAAAGGTATGAAAAAAACTCGTGATGTAAATGCAATAATAAACTAAAAACAATTCAGTCAATGTATGTAGCAAGAACGTATATTTGAATGAAATTCAGAAACGTTAAAGACACAATCTCGTGTTAGCTTCGAATATGGAGCTCTAAAATTATTCGATAATTTGCGAACAATACGGTCCTGTCCTCATTTTAAAAATAGAAGAATACTTCAACGAACACGTTATTGGACGATATTAGTTTCGACGGTGGGGATTAGATAGAGACGAAAGATTGGAACCGACGAACGGGCAGAGCGAAACGGCGGATCAGTTTTCAATCTGGTGCTTTACGAATACGCCGAGTAGTAGGAAATTCTGGCCAGTTCATTCTCGGATTATACATTTTAGTTGTGTTTCGGCATGCGTGAAAATGTACGATGTTTCGCTTGGTATTCGAGGGTGAGCAGATGTGCCAGAACTACTGCTTTTTCTGTTCTCTCGTTTGTTTCTAAGTGACCTCTAAAATTCCCGGTAAAGGACCCATTATATTTGTTGTATAGTGCGGGCCTTGAGGAACGTTGTATTTCCGAAGAAGTGGGGTTGTTATTAACGTTTTTGCTGGGAACTCAGGTAAGAGCCCTTTGAATTTGTGTACTTTTTCGCAGGATTCTTTGCAAAAAAGATTATACGGTAACTGATAATGTGCATATTTTAATATTTTTTTCTCAAGGTTAAATTAAATGATTATCACTAAACTATTTTTAAATACGTGTGTGAATTTCTGCTGAAAATATTCAATAAATTGCATGTCTATTATATAGAGACCACATAATTAAAAAAACATAAAACTTTAAATCTTTTCTTACTTTTTTTTGTATTCTTAATTTATTCCATTTTGCTGTGGGATAAATATTCTTTAAACATGTTTTTTTAAATCAAAGTATAATAGTCAAAAACTTGATTGAAGACGAATTTTTAAAGAAGAAAGGTGGCCAAGTTTGGAATGTAAATTCCAATGATTCAACAGAAATACATATGTTGTAATATGTTTAAAATATTGTTTGCCAAAACGTTACAGAACATTGCGAGATATAATGGTTTTGATTGAAATAATGATCAGTAGTTTAATAAGCAAAGCTAATTTTAAAAATGATAATCCGGGATACTACTTGTTTGTCACACCAAAAATTTTAATAGGGTTCTTTAAAGAACGCATATATCAAGTTACACTTCAATCCAGGTACTTAATTTGTTCCATTTCGCTGTGGCATAATTATTCTTTAAACATTTTTTTTTTCAAATTAAAGTATAGTACTCAAAAACTTAACGATTGAAGACGGATTTTTAAAGAAAAAATGTGGTCAAGTTTGGAAATCTCTGTCAACATAAATGTTCCGTAATAAATTACTAAATCCAATGATTCAACAGAATTGTGTTATAATGGGTGTTGGCAAGTCATTATGAATCGTTTAACGCCAGAACAACGCTTCCAAATTGTGGAAATTTACTTTGAAAAAATAAATCTGTTAGCGAAGTTCATAGAGCACTTCGTCCATTTTACGGTCAACATAATCGGCCTAGTGAGCAAGCAATTCGTGCAGTTGTTGATCGTTTTCGCACTAATTTTACTCTTCTCGGTCCAAATCCATCAACAAGACAAAGAAATGTGCGTACCGAAGAGAATATTGCTGCTGTAGCGGGAAATATTGAAGAAGATGCCGAAATGTCGATTCGTCGTTGTTTTCACCTTGTTGGACTTTGTCCTTTGACTACGTGGAAAATTTTACGTAAGGATCTTGGCCTACGTGCCTATAAAGTACAGCTCGTGCAAGAATTGAAGCCAAACGACCATCGTTTGCATCGCATTTTTGCTGATTGGGTTCATTTGAAACTGGCCGAAGATGAGCATTTTTATCAAAGAATTGCGTTTAGTGAAGCTCATTTCTGGTTAAATGGCTACATCAATAAGCTAAATTGCTGTATTTGGAGTGAAGACAATCCTCAAGCCGTTAACGAATCGCCATTACATCGATTAAAATCGACTGTTTGGTGCGGTTTACCCGCTGGTGGCATCATCGGTCCTTATTTCTTTCGAAATGAGGAAGGAGCTGCCGTTACGGTGATTGGCGAGTGCTATCGAGCCATGCTGACTGAATTTTTGTTTCCAAAAATAAATCAGCTAAACATCGACGACATTTGGTTCCAACAAGACAGCGCAACTTGCCGTACAGCGCGCTTAACTATCGATTTATTGCCAAATCAATTTGGTGACAACTTTATTTCCAGAAGTGGTCCTGTTCGCTGGCTCCCTCGTTTGTACTAACGCCTCTGGATTACTTTTTATGGGGCTATGTTGTCATTGGTTTATGCCGACAAACCGGCAACTTTTGAAGCATTGAGAGCCACCATCGACGCCATACGGCCAGATTTATTGGAAAAAGTACTCAAAAATTGGACTGATCGAATGGACTATGTAACTTCTAACCGCGGCAGATATATGCCGGAAATCATATTTAAAGAATAAATGCCATGAAATTATCTACCAGATTATAATAAAAAAAATTCATTCCAACAATATTTCTGTCTTGTATTATCATTTTAAGTTCTCAAGCCCTAGGAAGTCACTGATAATCATTAAACTTATATGTCTTATAATTTTTCATTTAGTAAAGTGAGTAGTTTTCAGGAATAGATGGTTTTTCTTGTTTTTTCGATGCACTCGCACCCCTTCGTCCAGATTTAGTATGATTACGTCCAGGAGGGTGCGTCCAAGAGATTGGGAACCAATTCTTTAGGCTATAAAAATTAATTCTAATCAAATAATTCGGGTAACTATTTTTGTATTGTAATTTGTAATAGTTCTGGAGGTGCTAGTATTTAATTATTATTTTTAATTTTGTAATTGCAATGATTAACATTTCATTTATTAACCCTATACACATAACCTTCTAAGCTGCCCTTTTAAACATAACCATTCGTCGTTACGACGAGCTATTATTCGCAATATATAAAATCGGTTGAAAATATATATTTCTGAAAGTTTAATCGTACAGTTATACTAACCAAGTATGTATATACTAAGTAAAACAAACGATAAATTTAAATTAGTATAATATAGTTTTTATAATCCATGTTTTTATAAAACAGTTTCTTTTGAGATCGTCGATATTTCTATCTTGTGCTCGACGATTTGACGAAGGTTGTGTGTATAGGGTTAAGTGAAGGCGTTGAATTCACTAGACTGGCAGAAATAATGCCATAAATTCAAAATATATTCATTCAACTGTACTTTGGTCCCCTATCGGCAATACATAGTGAATGTTTTTAAAACATTTGAATAGTATTACTAAACGATTGATGCCAATACTCCAATACTTCTTTGTTTGTATCAAATAGAAAAGTACTGTTTATAAACACAACACTGTTCTTTTTAGACATTTATGCCTTTTTTGTCCACGCACGTGTGGTGTGCAAAAATGAATGCTTGGTTGTTTCCTTTCGGTGTGTTCTGCAAATGAATCAGAAGATAATATTGAACGATCACTTTATCACTGTTAAAAGAAAAACATTTATTGAGTATCTTGAAATTCCAAAGTAAGACTGCAGAAACGAGTGCTTTCGTAGTAGCGTACGGCTCAGTTACTATCAATATTAAAAATAATAAATGTAATTACCATTTAAGTTTGTTGTTGTAGGGTACCGCAAAAACTCGCTGTAATATTATGTCATTAGTATGCCTTCCAGTGCTGACTCAGTCATATTCCTACGGCCAGGTGAAAATGTGTTGGTGTATTTGGAAAAGGAGCATTCTGCGTTTAATGATGTGATTGCGAATTTAAAAAGGACGTTCGCATCATATTTGCACTCTTAGTTTTCAGTTAAACTTCTGTCTATACGCACTATAGTTTGAAAATCGGGATTCTTATTTATAACCACACACAATTTATCGGTTGTTAATCTTCCTATACTATCTGTTAGATTTCCTAACGAGGCTTTGAGGTAGTATTATATTTAGCGCTTCATGTAAGGACAGCTTGGTGTTCTCTAATTTGGAAATAGTATCTAAAAGAATTGAATAATTTTCGGAAATTTGCTGTATTTAAATATGGATTTCGATATCTAAACCACTCGCTAACTTATTGAAATTGCTTGAGCATCTTGCGGATTTAAATTTAAGATGCAAGGTTTAATAATGTGTAAACATTTCTCATAATATAAACTAGTTTTAAGCCACGTTCCCCATCTCGTAAATATCGGCTGGGGTGGCTGAGGAATGTCCGGACAAGCCTCACGAATACGTATTGGAAATTTAATAAAAACTTCTTTTTGTAGAAACTATAAATTGGTCTACTTTTGGATAAATGTTTCTCATAAATTCAGTTACAAGATGACATGCATGGAGCAAACAGGTTACATGAAGCAATTGAGGATAAGATTGTTTTAGTAATTTTCCAGCTTTAACCATATTCGAAACCTCCCGTCTGTAACCAACAGTACAAGTTGGGTTGCTGATAAATTGAACTTCCCAAAGGTATATTTTATAGTTTCTACTACCCACCAATTCTGCGTTTGTCTTCTGTAATATTTTACTACGTAGAAGGAGAGCCAAAGAAATCTCACCGCTTTTTAAAGTGCCTAACACATTTAAACGTCAACCATATTTTTCAATCTTTTAACTCTGCTTTTATTAGATCCGTAATCGTGTTTTTCACCCGAGGAAAATCATACTACAATTAATCTCTTGTTGATAATCTCAATTCCGGAACGTGCTTCGAAATTCTTCATTGTCTACAATATTTTGTGGAATGTTACACACACTTAACATAAAAATAAAGTCATATAGAAATTTATAATGTGGTACAACACGTTGCGCATTTAACCGGTGTTGTTTGCTATTAACATGTCTTACACACAAAAATACTGTATGGTAAAATGTTGATATTGCAAACAATACATTTAATAATGATGCCGCTGTATTCTTCATTGTCTACAATATTTTGTGGAATGTTACACACACTTAACATAAAAATAAAGTCATATAGAAATTTATAATAAACACGGTGTTGTTTGCTATTAACATGTCTTACACACAAAAATACTGTATGGCAAAGAACACCGTCGATTCGCCATCATCAATCTTATCCGGCATTCATACACATACCATATGCATATGAATCACTA
The DNA here is from genome assembly GCA_031893035.1 of Dermolepida albohirtum. NCBI lineage: Eukaryota > Metazoa > Arthropoda > Insecta > Coleoptera > Scarabaeidae > Dermolepida > Dermolepida albohirtum. The sequence continues at coordinate 147,564 of JAVIWB010002063.1, forward strand.
CTTCTGGCATTCCGACCGCTTTCGAAACATATCATCGCCTCCGGTGCGTACTCGCTTCTGCATGCTTATTCCCTAGTATACATTTGTAGGTTTTTAAGTGTTTCACAATTAGAATTATAAACAGGCTTTTATAATTACTTTGAAGAAATATTCTTACTTTTCTTCTGTGTATTTTACCACATAACAAATATGATTTTTTTAAATTGACATGAAATTTACTTTATTCGAAAGATAATCTTCTGGCATTATAATTTAAATATGACTTCTGGCATATAACCGCCACGGCTGGCTCGGACGTAGTCTAATCTGGAGGTCCAATTTTCGATGACTTTTTCCAACATTTGTGGCCGTATATCGGCAATAACGCGGCGAATGTTGTCCTCCAAGTGGTCAATCGTTTCGGGCTTATCGGCGTAGACTAGCGACTTCACATATCCCCACAGAAAGTAGTCAAGCGGCGTTAAATCGCACGATCTTGGAGGCCAATTCACGGGTCCGAAACGTGAAACTATGCGGTTACCAAACGTTTCCTTTAATAAATCAATTGTGGCACGAGCTGTGTGACATGTTGCGTCGTCTAGTTGAAACCACAACTCCTGCACATCATGATTGTTCAATTGAAAAACGAAAAAGTCAGTAATCATGGCTCTATAGCGGTCACCATTGACTGTAACGTTCTGGCCAGCTTCGTTTTTAAAGAAGTACGTACCATTTATTCCACCAGCTCATAAAGCACACCAAACAGTCAGTTTTTCTGGATATAACGGTGTCTCAACATACACTTGAGGATTATCATCACTCCAAATACGGCAGTTTTGTTTATTGACGTATCCATTCAACCAAAAGTGAGCTTCATCGCTAAACAAAATTCGATTATGAAAATCGGGATCAACGGCAATCTTGTTTTGGGCCCATTCACCGAATCTACGCCTTGCTAGGTGATCGTGTGGCTTCATTTCTTGCACGAGTTGGATTTTGTAAGCACGCAAACCTAGATCTTTCCGCAAAATCTTCCATAAAGTGGATGGACACATATCCAATTCCTGTGCACGATGGCGGATAGACTGATTCGGGTCTTCCTCTACGCTACGCTCTACAGCAGCAATGACTTCTTCTGTACGCACTGTACGACGTCTCTCTGGATGCGTGTTATCATTTAGAGTATACGTGGTGCGAAAACGTTCCATAGTTAATCGAATTAATTGCTCTGATGGACGATTATGTTGACCGTAATATTGACGTAGTGCGCGATACGTACATATTTCGAACAGAACCATGATTTTCAAAATAAATTTGCAAGCGTTGTTCAGGCGTCAGTCTGTTCATGTTGAAATGACAAACCAAACTAAATATAAATCACTTAACAGCTGACAAAATGGCCGCCAGTTAAAAAAGTGTTGCCAACTTAAAGTTCTATACCTCTAAAAAAAAACACCCGATATTTCTTGAACAATTCTTAAGTATTTTTTTTGTAATTATCAATTACTTCTACCTTGAGTACTTCAGAGTTAATTCCATTAACACATTTTTTACAACTCCATCACCAGAGCTGCATACCGTACATGTTTTTTTCTGCATTCCTTCATTCCATGCCTTAATATATAATCCATTATCCTTCGTTGCCGTCGCTCACCATTGCGAGACAACCAAAACACTTGTCCCGAACATGTGTGTTTTACATTTTTAAGAGCTGAAATGAGTTAGTCAGTCAGTTAAGTTCGGCGGACGGTTTGTTTTTTCTAGATTCCTCAAACATCCGTTAATATCCACATACGCATATACAATTTACAAATTGAACTGCCGATTGTTAGCCCAGTTTCGGGCCGTGAGAAACGAGGGGAAACCGACGGGACCGTACATATAAACTTGCCTGAAATCCGAATGAAAGACGCGCATAGAATTTCACTTTTAGTAAACATAATTGTGTCTGGTTTTCGCCGAATTATTCTTCCTATCTGATATGATTAATGTGGACTATAATAAATGTTTCAATAAAAAAAAAATACGTGTCCAGAGGACGGGAAGAAAGCGTTCGTTTCCCCTCCTTAAAATTGAAAAATTAAATCGTCAAATCCCATTCATCTTTAAGTAGATTAAATATTTGAAGAAATAAATCTTGTGGCGAATGAATTTCGAGCAAACCGAACGAATTTAAACCGTTTATTTTCATTTTTTTCCTCTCCGTTTTGAACTAGTGCTTCTGGATAATATTCCTTATCAGGGGATTTTAATTTTTTCGATTATTTTTTTTTTAAATTAAATTAATAATCTGTCGTTTTAGAATCGTAATTCATTGAATTTCCGTTTTTAAATAATCCCGCAAATACTTGTTATTTCAGTAAACTTAATTGTTTCTCCTATGATTTTTCAGGTCTAGCTAACCTAGAAAACAGTTTAGAATCATATTATTTTCTGCTACTCCATCGTTAATTAAATACACATAAATTAATTAAAAATTTCTGCGCTGGAGAAGGACTCGAACCTCTATCTGCCGTTTTCTAGACGACTGCTTTACCAATTAAGCCACCAGGCAGTGTAACTTCGAGTCCTTTAACACGCCATAAATCGTATTATGGAACAGATCTAATATTTATTTGAAAACCCGCAGTTCGGTTATGATATCGTAATTATATATAAATTAGTTTCACGATGGGAAATTTAATGAAAATTATATTATTTTTCCGCTACTCCATCGTTAATTAAATACACAGAAATTAATTAAAAATTTCTGCGCTGGAGAAGGACTTGAACCTCTATCTGCCGTTTTCTTACACTGCCTGGTGGCTTAAGTGGTAAAGCAGTCGTCTAGAAAACGGCAGATAGAGGTTCGAGTCCTTCTCCAGCGCAGAAAAAATTTTTAAAAAATTTTTAATTAATTTCTGTGTATTTAATTAACGATGGAGTAGCAGAAAATAATATAATTTTTATTAAATTTCCCATCGTGAAACTAATTTATATATTTATATACAATATAATTACGATAGTTTAGAATCATTTTTATAAACCGAACAATTTGAGTGCTGTATTTAACTTAAGAATTACAAATACGTGGGATATCTTTTAAGCTTTGCATAGTGGGGCATATAGAGCACTACTGATCAAGTGTCAATACTAAAAATTAACCTCCATCTTTAGTGAACCTAAATCCAAAGTTTCAGTGCGATACGTGTAGTGTTGTAGCTACAGTGAACTGTCAAAGTTGACAAGTTAGTTGTAAAATGTAATTAAATCAAGAACATTTTCGTGGAATAAGTTTTTATAATTTTCGACAATTATCTCAAAAAGAATGCATCGCCGAGTTGGTCTCTGTTTTCGACATTGAAGGGTCACATTAGTCAACAAGTTCTCGTTGGTATGGAGAATTCCGTGGACGGATTAATCTTAGCGACGATCCAAGATTAGGTTCACCAAAAACGGCAATCACTCGGGAAAACGTCGATGCTGTGCGCAAGATCATCAATGAAGATCGACATGTAACATATCGCCAGATTGGAGCATTATTGGGGATTTCAAAGACCTCAATTCAAACAATTTTGCATAAAGAATTGTGTGTAAAAAAATTAGTTCCAGTTTGGATACCGCATCTGTCGGCCGAAGAACAGAAAGCAGTTAGGGTGAATTGGGGTCAAAAGCTCTAGATCGCTTCAACGCCGGAAACTCTAAAAACGTGTACAACATTATCAGTGGCGATGAACCTTGAATTTACTCATACGAGCCAGAAAGTAAACGCCAGTCGTGCGTTTGGGTGCCCCAAGGTGAAGAAAAGCCGACAAAAGCCATACGTTCCCGAAGTATCTCCAAAAAGACGATCGCAACATTTGTCTCGAAAGCAGGTCGTGTAGCAACAATAGAATAACCAGAAAATAAACACCAGTCGTCATGCTAATTATTCCCATTATTTTTATCAGTAACTAAAGTCACATCGTGGTATGATTCGTTATAAAAACACGTGGTATGATTAGGGTTAATGGAGACTATGGTGTTGAATGAATTACTCAAAAAAAAATAAAACCCTTTGCCACATACATTTTCGTATTTTCTATACGTATTTCGACAACTATGTTGCCATCATCAGCAGATAATTAATCACAGTGTCGCACCTAGTAATTGAATAACTCCACACAACTTTCCCTGCTAATAACCAAACACACACTGATTTATTTCACACACAATTTAAGTTTCTGGAATAGGTACCGAAGGAAACAACTTTACGTCGAATTATATTAAAATTTCCCCGTCTTTCAATTTACAATCTTTAATTAATTGAATAAAATCTTCTAAATTGACAACTCACACAAACTTTCAGATTTTTCCGGCAAATTTTTGTATTCATCGACATTACCTGACACAATTGATCTCATCAATTTGATCATTGATGGTTGATATACCATATAAACCACTGTCACATTAATTTTCGTATTCTGTATACGTATTTCGTCAAATAAGTTGTCATCATTAGCAGATAATTAAAAAGTGTCGCACCTGGAAAACTATGGCGAAAAATACCCGTACGAAAACAAACTCCGTACGCGATCTGTACCGTTGAGAACCAGAATGTCCACTCTTACCTTGCTCTCATCAATTTACCTGGTCTGTTTATCTTAGGTAAGCAATGCAATGCATTCAGGGGATCATCGGATTACTCGCACTTAAATTTCAAATTCTGGTTAGAAGTTATTAATCTTAGAAATCTTTTTAAAACGCCTTTAGTGCCCCTAATCATAGAAACAACTTAGTTCTTGAGATATGTGTACAGAATACAAGCATTGATATGGTAAGGGGTTTTCTTTTTTCATTAAAATATCGATGAATTTTATTTACTATTGGGTTGGCAACTAAGTACTTTCGGTTTTTACTGATAGAGAGCGTTGCTTTATTTTTTGTATAACGTATGTTAGTGCTGTACTTTACCGTTTGTCGCGTGATACTAGTCACATTGACGTAACTTCAGAAGCAAGTAGTGCGTGATTTTTATTAAAGCTATTAGTTGTGGGTTAATTTTAAATGGAGTGCAGAAACGAACATTTTCGACATATTTTACTATTTTATTTCCGTAACGGAAAGAAAGCTGCTGCGGCTCACAAAAAGATATGTGAAGTTTATGGTGCTAATTGCTTAACAGAGCGCACGTGTCAGAATTGGTATAAAAAATTCCGTTCTGGAGATTTTTCCCTCAAAGATGAGCAACGTTCTGGTCGGCCTACTGAAGTTGATGATGACCAAATCAATGTCATAATTGAAGAGGATCGCATATAACTGTTTCGAGAGGTTGCGGAAAGGCTACATGTATCGCACACAACAATTGAAAAACATTTAAAATGTCTTGGGCTAGTTAAGAAGCTTGATATTTGGGTACCTCACGAATTGAAAGAAATTCATTTAACACAAAGAATCAACTTTTGCGATATGCACCTTAGACGAAATGAAACCGACCCTTTCTTAAAAAGAATCATCATTGGTGATGAAAAATGGGTCCTGTACAGTAACATAGTTCGAAAACGATCATGGAGCAAACACGATAAACCAGCTCAAACCACATCGAAAGCTGAATTGCATCCAAAAAAGATCATGCTGTCAGTTTGGTGGGATTACAAAGGTGTTGTGTTTTTTGAGCTGCTTCCAAGGAACCAAACGATCAATTCTGATGTTTGCTGTCAACAATTAATAAAACTGGATGAAGCAATCAAAGAAAAACGGCCAGAATTGTCAAATCGGAAAGGTGTAGTTTTCCACCAAGATAATGCAAGGCCTCACACATCTTTGGCAACTCGTAGGAAACTATTGGAGCTTGGCTGGGAAGTGATGCCACATCCCCCATACAGCCCTGATCTAACACCATCTGATTACCATTTATTTCGAAGTTTGCAGAATTCTTTGAATGGTAAAACTTTCACAAATGACGATGACCTTCACTCGCACCTGGTTCAGTTTTTTGCTGATAAGGACCAGAAATTTTATGAGCGCCGAATCATGCAGCTGAAAAAAAGATGGCAAAAGGTCATTGAGAAAAATGGAAAATATATAATTGATTAAAAACTATTCTTTGTTTAAAAAAAAAGTGTTTTATTTTATGCTACAAAACCGAAAGTACTTAGTTGGCAACCCAATATAATAGTGTTCAGTTCCAGTTTTCGTTCGATTTCTGTCTTACAAATAGACCTGGCATACAATTTTAATAATTTTAAAATCATTTTCTAATAAATACACAAAATGTAAAGATCACATAAGAAAATTTAAGAATTAAAACAACTTTCCGTTCGAAGTACTGATAAAAATGAAAGCATTCCAGGAAGTAAGTAATTATTTTTATCGTGGATTGCGAATGCTACGAATTAGTAACAGCGAAGTTATTGAATGTGTGCGCGCGTTGTGTAATAATGGACACGCTCATAACATAGTCGTCCACAATTTCTTTGATGCAATACGGAGTAAGTAAACGAAGGAGTGAATTATTTAATTATATAATTAATAATACACGAACACTAATATATTCTTCTTAAAATGTCATTTTGTTTATTACAAAATATGTAGTCCTAAATACAAAGTTTATTATATTCACTTTGATTATAAGCAGTGGCGGCTGGTCAGGTGAGGCAGGTGAGGCAGTGCCTCACCATCTAAATCTTGGAATTATAACAAGAATAATATGTATACTTTTAAAATTCTTTATAAATTAATTATCATCTTTTATTCAGAATTTATCTTATAAACAATAAGAAAATAGTTTTAAATAAACCGGCATTACAAGCAAAGTACAAATTTATCATTTCATTTTAATTCCGTGCGAATGTACGAGCGCGTATACTTGCCCCGACCAACTTCATGCTTGATCTATGTATATCCCTACTAAACACGAATATTTGAGGCACGGCCACTCATTGCCTCTCATTGAAAATTTATAACGCACTACAGCAGTCAAAAAAATTCTCAATTTCTATGGAAATTACAGTAAAGTATTAGCTACATATTTAAGATAACAAAGAAGAAAAAATATTCAAAAAGTTAATAGATTTTTCTAACTTTATTGTGAGATTTTTGAATTTTTTAATAATATAGAAAGCATTATTAATAGGATAAATTAAGTATTTATTTAATGATATAAAGATGTCTAAAGGTTTACATTCTTCTTGTACAGTTTCTCAATATTTCCTCCACGCAAATAATATGTTTTAAGTTTTAACAGGAGTATTTTTATTGTTTCAAGTAGATATTATTTAGATTTCAATGTATGTATGTATGTATTATTTAGTCTGAAGCCAATTTAAACTGAGCCTCTCATCGAATCACAATCGCCGAACTACCGAATATACTCGAGGCTGACATTCTCGGCCCGAATCGCAAATTACAACCGTTTAAACTTGGGGGAATAACAAAGTTAGGTTAAATATTGTATTTTAATATTTGTTTAGTGATAATTTCAGTGATTTAAAAATTGTGAATATGGATTTAGAAAATGTAAGAAATACACAAGACATTGTAGATTTTTTAATAAGAAATACGTTCGTTGTTCTATCGGTAGAAGATCAATTATATGTCAAAAACCTTCCAAGACCAAACCCTGGTTTATCAAAATCTCTTACAATACACGGTAAGTCTAACAGAAATTTCAATAATAATAATAATAATTACGTTTTTTGCTTGATAAGTTTAGAGAATTTCGGGAGTGTGATACATATTTCAGTACTGTATACGAAAATTCGATGTCTGACGAATCTGTTGCAAATAAAAGGCGTAGAATTGATGACGTTCCAGATACTAAACAAAATTATAGAAAATTATTTTTCGAAATTCTAGATACGTTTATTAGTCAAATTGAAATTAGATTTATTGATTTAGAAAAACTTGCTTTTTTTGATTTATTAACAGAAAGTAAATTTGAAGAATATTCGAAGGCATTTCCTCAGAGGCTCTTAAATAATTTGTTTGAACAATATAAATTTTTTGATCAAATTCAATTAAAAAATTAATTAGCTGTTATTTATAGTGACATGCAACTCCTTGGTAATTCTAAAACACCATGTGAAATGTTAAGATTTATGCACGAACAAAAGTTAGCCATCTGTATGCCAGAACTTTTTAAATTGCTAAGTATAGTAGTTACCATATCGGTAACTTCCGCGTCCGTTGAGCGAATTTTTTCCACATTGAAACGTATAAAATCGTATATTAGAAATACAATTGGACAACAAAGACTTAGTAACTGTGCACTAATTGCAATCGAAAAGGAATTGGTTAAAATGATGACGAGGGATGAACGATTTTATAATGATGTAATTGATTATTTTGCTAACACAAAAAACCGGAGGATACCTTTGCTATACAAGAAGTAAAATCTATTAAACGTAATTCTACGTGCAATGCCAATAAAGGAAATTCTCTGTATTTTAAAATATTTTCATTTTGCATGTAATTTTGAAATTTTGTTATTGGATTGTTGTTGATTATATATATATACATATATATGTATATATTTGTTATATTATTAAATTTTATATTATAGTAGGAATGTATTTATTTTTTATTTTTAAATCCTAGAAGATTGAGTTCTTATTTTTGATTAATGTTTTTAGAATTTGTTTGATTTTTTAGAATATTTATTTTCGTTTCACAAGGGTTTGCTTTGAAACTTCCCCTTTTCCCTTAAAAATCGAATGGGGCGCGATATAGGGCTCAGTTCACGTCTGGCAGCCCTGTTTGTACTGGAAGCCCTATATATATATATAAATATATATAAACTGTTTTTATATGTAGTAGGTATATAGAGTTTATTAATCAATTGTAAACAATTTTGAATATTTATTATTCTATCTGCCTCACCATGTCAAATACTCACGAGCCGCCACTGATTATAAGTTGGTAAATAAAGGCTGTTTCAAATTTCGCGTTTTTTTTTAAAGAATATATAAAACACATAATTTGCATTCACTTTCAAAAACTTTTTATTAGTAATTGAAGTATCAGTTATGACATTTATATACGAAAAATAATATCTGCCAAGTGGCCTCCTCTTGCAGCTTCACAGACGTCCACTCTTTTGTTAAAATTTTCAATGACATTTTGTCATAATTGAGGCTCTATCTCACCAATGGCACGAACAATTTCATCTTTCAAAGCAGGAATTGATTGTGGATTGTTTTTATAAACCTGACTTTTCACATAACCCCAAAGAAAATAGTCTAACGGTGTCAAATCACATGATCTTGCTGGCCAATTATCATCACCGTTTCTTGAGATTACACGTCCAGGAAATTTTTCTCTCAATAAATCAATTGATTCGTGTGCAAAGTGAGGTGCAGCGCCATCCTGTTGAAACCACATATCCTCTAGATCAATATTCTTTAATTCAGGACACAAAAATTCGGTTGTCGTCCGGCGATATCGATCACCATTGGTAGTTATAGCTTCACCAGCAGCATTTTCAAAGAAGTAAGGTCCAATTACACCACCTGACTATAATGTACACCAAACAGTAACTCGTTTAGGTTACATAGGTTTCTCTTGAATACTTCGTGGATTTTCCTCACCCCAGATACGGCAATTTTGTTTATTAAACACAGTCTCTGCTACCCATTTGCTACATGAGTGTCTTTAATTATTCTGAAGTAAATGCAGCTACAATTCATAAGTGAGAACCAGAAAGTCAAAACTAAACCTTCCTTGCCATAATGAAGTAATCAACACAAACATATTGTGTGCGATGTTCGGAGAATGTATAAGAAACCCCGTTATATATTATTATTTTTAACCGCTTTCTACATCGTATATGTAATGTAAAGTTTTTGGAAAATATGTCTGAACGGGACTCGAACCCGCGATCTCATTCTCTCTAGGAATGTGCCATCACTACTAGACAACGGAGAAGTGAAGCATCATAAATTGCATTATGGAAACACTTATTTTTTTTTATAGTTTAAACCTATTGTCATTAATTCTGTACATTTATTTATTGTTATTGCAATATGTGGATCATACAGAATTATTGTCTATTTGAATAATACCTAGACTGAACCTATAACTGTACTTTTTTTTACATAACATAATTCTTCTGTTTCCACAACTGCCCGAGAGCACATACCAGGTGTTTAAACATTTTATTTGACCTACTATACTCAGCGAATCTTATCTTCGACCATATCGAAAATATTGAAATTGTAACGGGTATAGATTAGATAAAGTAGACACTTCCAATGTGTAAATAGACTATTTTTTTAAAAATTATTTGTCAGAAGTGATTAGATAGAAAATATTACTTTTATAATGTGTAAAATGCTTAAATTTCTGTTCCTAATTTAAATCAAAATTATTCCTGATTTTTTTAAGTCGTTTATACGAGGGTAGCCGTTTATATTTCGGGAACTGGCAACACTGTTAGTCTTGCCTCCGATATGATGAATGCATCGTGAAGTTTATCATTTTTGACAATATATTTGACAGTTTTATTATCCGGTCGCTCTTTCTATTGTTGACAGTAACTTGAACATTTTATGTCGGCTAAAAAATGGAATTAACTCGCGAACATTTTCGTGCAATTATTTTTCATAACCTTCAGCGTGGATTATCTCAACAAGAATACATCGACGAGCTGAACTCTTCATATGGTGTTAAAAAGGAATCATTCTATTATTAATAACACCCTATCAACTACATATGTTTCATCGAATGCACGAATCCTCAGGTTGATTTGTGTTATTAATGAACGATTCCTTCAGAGTGTTTATCATATCATTTCGATACAGAAAATAATGAATAATATCATATCTCCCTCTCTCGACCAATACATAAATGTATTGACCAACAAAGCAAGAACGCTTCTATCTCACATAGATCGGAGACTATGTTTCCAGTGTGTAATTGACAGAAGCTTACGTCTAGGCTTTATGCCAATTAAAGAATGTTAAAAAGGAATCATTCCATTATTAATAACACCCTATCAACTACATATGTTTCATCGAATGCACGAATCGTCAGGTTGATTTGTGTTATTAATGAACGATTCCTTCAGAGTGTTTATCATATCATTTCGATACAGAAAATAATGAATAATATCATATCTCCCTCTCTCGACCAATACATAAATGTATTGACCAACAAAGCAAGAACGCTTCTATCTCACATAGATCGGAGACTATGTTTCCAGTGTGTAATAGACAGAAGCTTACGTCTAGGCTTTATGCCAATTAAAGAATGTTAAAAAGGAATCATTCTATTATTAATAACACCCTATCAACTACATATGTTTCATCGAATGCACGAATCCTCAGGTTGATTTGTGTTATTAATGAACGATTCCTTCAGAGTGTTTATCATATCATTTCGATACAGAAAATAATGAATAATATCATATCTCCCTCTCTCGACCAATACATAAATGTATTGACCAACAAAGCAAGAACGCTTCTATCTCACATAGATCGGAGACTATGTTTCCAGTGTGTAATAGACAGAAGCTTACGTCTAGGCTTTATGCCAATTAAAGAATGTTAAAAAGGAATCATTCTATTATTAATAACACCCTATCAACTACATATGTTTCATCGAATGCAAGAATCGTCAGGTTGATTTGTTTTATTAATGAACGATTCCTTCAGAGTGTTTATCATATCATTTCGATACAGAAAATAATGAATAATATCATATCTCCCTCTCTCGACCAATACATAAATGTATTGACCGACAAAGCAAGAACGCTTCTATCTCACATAGATCGGAGACTATGTTTCCAGTGTGTAATAGACAGAAGCTTACGTCTAGGCTTTATGCCTTTTTAACATTCTTTAATTGGCATAAAGCCTAGACGTAAGCTTCTGTCTATTACACACTGGAAACATAGTCTCCGATCTATGTGAGATAGAAGCGTTCTTGCTTTGTTGGTCAATACATTTATGTATTGGTCGAGAGAGGGAGATATGTTCATTATTTTCTGTATCGAAATGATATGATAAACACTCTGAAGGAATCGTTCATTAATAACACAAATCAACCTGAGGATTCGTGCATTCGATGAAAAAAAAAGCATAAAACCAATAAGCTTCTGCGGAAACATAGTTCCGATCTATGTGAGATAGAAGCGTTCTTGCTTTGTTGGAACATTTATGTATTCATATGGTGTTGAAGCCCCATCGAAAACTACAGTATATCGTTGGTATAGTGAATTCAAACTTAGACGGCGTTCTTTGGACGATGAATTCCGTGAAGGTCGTCCCACAAATGTTGTTGTGTCGGAAAACATTAATGCAGTGTTTGAGTTAATAATGCAAGACCGTCATGTAACATACCGTGAGATCGTGGCATCTCTAGGTATTAGTAACACCAACGTGCATAAGATCCTGCATGAACATTTAGCCGTCAAGAAGCTCTGTTCATGTAGGGTACCACATAATTTGACAACTGCTCAAAAAAAGACTCGCGTCGATTGGTGCCAAGAAATGCACAAAAAAAGACAATGGCGGTATTTCAAGGAACATTCGTCACAGGTGATGAATCTTGGATCTATACGTATGAGCTCGATAGTAAACAGTAGTCGACTGTGTGGGTTCCAAGATGTGCCGAAACCAACGAAAGTTGTTCGCGCTCGAAGCAGATCAAAACAAATGGTCGCCTGTTTCTTCGGAAAAACCGCTCAGATTGCAACCGTGCCTTTAGAGAGTTGTAGAACGATTAATTCCGAATGGTACACAACTATTTGTTTGCCAAAAGTTTTTGAAGAAATAAGGAAAACAAACCGAAAACGACATATCATTCTCCACCATGACAATGCGAGCTCTCACAGACCGGTTCAAATAATTGAATATTTGACAGGGCAAAGCATTGAATTGATGAGCCATCCGCCGTACAGTCCTGTACTAGCATCTAGCATCCTGTGATTTTTTTGCTCCCATACGTGAAGAATAAACTTCGCGGTCAACGGTTTTCTACGCCGGAAGAGGCAGTTGAGGTATTCAAAACTCATATTTTGGAGATAGCGCCTATACTGTGGCAGCAATGCTTTTCGGATTGGTTTAAACGAATGCATGATTTTCAAGAATATTTTGAAAAGCAATAAGACTATTTTCGATAATAAAATTTTTTTTGTTTGCTATTCCCGAAATATAAACGGCTACCCTTGTACACATTGCAATATAAAGCAAAAGGTGCCACTTAAGGATAAAACTTACTTTTTCTTTACGATACTGTACATGTTCACACTTTGACTGCTTGAACGGCAAAAATTCACGAACAACATTTTGACGTGTTCGTATCTAGTTTATTAATTCTTTTCCCTTTTTTCCCAACCTGAAACTCTGCCTTGGTGAAAAGACATCGAGTCGAATGAGAAAGTAGCTACTGAAATTAATCCATATTCGATGTGGTTTGATAAAACTTACCTTTCTGAACAACTGAAAGCACTTGAACATCGGTGAAGTAAACGTAATAATTTACAAGGAGTATACGTTTCAAAATAAAAGGAATATTTGGCGAAAAGTTAAAAATTTTGTTGTCTAGGTTCATATATTATGTAGCTGCCCATCTTTCAAATAGCTCTACAATAAGTCAAGAATGTTATAAAGTTTAAGAACGATCGTATTCATACTGAACCAAACAACAAACTTCTAAAACTTTTAACGAACGATATTTGTGGAGTATTTTGTTTGCAGATACACGAATATTTCCAATTTAATATTTGACTGCAAGCATGCCTTTTCTGTCTTCGATGTTGTTGTCGAAACAAGATATCCGAAATAATGAATATTTCCGGAAAGACATGTTTGCCGGTCGACCATTCTGACCAAGCCTCTTGTAAGTTGCGGCCAAAGTTACTAACAAACCGCAGCGTGCGGGTAGGTCACAAAGATCAGAACTTATGCCCCAAAAGGTCTGAGTGAAATGCATCCCGTACATTATTTACCATTAAAGACTAAATACCCATACGGACGGATGGTAACAGTGACAGATTACAGTTCATTAACTGGGTGGTTATTGGAATTTCCGCGAATCGTGTTTTGCATTTTACTACACTAAATTCATTTCGAAAAGGATACGGTGGACCATTAATATTTGAAGATTTCAAGTCTTTATATATATATATATATATACATACACACACTGCTCAAAACAATTTAACTACAACGTTTTTAAATAAGAAACCGAATGCATTGGCACGTTTGAACTTGTTTGTGCATATTATAAAGCTGCTAAGGCACTAGAATGAATAATCATCATTAAATGAATACGCAATTATGAGACTGTATAAGAAGTTTTATTGATAAAATGACGAAAAATCTATTGTTAATAATGCGTATGATCTGCACGAGGCGCAATAAAGGTTTGACACCTCATCGGCATTGATTGAATCAGGACATCAAGAAGTTCTTGTGGAATGTTATTCTATTCCCCTATCAGAGCAATTTGAATTTCCTGAATTGTACGCGCTGGCATATTTCTTGCTGCAACACGTCTTCCTAAGGCATCCCAAGCATGTTCATTGGGATTACGATCAGGACAATTTGCTGACCAGTCCATTGTATTGATTCCCAATTGTTCAATCAAGGTCGGCTTATTGACATAGACCTGTGATTTCGAATAACCCCAAAAAAAGAAATCTACTGGTGTTAAATCACACGATCTAGGGGGCCAATTCTGATCACCGAAACGGGAGACTACACGACCTGGAAATGTCTCATGCAGTAATTGAATTGTTTCACGGGCTGTATGGCATGTGGCACCGTTTTGTTGAAACCAAATATTGGCCGCATCAATATCATCCAATTTCGGCAGAAAGAACTGTGTTATCATGTCGCGATATCGAGCACCAGTAGCAGTCACTGCTTGGCCAGCCTCATTTTCAAAAAGGTATGGTCCAATTATGCCTCCAGCCTAAAATCCACACCAAACAGTGACACGCTGTGGATGCATTTGTTTTTCGACAATCATACGTGGGTTCTCAGAACCCCAAAAGCGGCAATTTTGGCGATTAACAAAGCCATCAAGGTGAAAATGTGCTTTATCGCTTAGGATGATTTTGCTCGAAAAATCAATATTCATTTGTTGATGTTCAATAATCCATTCGACGAACTCTCTTCGCCGTACATGGTCATTAGGCTTCAGTTGTTGTGTTAATTGAACTTTGTAAGCATGGAGACACAGATCTTTAGTGAGTATACGCTGTAGAGAGCTTCTTGAAATTTGCAATTCTTGTCCACGACGCCGAATTGAGGTTCCTGGATTGTCACCGACACACACGCACTGCTTCGATATTGACATTTGAACGGCTTGTTTTTGGACGACCAGTGTGTTTGGCGTCTCCACCGGATCCAGTCTCCCTGAATTTTTCAATTAATCTCTTCACAGTCGACGAAGTTAAAACACTATTCCGACCATATTTTGTATGAAATTTTCTAACAGCGGCCCCCAAACTTATTAGTATTTTTGAAATATCATTCAGTAATGAAGGCACGTTTTTCTATGGTGTAACGCTCCATTTTTACTAACCCTAAACTATAACCTGTCGAATTGTTTTTTTTTAAAGGGTTGACAACACTGCACAAGTGGCGACAAATTCAAGTCTTGCGTTAATTTTGGGACACCCATTATTATTAACATGTGTAAACAAAATAAGTTATATCCAATTAAGTACGAACGAATGAAACTGCAGCTTTTTCTAGAACAGCACGAAGATTTTCCTCAGCCAATGCTTTGCACTTACTACCATAACGTATTTGACAATATTATCCGGTGACGGATGGTTAATTTCGCATATTAAAAGAGTGTTTTTTAAATCTGACGTATGAATTCGAGAATTCCATAGACGCTGCTCCAATATTTCCTGGCCACCAGAGTCAATTCTCACATGCTGGGGATCATAATTGGAAGCGACTTTCTATTATTGCAAGAATTTTCAAAAAAATAAAATCTGTGGTTCTACGATTCAAATCTGACGAAGCTGCAGCAATTAAGGGAAACCCGAAAAGCCTCGTACGACTGTACCGCCGAAAGCGATGTAAAATACGACAATTATGAAGGTTTATTTGACTCTTTAGAAAAATTTTAATACGCTGAGTTGTTTTTAGTGGAGTCAATGCAATTTGCGAACGATGTTCACTCATTTCTATGTACTACAAGTGATATAAAAAATATATGTTGTTGAAAAGCACGGCGTATATTGCTGTCCGAGATAGATGTGGAAACTTACGCCATAGTGCAGACATTTTGTCAGTCTTATCCATCTTGCGCTACGCAACAACAGCCCTGGACAATGTGTGTTATAAAACAAAAGTGATATAAATAGCGCATGCTGTGCAAGGTCGCCTGTTTGTTCGTATATTCGCCTTGTTACGGTCCTGGCCCGCGGGAAAAATGTCCAAAGTCTAATAATTACAACGGCCATTCGTAATGTCAAAAGAACCCGCCCATGACAGATAAGACGATTAGTGATTGGGTCGCTGGTAGGCACAGAGCCATTACGGAAGACACCATTTGTTTCTTAGAAATTATTATACACTCCGCGCAACATGAATAGGACCAACTGCATATATGACATTTGTAGTTGGTATAAACATGGTAGCGCGCTGGAATTGTTATTTTCGAAAATAAAAGGGTTGATAAAAAGATGTATGTAGGTACCAAATATAATTTTTGTAAAAGTCAGTGCAAATGTACGTTACTAATGACAATAAGTAGAGTAATTAAACGCCACTTGAATACGACCAATCTACAAAATAAAAGATCCGTTTGCAATAACAAAATACTTTATTGTTCAATAATGAGTACTTTTGCCATTATTTCTTATAACCTCAAATAGTCGGGATGGAATGGAATTATACAGGGTTCTCAAGTAGTCAACGGGAAGTTCCGCCCAACTTCGTTTCAGCGCCTGCTCTACTTCGTCAGCGCAACTGAATTGGGTAGCATTGGAGTACAATTTACGCGACAACCATCCCAAACATTTTCTATGATGTTCAGGTCGGGGGAGAGCGATGGCCAATCGAGAACCTCCATGCCTTGTTCTTGAAACCAGCGTGCGCGCGCTGTGTGAATACTGGCATTATCCTGTTGGAAAATAAATGGCCCACCTGCCATAACGTTGGAAAATTTGTCTTTCACCTGTTGCAGCAGCTGGACGTACTTTTCCGAATTCTGTCTGCCCTTCACTATTACTAAATCAACAGGTCCGTTATAGGAAACAGCTCCCCATACCATGACTGAATCAACATCGGCTCGCCTTCGTGACTGAATCACTTCATCTTTACGTAAATCGTGGAAATAATAAGAAAACCCATCCGGGCCATCTAAATTAAACTTCTTCTCGTCACTGAAAATAACAGTTTGCCATTCTCTTGTCCACCCCATTTTTTGCTTGAGCAAACTGAAGACGTGCAGTGCGCTGAAATTCCCTTAAAGGAGGCCGTCGTTTAATTTTCAAACGTTTTAAATGCGGACAGGTCTTCAGTAACTTCTGTACAGTTCTTACCGATGCATTCGTTCCAACGTTATTCGCGATTTGTCTTGCCGTTAATGCCGAATTCGATGCTTCGCGTAATATGGCTCGACGTTCTCTCTTAGTTGTAACGGATGTTGTTCGCCCTTTAAAACGTTTTCCATAATTCTCGGGATCCCTAATAAAATTGTTCACAACCTGGTGTGATCGACTTATTTTCTTTGCAGTAGCCCTTGAGGAATACCCTTCTTGATGGAACGCTTTAATTTTTCCAATTTCTTCCATACTTAAACACTTCTGTCGTCCCATCGTTGCACAATACCCTTAATTACAGATGTTTGTTTATCCGGATACACGTTGTAACTCGACACTCATCCGGTAGCTTACTATTAAATACTGGTCGTATCCAACCGGCGCGGTGCATTTTATATGTATGTGGTACTTACGTCACCCAATGCATAACGTTAGGCACTGTTGCGCAATAATGCGTATTATTTGCCATATCATACCATTACAAACTTGCATTGTATTTTTAGTAAATGAATTGTTTTTCAAACCACCGAAAGCTTGCAACAAGTCGGGTGGTCCTATTCATGTTGCGCGGAGTGTATATAGTATCTACTAAATAAACATTAAATAGCCATTGATTTGGGTTAATTCGTTTGTTTTTTGAAATACGTTAGCTGAAATAAAGATATGGCGTTAATATTCTGCCCAGTATGTTTTTCAACATTTTTGTGGCGTGGGAAAGCTTTCGTACGAAGTGTTATTTGTTTGTTTAAATTATTATTTATTTATTATGTTTTCGTGTATAAAAAAAAGTAAAAGAAAAGCATTAAGAATAATTAATTTCGCTTCGGAAATAATAGCAAGATCTCGGCAAGCAATGTACAGTAATTACAACAAAACCTGTAAATCCCTGACATACCAGAAACGTTTACGCGGCAACTGTGACCATTAACACGAACATTGTATTCACAATGTTTGGTTACCGACGTACCGCCAACAATACACACAAAACGCGTTGGCTGCATTGAGCGCGCCCTTATCGGGTGTCGAATTTCCTTACTCTGGTTTCCTTTAGCTGAGTCCACCAGCCTCTGGAGATAAATAGAATATTTGTGCTGTTATCAAATGGGTGTTTATCGCCCGGTCGTTATCACGGATATTTCAATTCCCGTATGAAATCGACTGCACACAGTTGTGGTATCGTCTCACTCTGATTCCTTTTATGGAACTGTAAACAGATATTTCTTTCAGTTGATTCGTTAATGCTGTACACGTTGACGGGTGTGATATTTTACTTCATTCCGTTCCGGGAACACATTGTAAATTTATATGTAGTAAGCTGATGTTGTAATGAAGAAAAAAGAGGAATAATTCATTCACACAAGTATGTGGAGAATATTTCTCACGTGTCGATCACGTAAGTATCATCTCTGCATCGTATGCATGTATGAATAGGCAATATCATGAATGTTAAATATGATAATGAAAGCACTGAATGTCGCTTAAGCTTTTAGTTCTTCATAAGGTAGGTGTTCGGGACTTATGAAGTCGATTATTTTTATTCTGAATACGATATTTCTTGTTCTCAAGTTCTACTGGTATCTTAATCACTGAAGGTTGATATATAACCCCCTTGCCACACTAATTTTCGTATTCTGTATACGTATTTGGAAAACTAAGTTGTCATCATCAGTAGATAATTAAACAGTGTCACACCTTGACTACTTAGTTGTCGAAATACGTATACAGAATACGAAAATTAATGTAGCAAGGGGTTATATATCAACCTTCAATGATTAAGTTAATCAACCACAGACTCCACCAAAATTACCATCTACTGGTATCCGTAAAAAAGCAACAAGGCTATATCATGAATGTTAAATATGATAATGAAGGCACTAAATGTCACTTAAACTTTTAGTTCTTCATAAAGGGTTCAGAACTTGTTGAAGTCAATTATTTTTATTCTGAATACGATATTTCTTGTTCTCAAGTTCTACTGGTATCTTAATCACTGAAGGTTGATATATAACCCCTTGCCACATTAATTTTCGTATTCTGTTTACGTATTTCGACAACTAAGTTGTCTTCATCAGCAGATAATTAAACAGTGTCGCACCTTGACTACTTAGTTTTCGAAATACGTATACAGAATACGAAAATTAATGTAGCAAGGGGTTATATATCAACCTTCAGTGATTAAGTTAATCAACCACAGGTTGAAAAATTACCTCAAAATTACCATCTACTGGTATTCGTAAAAAAGCAACCCGGCAATATCATGAATGGTAAATATGATAATGAAGGCACTAAATGTCACTTAGACTTTTAGTTCTTCATAAGGGGTTCAGAACTTATGAAGTCAATTATTTTTATTCTGAATACGATATTTCTTGTTCTTAAGTTCTACTGGTATCCGTAAAAGAGCAACCCAAGTGTTAGAAACAAATTCTTAAAAAGGAATTGAAAGAAACTATGCAAGTATAGAATTGTCGCATCTTCAATAATAACAAACTTTAGTGAACTTAGAATAATTAAAAGCAGTTGCACACACAACGTTGTCCGTTTCAAAATCTGAAAAAAAATCTTCAAATATCAAAAGAAAAACGTATAGTAGAGAGAAAAAAATCAAAACCCATAAGCAAAGATAATTTCATATTTTCTTTCAACCATTAAACTATAACCAATATAAAACACAAATTTTAATCAAACCAAATCATCCAATTTTGTTCAGCCAAAACTATTACATACGAAATTGAAGTCCTAAATTTAATTTTGATGAAGCATTGAATGATAACAGGTTTTACAATAAGAGCATAACAATTTTGTCTTTTAATGCGAACCCTTGAACGTTTTCAATGATATTTTAACGTCAAAACGTCAGCCAAGGTTAACATTTTGATCATGGTGAAGTTCATGAACGAGCAGCGTTTGGGAATGGTTAAAAATTACTTCCACAACTCTGAGTTGATGGTCGCAACTTAAGGAGCGTTTACCCCAATTTTCGCTGGTAGTAATCGTCCGACCAGACAGGCTGTGTGGGGATACAGGGGCACAGGGTATAAATTCGAGTCAAAATATTTTCTATTGGATGTTCATGAGCCAATGAGATAACGTACCAGTTAAAATACCGAAAACATTGTAGCCGAAGATGCTTCTGTTCAAAATGAGCCAAATCATTCGATTCTACGCCGTTCACAGGAATTAGGAGTCTCTCAAACCACATCGTGGCGAAGTTTGCGTAAATACTTCGCTTACACCCTTACAAGATAAAAGATAAAACGAAATTTCTCCAATTGGAAAGCTAAAGTTTGAAGCCTTTTAATGGCATTTCTGCTAATGGCTTTGTGCCATGTTGGACAGCAACAAACCCACATGTGCTTCAAGAGACTCGATTACAACCACAAAAAGTGACCGCGTGATGTAGATTTTATGCCGGGGGTGTGATTGGACCATATTTTTTCGTATTATGTTACGGTCAATGGCATTCGCTATCGTGCCATGTTGGAAGTGATATGCATTGATATGATTCCAACAAGAAACTGCCACATGCCACACAACTGGATAAACAATTGATCTATTGAAGGGGAAGTTCGGTAACTGTGTAATCTCGAGGAATGGTTCGGTCGAGTGACCACTTCACTTATGTGATTTAACGCTTCTGGTTTTCTTTTTATGGGGTCATGTTAAGTCGTTAGTTTTTGCCAACAAGCCAATAATGTCAGAGGAGTTCAGCGATTGTATCGAACGCGAAATTGTCAACATTCCGACCGATATGTGTGAAAAAGTGATGGAAAATTGGTTCCAAAGAATCGATCGTTACAAACGTGCTTGCGATGGAAATATAAGCGAGATCGAATTCCGTAGTTAAATGTAACATGTTTGCTGCACCTGGAATAAATTTCAGCCCAATATCTCGACTATTTTGTGTTTTATTAAAATAAAAAAATGTTAAAACCCGATATAAGCAGATCACTTATACAACTATTATAAGAAGCGTTTGGTGCTGTAGTATAGCATATAAAAACCGCGTACAATAACCTATTTACCATCTTAGTCAAGTTACGAAGAATATTCCCAATTCTAGACATTTGGCTGTATTTGAGCTGCGTAAATCTTGTAAGATACTCTGTTGGTGAGTGCTTTGAACACATTTACGAAACTATTCCGCCCAACATTTAATTTACTTCAGTTACTTGATTGATACAGACATATTTCCGCGCCGCTGATTTTGCACGCCATAGAAGACGCGACCAAAACACACAAGAGACATCATTTTCTTTATGTTTAAATTGGGTGTACAACCTTCAGAAGGCGTTTAACGTTCGCAAGATGAATTGAAGTATGTAGAATGTCGAAGTACTGTTTATTCATGGATTAATCTTTCCAAAGCTGGAAATACACCGCTAGCGAACGATCTGCATATTGGAATCCTAACCACTTCTGTAAAAAAAAAAAAGTTGCTGCCCTAGAGGATCTACTCAAGGGAATACTATTTGTGAAATTACTGTTAATCTTAATACGAAGTAGGTACACGACAGATTCGTTCATAATTAAGGTTTCTACCAAGGTACCAAACCTAGCAGAGGATCATAAGGTATCAACTTCGATCTTTTTTCCATTACTACCAACAATTTTAACTACGAATAATAATTACTTATGAAACATAGATACATTTCGTCAATCATTAGATCAAAAACCAGTTCAAATGGCACAGATCCAAGGAAGAGTCTTCAATCAAAACATGGTACAATTCCGTTGTAATAATAATACTATATTCTGGGATTGCGAGGGGATTATTTTTATGGATTATTTATCGAAGGATACTATAATTAACGCAGAATATAATTCTAATCTTTTATTTGGAGGCGTTTTGCAAGAAATGGCTCGAAAAATTGCATAAGCGACCGTTATTGCAACAAGACAATGTAGGACTTAGTTTTAAACGATTTTCTTTGGGAATTGCTCCCACATCCACCCCATTCACCACATCTAGTTACTAGTGATTATCATCTGCTTTCAAATTTGAGAAAACCACTACGCGGTGTTCAATTTCCCGATTCAATGCTTAAATGAGGTAAATAAATAGATAGATTGTAGAGATTCAGAAAGAGTTCTTTAAATCGGTTTTAAAAAAATTAGTTTTACGTCGGTATAAGTCAATTCAATTAAATGGAGGTTAAATTGAAAAGCTATTGTATTTTTGATAAAAATTGACGAAATTTAAAAAAAATTATATCCACATTTTTAGAACTTTATAAACGTCCCTTGTATTTTAAATGTATTTAATTTTCTTCAATTTAAATAAATAGATTTTGTTCGTATATTTTTTATAATTTTAACAATTTGAACCGATTTTCTTTTTGTAATATCAGTCGCTGATGACATGACCATCATGGCGAAGAGGCATGAAAGAGAAATAATTCCAAGG
The DNA here is from genome assembly GCA_031893035.1 of Dermolepida albohirtum. Classification (NCBI taxonomy): domain Eukaryota; kingdom Metazoa; phylum Arthropoda; class Insecta; order Coleoptera; family Scarabaeidae; genus Dermolepida; species Dermolepida albohirtum. The sequence goes on from JAVIWB010002063.1 coordinate 170,417, forward strand.
GTCGTTTCAATAACGACGAACCTCTATCCAGTATCTTTATCTCTAGTATTTGCTCTGTGAAAGATAGATAACGGTCCGTGTCTACCACTCAAACAGACAAATAATCGATTCCATTTCCCACCCCTCATACTCGTATATACACTGCAGGCCATAAGTTTGGAATCACTTGCATAAGTTAGGAATCACTTCTGAATATAATGAAAATATTGTAGTGGCTTTAACAAACATTGTAAAAATAAAACAATATTAATATACCAAAACGTTTTATTATAAAATAAGCTGGAAAAAAAGCAAATTTTATTTATTTACATCCACTTATTTTTATTATCAACTAAACGGACTTTTCATCGAAATACCCTCCTTTTGCTTTAATGACGGCAGCACACAATCGCGGTAAACGAGACACTTATTTTGTAAGGGTTTCATTGGGTATATTTGCCCAAGAATTTTGTATAACTTGCCACATGTGAGTCTGGGACGTCGGACACTTTTCACGCACTTTTCTATCCAATTCTTCCCACAACAGCTCTATTGGATTGAGGTCTGGCGATTGTGCCGGCCAAACCATGTTTTGTAAAACATCGTCAGCTTCCTGTTGTTGGAGATATCCTCTACATAAATGAGAAGAATGTTTTGGGTCGTTGTCTTGCATGAATATAAAGTTTTCTCCAAGTAATCTCAGACCGGAGGGCACAGCGTTGTGTTCGAGAATCTGTCTGTAACCCTCCTTTTTCAAAACTCCGTCGATTTTCACCAGATCTCCTACACCAGCCGAAGAAAAACATCCCCAAACCATTACAGAACCGCCACCATGTTTTACCGTGGGCACCACACATTGCGGTAACATTTTTTCCGTAGCAGTTCTTCTTACAAATATCCGACGTCTGGAACCGAAGACCTCGTACTTTGATTCGTCGGTCCATAGTACTTTTTCCCACTGTTCTATTGTCCAATCTTTGTGTAACTTAGCCCATTGTGGCCTTTTTATTTTATTTTGCGGACGTAGAAGCGGTTTGCGAACTGCTACACGTCCCATCAGTCCAGCCGCTCTGAGCCGCCTTTTTCTGTGGTTAAAGAGATCCGAGTTTCACGCTCCCTGTTAAACTCACCGCGGATTTGCGAGGCCGTTAATCTTCTATCTCTTTTCGACGTCAATATAATTGTCTGATCTTCTGCAGGAGTTGTAATTTTTGGTATACCCTCCAGTAGACTGGTATCTTTTAATTGTATTTTGTACACCTTTGTACGATATCTTCATTCTTTTCGCGATATCCCGTATAGAATATCCCCGATTATGATGACTAATAATTTCTACACGTTTTTCTAGCGATATCTGCTTTCTCTTCGCCATAATCAAACGATGTTTACTGATTCTACACACTTTTATGTGTCTACACACTTTAAATGATACGAAGCAACTAAAATATTCTCATTACTTCAAAATGTATAAATACTTATAAATATAAAAACTAAATGTAATTACAAAAGGTTTATGCGGAAGGGTCTGCAATAAAATTTGTCCATTCCAGGTAATCGTTCATTATGCAGAAAAATATTACCTGCTCGAATAAATAATACCGCACGCAGAATTTCCTTAATCTCTGGTTATTTTCCAACTATTAATGCATTTAAAACTACATCTTTTATGTAAAGCTTTATAATGTACTTAAGAATAATCCTTTGTACTTATGTATATCAAAGTAATACAAACGTAAAATAGATAAATTTTAATTTTTATGAATTTACTGGAACTGATTCCAAACTTATGGCCTGCAGTGTATATATATGAGGGTGATCCCAGAAATACCCGACCAACAAAGAAAACACAAAAATTTTGGAAAGAAATATGTTTACTGTTCAACATAATCTCCTTTCAGCTCTATACATTTTCCCCACCGATGTTCAATAAGTTCGATACCCTTTTTATAATAAGAACTGTCTTGCTCCTCAAAATAGCCATTAACTGCGGACATCACTTCTTTATCGTTGGAAAATCTTTCACCACTAAGCCATTTTTCAAGTTTGGGAACAGAAAATAATCTGAGGGGGCTAAATCTGGCGAATAGGGTGCATGAGGTAGAAATTCAAATTTTAATTCATTAATTTTGGCCATTGCAATAACGTATTTGTGAGCTGGTGCATTGTTTTGATGAAAAAACATCTTCTTCTTAGCCAAATACGGCCGTTTTTACTTCATTTCTTCGCTTTAACGTTGTAAAATAAGTTCGCATAATACTTGCCGTTGATAGTTTTTTCTTTTTCAAGATAGTCAATAAAAATTATTCTACGCGCATCCCAAAAAACCGATGCCATGACTTTGCATGCAGATGAAACAGTCTTCTCCTTCTTTGGAGCCGGTTCTCCCTTTTGAGTCCATTGTTTTGATTGTTCTTTTGTCTCGGGTGTGAAGTGATGGACCCATGGTTCATCCATGGTTATGAAACGGCGCAAAGATTCTGCTTCGTTGCTGTGAAACTTCGCTAAACACTGAATTGAAGCATTTTCACGACACTGTTTTTGCTGGAGTGTGAGCAAACGCTGCACCCATCTTGCACATAGCTTTCTCATGTCCAAATTTTCAGATAATATGCGACGTACCGCACTTTTTGAAATGCCTACTATGCCTGCTAGCTCGCCCACTTTCAGTCGACGATCATCTAGTGCCGCTTTGTGGATTTTCTTTACGATTTCAGGAGTTGTCACCTCATTTGCTCGTACGGCTACGTTTAAACACTGCTACCCAATATTTCACTGTTGTAAACGAAGGAGCAAACTAACCCAGAGTAGAATCCAGTTCAGCTTGTATATCGGTTAGGCTGAGGCCTTTCAAATAAAAGTATTGTATCACGTAACGATGACCAATTTTCTCCATTTTTACAAATTCACTGAAAACGGTCACTGTTGATGGCTGCGAAACAAATACTAAACATCGTGGCGTCTTTAAACTTGAAACGTATGCTTTATAAATTGTGTACTTTCTAATACAGTGATATTTTTCAAACAACTATCGCCATGTCTAGGTCAGGCTGGGTACTTATGGGACCACCCTCGCATTTATACATTTATTTTTTGCTTTTTTTTGCTAGTTGATATTGAACCGCTACTGTTTTTTTTTTCGCTATTTCTGGAGCAGTCACTTTATTTATTGTACCATTACGACGTTCGTTTTGATAAATCTTACGGCCTCGTTTAAACTTTGCCACCAAATGTTCACAGTTTCGATGAAGGAGCAAATTCGCCGAGTGCGTTCATTAGTGATGACTACTGAACAAACGCTTACCAACGTAGACGTAGCATCGTTGAACTTAAAATTTAAGCTTTACCTTCTACCATAGTCATTCTTTTCAAAGAGCAACCGCCATTTATACTTCAGATTGGTTACTTCTGGGATTACGTTTATCATCAGTTTTTTAAATATTTGGCCTGCTATCCGGAGAAGTTTTTCTTGATTTCTCTTCTCCATTTAAGGTGTTGCGGAATGTCAAGGCATGGATTACTATTATTATTATTATGAAATATTTAATTGTATTCTTAAACGGGAAAGAATTCTTAATAAAGACGATATTAGAGCCGTCGTTATCCCATCCTCTAGAAATTATGCAATTTCAAGTTTTGCTCGTCGAATCCGACGTTTTCACGTGCACTAATCTTACGGTTACTGTAACGTGCAAGAATTGTAATTCACATCGGGGCATATCATTGAACATCACCACATTCCCATTTCATATATTCACCCATTTAGTCCGCCAGAATCTATTAATTACAACAAACAACATAATCGCTTCCTTTATTAAACAACTTAACTCGCAATTTGCAACTACCGTTTTCCATCTCCGTTGTCATTCGAACGTATGTATGTATGTACAATATATGTACCATGATACCGTGTGAACGGGACGTGCATACCAGATCGACTTTGTTCTTTTCTAGTACGGTATCGTAGAGCCCTTTGATCAAATATTTTAATTTATTTATTTAATCTTCGGTGTTAAAATGTTATTCTTGTTTTGTTTGTATATATACATACCTAGAGACATACATACAAGCTGTTTATAAAATCTGCCCTCGGAATAATTAGCCTATAATCTCTAATAACATTGAGACAAGTTTGCATAGGTGGAAAAACAAGAAAATGTATTTTACTGTGTCTCTGAATTAGAGAGAAAAAAGAAAATTAGTATTTTCTGCTAGACCATCCTTGATTAAAATCACAGAAATTCAAAATTTCTGCGCTAGAGAAGGACTCGAACCTCTATCCGCCGTTTGCTAGACGGCCGCCTTAACTATTAGGCCACCAAGTACTAGAGTTATATTTATAACTATGGCAGCAGAAACGAGTGCTTTTCGCAGCATCGTACGACACAGTTACTATCAATGTTAAAAATAATAAATATAATTACGTATTATTTTAGTTTTTTTTTGTGTTGTTGATGTAGAGTGACGTAAAAATTCGATGTAGTCTTGTGTCATTAGTCTGTCTTCTAGTGCTGACTCAGTCATACTCCTACGGCGAGGAGAAAATATGTTGGTGTATTTGGAAAAAGAGCGTTCTGCACCTAATGATGTGATCCCGATTTTAAACAGGACGTTCGCATCATATTCGCACTCTTGGTTTTCAGTTAAACTCTTGTCTATACGCACTATAGTTGGAAAATCGGGATTCTTATTTATAACCGCACACAATTTGTCGGTTGTTAATCTTCCTATACTAATCTGCTAGATTTCCTAACGAGGCTTTGAGGTAATATACTATATTTAGCGCTTCATGTAATGACAGCTTGGTGTTTACTAATTTGGAAATAGTATCTAAAAGAATTGAAAATTTTCGGAAATTTGCTCTATTTGAGTATGGATTTCGGTATCTGAAACCGGCCACTAACTCGCTGAAATTGATTGAGCATCTTGCGGATTTAAATTTAATACAAAATTTAATAATGTGTAAAAATTTCTCATAATCTAAAACAGCTTTAAGCCACGTTATGCATCTCGTCAATACTGGCTGTGGTGGCTGAGGAATATCCGGACAAGCCTGTTTAAACTCACGAATACATTTTGGAGACTTAATAAAAATTTTTTTTCTAGAAACTATAAATTGGTCTACTTTTGGATAACTATTTCTAATATATTCAGTTGCAAGAGGACATGCATGAAGCAAACAGGTTACATGAAGCAATTAAGGACAAGGCTAGTTTAGTAACTTTCCAGTTTTAACCATATTCGGATCCCCCCCCCCCCCTTTATAACTAACATTACATATTGGGTTGTTGATGTATTAAACTTCCCGAAGGTATGTTTTATAATTTCTACTATCGTTTCCGCGTTTGTCTTCCGTAATATTCTGCTACGTAAAAGAAGAGCCAAAGAAATTTCACCGCTTTTTAAAATACGCGCTAACACCTTTAAAATACTATTCTTTCTTGCATTCGTTGTTTCATCTACCGTCAGCTATATTTTTTGATCTTTTAACTCTGCATTTATTTGAGCCGTAATCGTGTTTTTCGCCCGAGGAAAATTATACTGTAATTGACCTCTTGTTGGCAATCCCCATTTCGGAACGTATTTCTCCCAACATTTTCGAACTTCTTCGTCTACAATATTTTGTGGAATGTTGCACACACTTAACATAAAAATGAAGTCTTATAGAAATTTATAATATGGTACATCACGTTGCGCATTTAACCGATGGTGTTTGCTATTAACATGTCTTTTACACACAAACATACTGTACGGTAATATGTTGATATTGCAAACAATACATTTAATAGTAATGCCAGTGTATTCTAATGTCGAATGTCGGTTAAGGAATCTATTAACACTCGTTGAACGTAGCAAAGAACGCCGTCGATTCGTCATTATCAATCTAGTCCGGCATTCATTCACATACCATACGCATATGAATTTCGACTTGGGGTATATCCGAACGCTTTCGAAATATATCAACGCCGCCAATGAGTGCGCACTCGTTTCTGCAGGCTTTTTATAACCCGTAGTCAGGTTTTTGATGTTAATAATTACATGTAATTATATAATTAAGTTCTTTACGATGAGAAATTAATGAAAGTTAATATTGGGAAGAAAAATTTTAATCTAATTTTTACCTCGAAGTAACATATCCTACTGCTTAATTGCGTTTTATAGACGTTGCTACTATATGGGAATTATTAAACATAATCCGTCACGCTTATTTACTACATTATAGTTTTTTTTTAATATTAAAAAGTAATAAAAATTTAATACGATGCATGAATATACTAGCGTGCTGCCTATTCCAGTTAATATATTAACATATTGCATTTGTTAACTTGTTGTTCTTATAATAAATACTTCATCTACACACTATTAACCTCACCACCCTGGACACTATTAAAATATATCTTTGCGGATCTCAAATAAAACTCAATTTTCTTTGTATTATTCATTTGTATGACTCCATTTGTATGGCTCAAAGCATAAATCCAAACACATTTATATATACATACATATCACACTGATGTGAGAATATTTCGTCACCTAAGCATGATATAACAAAATATTCTCGCTCTGACACACAGATGATTATCAAACTATTAAATAGAGTTTATTTATTATATGATCTACATATCATCGTTTATTAATCGACATTCAACAAGTTATCGTTAATTTTTTACTTATATCTATCGTATTATTGTATTATTTGTTGTGCTGTTATTAGATTCCAACCTGTTGGGCAATAAAGTTCTTATTATTATTATTAATGTTGAAACTTTCGGGTTCGCAGTATCTGCGAAGAGTTTCGGCGGGATTGCTGGATAGGAGTGAATGTCGCAGTTAACAATCCACTTTTGCGCGGCATCTTTGCGTCGCTGATATGATGCAAGCGTCAATACCTGCGCGTGTTAACCCTCTATCGATTTCTGTCGCTGATTAATAACAATAAAACATATAGTTTATATTAACGACGTTTCGGGTGGTTTTTCCCCCTTTTTTCAAGTTATGTTTTCTTTTAACCTACAGTGGATTGATTTTTTTGTATTTATATGTACATATTTTTATTTGATGGATTTTTTATCACAGTTTTTAAAAATAAATTATTACAAGTCAAAAGTAATAGTAATAGGAAAAGAAAACAGAGACCTATCAATACGCATAGACAAATAGTATGTACAATAAGTAGATACGTATCAGTATCTGGTGATCAAGATACAGAAGGATAGTGGAAATGAAGCAGAGATAAATGGAGGAATGGAAAATGAAAGAAACTGTGTTACGCTTTAAGCCACATGTTTGTATATAAAAAAGAAATATCCAGAAAGACAAAGCCAACCGTGTATAAAACTATTTTCTTACCTACCTTCACATACGAGATTGAAAGCTGGATTGTAACATAACCTACAAAGGAAGACTACGAGCAGTGGACATAAAATATTTGATTATAAAGAGTGTTTCAAATTGCACGGCTTTTTTTAAGAATAAATAAAATATAGATGGCGCACTGAATTTGTCTGGGTATGTGGGCATTTAAAAAGTGTGATGTATGACATTTATAAAAATGGAACCGTACACGGTACAACAACGTGTCCAAATTGTTGAATTATTTTATGCAAATCAGTGCTCTGTGAAAAGAGTTTTTAGAAAATTACATGAATTTTATGGTTTACATAATCGTCCATCTGAAAGCACTGTTGGTCGAATTATTAAAAAATTTCAAGAGATCGGTTCCGCGGAAGATCAAAAAAGTGAAAAATACAGTCGTGGTGGTCGTTCACAAGAAAATATTGGTTTGGTTCGTGAAAGTGTTGCTGCCGATCCTGAAATGTCCATTAGACGACGTTCACAACAACTTAGACTTAGTGGATCAACAACATGGCGGATTTTACACAAGGAATTAGCTCTGAAGGCATATAAGGTTCAAATAACACAGGAACTGAAGCCATTAGCAGCCAGCTGATTTTGCTCAAAAAATAATGTTTTCCGATGAGGCACATCTTGAACTTGGTGGCTATGTTAATAAACAAAATTGCCGTATCTGGAGAGAGGAAAAATCCACGAATTATTCATGAGAAACCTGTGCATCCTAAACGAGTTACCGTTTGGTGTGCATTATGGTCAGGTGGTGGAACTTGACCTTACTTCTTTGAAAATGGTGCTGGTGAAGCTGTAACTATCAATGGCGAATTTTTGTGGCCTGAATTAATGAATATTGATCTAGAGGATATGTGGTTTCAACCGGATGGCGCTATTCCTCACTTTGCACACGAATCAATTGATTTATTAAGAGAAAAATTTCCTGGACGTGTAATCTCAAGAAACGGTGATGATAATTGGCCACCAAGATCATGTGATTTGACGCCGTTAGACTATTTTCTTTGGGGTTATGTGAAAAGTCAGGTTTATAAAAACAATCCACAATCAATTCCTTCTTTGAAAGATTAAATTATTCGTGTCATTGGTGAGATAGAGCCTCAGTTATGACAAAATGTCATTGAAAATTTTAACGAAAGAGTGGACGTCTGTGGAGCTGCAAGAGGAGGCCATTTGGCAGAAATTATTTCTCGCATATAAATGTCACAAATGATACTTCAATTACCAATAAAAACTTTTTGAAAGTGAATGCAAATTATGTGTTTTATTTATTCTTTAAAAAAACCGCGTAATTTGAAGCACCTTTAAGTAGGTTTATTTAATATTCGCCCCAAAAAACATTTGTTCGAAATGCCAAAGCTTATATTTGTTATAAATTATTTTGGAAACACCATGCAAATACCAAGGAATTATGATTATACGGATATTGCACCGCTATCTACACAAGCATCATCGTTCCCCAAACGTCCGTCGTAATGTCCAGAAGCGCGATCGTATTTCCACATCTCGGTTTCCCAGCATACTTCAACGAGTGCAAATACCGGGCATTGTTGACGATTTTCCGAACCCAGAAATTCATTCAAGCTGTATCTTTCTCTCTTCCTCTTTTTGCCCGAGCACTAGACTATCTTATTTTGAAGCGAAAGGGAAGCAAATCGACCAAGGCACGAGGGAGGAGGAGGAATCGTTCTCTCTTCGTAACGGGAAACGTTCGAAAGATAGAGAACCGAATCAGTCCGGCGTACAGTTTGCGTATCTGCATTTAATTTATAACTCTTTCTAACCGGGAACATGAGGGACAATATTTTTGCACCACATTCGTAGATATGCAAGCCCCGAAGTGTTACTGTAATCTTTGATTTATTTATTGGATGCATCTGCTACTGTTTTATTTTGTGTCTGCGTTTGTACAAGTCGTCTATTTTAGCGGACCCTTGATTTGTTTTTGCGACAAAATGATTGAATTTTTCGAATCCGGTTGTACTTTTTAAACCCTAGACATATATGATATAAATGTATTATATACTAATGTATAAAACAACAAATAAAAGGCACGCCTTTGCTTGCAAACTATATTATACATTCAATTATTAGGTGCGCAACTAAGTTCTCGCTGTTTTTTTAATGAAAATGCAACTTTATTGTGAAAAAACGTTTACAAATGAATCACTCAAAATATTGCCCATCGCTAGCGACAACTTTTTCCCATCTTTCGTCTTTTGAGTCCTTAACAGTCTATGTATAGCAGTAAGTAAGAATAGCTGTTATTGCAGAGCGCAAAGTGGACAATTTTGGTGAAAAATTTGCACCACAAAGTACAGTGATTCACAGTAAAAAATGATGCAGTGCTATAAAAATCAGATATTGTTGAAATTATATACAGCGTGTTTCAAAAAGAATATACGTATTACAAAGTATTATTTTGTTCAAACTATCGATCGCCGCGCCTCGGCTCTGCTATTGGAGACACGAATACATAGTCTAGTTTATTTAATTATTTTATGTTCTCGAGTTTGCGAAGTGCAATTCCATGATTACAGTGCAGAGACGTTTCATGTTGAGCTACCAAATTGATCCCCTGAAAGGGTGGAACTCGTCGTGTCAGTCGGGAGTTACAACTACCTACAACAACAACATTTTGGCATGTTTTGAGACGTTGAATTAGTCATCAAAGAGCTGGCGACTTAGCATGTCTCAGCTTGGCTCCACGGTCACCGGACTTGACACCCTGTGACTTCTTCCTGTAGAGTTTCGTTAAAGACAACGTTTATGTACCACCACTCCCACAGAACCTGGAAGAACCGGATCCGTACTGCCATAACATCAGTGACGAAGGACATGCTTGCCCCCCGAGTATGGGAGGAATTTGAGTATCGATGTGATATTGTTCGTGTCGCTGATGGAGGACATATTGAATATCTGTAATCTGAACTTGAGTGGTTCATAAATATGTGTGTAAAGTTTCATATTCGCATGTCTTGAAGTTTAATAAATATATGCATTCGAAATACGTATATTCTTTTTAAAATAACCTGTATATATATAAATACATCATGAAGAGCAAAATCACCAGCAAAAGCACTAAATTGGGAGTAGCGATACTACCCACGGTAATGCACACGGTAATAGAAGGCCACTTGGGCCTAAAGGAAAGTGGAGGTGTATATAAAAGAGTGATAGTTTTTGAGATTCAAGCTATCCTGCAAGGAGTGGGCATAGTGAAAAACATAAGCCCAGAGACTGCGATGGTACGCTCATACAGGAACAATGTGGGAGGAGAGGAAAGTGAACAGAATAACGAGGTGAAAGTTAATCTTCAGGGCTACTAGGCGATTACCGGCAAGCAAGTGACAAGACCAAGTCATGAATAAGTAAGCTGAACGTTCAGAATTGGAGGGTGAAGATCTAGGACTGAACAACGTGGAGAATGGTAGCAGAATAGGCTAAAAAAATCAAAACATTGGACTAGATCGAAGAACGGAACGTGGAGTAAGTCACCACAATTCTAGAACTGACGAGCACGATGGTACGGCTACCTACAAGAGATGTATAGCCTTGTATATATTTACTGTAAATATCTGCTAACAAAATATTGTTTAAACCACCATTTTTCTGTAAAAATTGTATATTTATTTTGCCTACCGTTTTAAGTGAATCATTGTATATGTATACTAGCATTTTTATATTATAATTCCCTTGTACAGCTTGTGCGATAACACGTTAATGGTGATAACAGATTTCGTATATTATGTACGTAATTATATGGATCGACACGTAACCTAATCATAACACATCCGTATACAAAACCATCGAATTACATACAACATACACGCATTACCAGACTTTATTCACTCATAATATAAAAGCTAGTTTCGCTTCATGGTTTTTTCGCGCCAGTTTTTATCAGGAATCGATATGAATACATGATTTGTCGACTGTTGTAAATCATGCTATTGACATAACCGTATGAATATGTGTGAACGTGTGTTATTTATAATAATTGAAAATATGCCAGTTTCAGAATCGGAACTCGCGATATGATGTTACTATGTAATAAAATTGGTTTAGTGGGTTTTATCGAATGTGGGGAAAATAATTTCAAAAATTTGAGGAAATTGGTGGCTTGTTACTATGCATTCCAATAATTGAGAGAGAATTTATGTATTATCATCTTCGTTTAATTCTTTATTATAAAAAATTAAAAGTATAAATTATTTTCATTTTCAAAAGAGTGAATTATGTTACATACATGGGTGTATTACAGAAATACAGTCGGCCATTAACCTTTTGCCCCCCAGCCTAGTAACTCATGGAGGATACCAATAACTCCAGCACTATATTAGTTACAAGTACGAGTCGATAAAACAAAACATTTATTTCTTAGCTATTTTATTAAAAAACATATTCTAACTATTAGGTGCGTAACTAAATTCTCGCTGTTTTTCAAGGGATGGCTCCAGTAGTAAGTGCTGGTTGATTGTTGTGACATAACCAAAACGTCTTGAACCAAGCTTAGATATATTGCAAACAAACCGCTTTGACACATTAGTGATTTTGTTTTTGCGTCATATACTTTTCCACAGAACCTCCTTCCATATTTCCACAGAACCTCCTTCCACATTTCCACAGAACTTCCTTCCACATTTCCACATCCCATTTTGTGATCGTTGCAATGGTTTACGAACAGCAAATTGTCCTTTTAGTCCCGTCTTTGATAAACGTTTTTTACGGTAGTCAGCGGCACCGGATTTTCACGCGGAGCTGTGGAATTGTTGACCATCTATTCAGTTTAGATAACAGTTCTAGCCGCAAATCTTCGTATCTAGTGGTCATCCTTGCCTTCCGACACGTTTTTTTTTTTGTTGCAATGCCCCGTTGTTTTGCATCTTTTCACTGTACTTTATTAATTTTAATTTTTGCGCTATTGTCCGCAGTGACGATTTTTCTATGTGTAAAGTTATTATAGCTCTACCAATTTCTGCACTCAATTCCTTTCCTTTTGGTATTTTATATGTTTGTTCACGAATATTCGTATTACAACTTACTCGGACAGATTCTAGACGAATACTAAATTTTTCTTAGATTGCAACATTCTGTGTGGTACCACAAATTCCTATAAATTAGGTCTTAGAACCATAATCTTGTAGTATTAAAAAACTCTTTAAAATAAATATTTTCAGGAAAAATATTAATAGTGAATACATGTCATAAAAGGATTATAATAAATTATAGTATTTTACACTAACAAATATGATTACATAATTTACATAATGGTCCCGATATTATTGGTAAACTTTCCAGAAACGCACTCACGTCTGTTGTTTCAATTGTCCCTACCGAAAACCTCATTTATGGCCGATAGTGTATATACAACCATGCTCAAATGTATTAGACACTACGAATTTATGTACATACATACATATATAGTTTATAGAGTTTAGTCAAAAGAGAGGTGAGGAAAATAAAAATGTTGTGAAAATTATGTACAAAGTGTTATTTAGTAATATAGTACAATTTATCAATATTTTGTCGCTCCGCCCTTGGCCTTAATGACAGCTCGCACTTGTCGAGGCATACTTGCTACTAAATTGTAACACTCTGCCGGTGGTATTGCAGCCCATATTTCGCGAATTTTTGTTGATAATTCTGCTTTTGACAGGCATTTATGTTCCGTGATCTTAGTTTTTAAGATACGCCACAAATTTTCAATGGGCGACAAATCGGGACTTTGTGGCGGCCAATCCAATCCTCCGCTGTGTTTTCCTCGAACAAACGCATTACAGCTCCCGATTTGTGGCAGGGCGCATTATCTTGCTGAAAAATGTATTGTGGAATATCCTGGTCGAATAGTTTTAGCACAGACGGTTCTAATACTTCCTCCAACATGGCTAAATAGCGTTGGCTATTCATCCATCCATCGCACAGGTACACTTCTCCAACACCGTATGCAGACATACAACCCCAAACCATGATACTACCACCTCCAAATTTTACTGCGGGAATGATACATTGTGGTTCATAAGCTTCCCCTTGCCTACGCCGAACGTATAGCGTCCCAGGTAGTTCCCAAAGCTGCCAGGCAAAAGAAGAAAGCACTTAGACAGGATTAATTTTGTTTAATGTTACATGTAGACTGAATTGCATACAACGATAAGAATATTAGTCATGAAGATGTACTTACATACCTCGATATTCGATTCATCAGACCAAAGAATCTTCGACCACTTCTCGATTGTCCAATTTTCATGTTGTTTGGCCCATAAATACCGCTTCTTTTTATGAGCGTCAGTTAAAAGCGGTTTACGTCGCGTTTTACACCCTCGTAAACCAGCACGCTGGAGACGCCTTCTCACTGTTTGCGCAGAAACTGTTACGCGATAACGCTGTTTCAGCTCACTGGCGAGCTGTTTCGACGATTTTTTTCCTATCACTGAGAGACAGTCTTTGTAAAATTCTGTCTTCTCTAATCGAGGTACAGGGTTTTCTGCCACTTTTTGGTCTGTTAACAAACGACCCACTCTCCTGATAGCGACTAATGGTTGTACGGACTGCACATCGAGAACATTTTTTTTTTGCAATTGCAGCTATTGATAACTTCTGGGAATGCAGTAGCACTATTTGGGCGCGTTCCCCTACCGACAACTCGCGTGTTTTAGGCATTTTTCTTCAACAAATAACTGACACAACGTGAAAAAGTAGGATAATCTAATTGATCTCTACCACAAACTCACAAACGCACGTTGCTCACACACTGCTAGAATGACACTAAATTTCTAAAATCCACAATTTCCCCTTTCTACCTATTCTTTTCAATAGGGGATTAACTAGGGTATTCAAAAACGCATTTCTGTAAATACCATTAACTATTTCTACGGTTAATTTCCGTCAGACTTGGATAATTAAGGGTATTTATAATACATCTGAGCATGGTTGTATATGTATACTGATATATAATATATATATATATATATATATATATATATATATATATATATATATATATATATATATATATATATATATATATACAGCACGACCATCATATCCTTGGACAAAAATCAACTGCGCATCGTAGGCGTGCCGGGTGGTACACTAATCATCGGTAAGCTGTTTGTGTTCTCAGTGTGCTTATGATCGTTGCGTGGTTAAGTTGTTAAGTTACGGTTAGTATGAGTAATAGGTCTTGCATTATAATTGGTTATTATATATATATATATATGGAAAAGGACTGCATTCACAAACCCGTGAAGTCGTGTTATAATGTTTTTAAGACAATTTCAGATAACGAAACAGACATAAGAAATCGTACAAAAAGCGAATTAAAGGAATACGTAGCAAGAGCAACTGGTGTTTCAAGAATATAAATTTTTTCAAGCAGAAAAAAAATGAGAAAGAGAACACAGAACAACTACCAGTTTTCAAATCGCGAGGAAATGTTTTATATTGCATTGACCTATACCAAATAAAACATATTATATATCCACAAAATTAATAATTAAAAATTTACTACAAAAACTTAAAGAAGATATAAATTTTCCGGGCGGCCGAGAATCCTTAAGAAAAATTATAAAGAAGCTTGGTTTTAGATTCTGTGCTACACAAAACAATCGCAAGATATTACAAGAAAAACCAGATATCAGAAACATTCGTACAAATTTTTTACGAAAAATAGATGTATATCGACGGCAAAATCGTCCAACTATTTATATGGATGAATCCTATATTCATAGCGGCCATACAAAATCGAAAATATAAATGGGTTAGTCCAAGGGCCAGCGTTTAATTATGTTGCACGCTGGAGGTGAGAACCATGGATTTGTAGAAAACGCTTTGTTACTTTTTAAATCCGGAACAAAATCCGGTGATTACCATCACGAAATGAATTTCGAAAATTACCAAAAATGGCTCGTTGAAAAACTAATACCAAATTTACCAAAAAATTCAGTACTAGTTATTGACAATGCTCCATACCACAATGTTCAGATAAATTTTCTAATGCAAACAAGCAAAAAATGTTACACTGGTTCGAAAAAGGTATTGCCTGTACATCTGATATGACGAAAGCCCAGTTATATATGTTAATAAAATATAATAAACAACAACACTTACGATATAAAATAGACGCAATTTTGGAGGCACACGGTCATACAACTTTACGATTGCCTGTATCACCCTGAATAAATCCAATCGAAATGATTTACTGTGAAAAATTTTGTGGCATCACAAAATGTCACATTTAAATTAGAGGACGCTAAAAGGCTAGCGGAAGAAAAATTTAAAAGCATTACAGTAAATGACTGGAACAAACTTTGCACTCACGTGAAGAGAGTCGAAGATGAATATAAACAAAATGAAGTTTTTATGGATGCACGGAGTCTAATTATAAACGATACATCTGACAGTGATTTTGGTTTCAGCGATGATTCAGAATAACTTAGTAATCATTGCTTTGTGAATGTGTTTTATTATGTAATTTATTATGTAATCATTTTGAAATAAAGCTATTTGCTTCTAATTACTGGGTATTATTAAAAAAATTTGTAATTACATTATCTACCTAATCATATTAAGATTTACTTTCATAGTACATCCTCAATAGAACACTATTAAATAACACTTAGCAGCCTCATTAATTAATAATTTACATTCCATTTGGACCAGTATAACATATATTAATAAATAAAAATTTTCTAAATTCTTATTCTTGGCGTCGCGTAGTACAAAATAAAACCGCGCCTTTCTGTTGGGAATGTACCTAATCACCGAAGCGAGCGACACACTGGCGACTGAGTACGAGTAATACCGAAAGTGTGCGCAGATTTTTCTAAGGATATGATGGTCTTGCTGTACTTACATATAAGGTACGCGCAATCAAAAAAAGGAATTGTATAAATGAATATAATTTTAAAAAAATCAATTAATGCTTTTTATATTGCTGTTTATATATCAAAATTAATAATTATTCTTGTAATTCAAATTCATGGGTCAGCATTTGTATAATATAAAAGTCTACAAGTACATACAATTTACTATACTTTTATAATTAATTAGCTTCAAAATTATCCCATTTTTTTTAATCATTTCTTTGTAGAATACATTTTGTATCGATGCTAAATGTAATATCCAAATAGCTATAGTATTATTAGCGATACCTATTGTATCTCGTGCACCTTTACGCTTGACTTGCCGCTTTCCGCGGTTAGATGTCAGTGCAGTATGGGTAGCGGAGAGGATACCTAAATTGTTATTTTTTTTTAATGTGGGTGGATCAATAAGTTGTCCGTACGTAAAGCAGCACACTTATTCAGATATTCCGACAAATTTTAACTCTTAATCGCATTTTGTTACACATTTTTTTGTAATTCATCGCTCCATATTTCCACAACGTTCGTGATGTTCAATATGTTTTTGAACACATGGACGATATGATTATGAGTATGATGTAATGCGATGTTTATTATAACATAAAACTGAAATCGTCCGACGTTGTACTATTACTACTGTCTGAGCTCATTTCATGCCATCTGTTTAAGCACATAATTGGCATATTTTGTTCTGAGACATACATTCTATTTACGTTGCAGTGTATGTAAATTTGTGAATTACTTTATTGTGTTTTTTTATATGAATTACATAAATTACTACGTACATTTTAAGAATGTGAATTACACCATTTTATATTATTTCAATTGTATTTTTTTCTATTGTTTCAGATACAACACGATATACACCGCTGTCTAATAGTTCAGAACAGTTAGGTAAGTTTCAAATACTTTAAAATCGTAACATTCTTGGATTTTATTTCATATCTCTATAGTTAATACAGTCGATTGCAAGTCTTTATTCGTTACGTAAACCATTTAGTTTTAAAGAGAAGTAATAATTATACTTTTAATATCGAAATAAAGTTGTTCAAATATATATTTTAAAAAAAAATTCATGAAAGAAGTACATCTTCTAAGAAAAAGAAAGAAAATCAAATATAAAGGAAATTTTATCGCAATTATATAATAAAATTTATTTATTTATTCATGGAAATATTACTTGAATAGCGAGTTGAAACCTTTCGAGGCTAACTAGTCGTCCGCAAACATCATAAAATTAACTAAAATCTGAAGATTTATGAATTGACTACAAGCATTGTGGTATTGCATATACCAGTTTTTCGCAAAGGATATGCTGGGATCTACTCATTGCTTTAAAAAACGTATTTTCCCGTTCTTTCCTAATAGTATTAGATGTAGTCAATAGGATTTATGTTGAGGAACTTAGGAAGGAAAAACCTCTATTTGTTTTGACACATTATAGCCTTTCGTGGAAGATGTGTTGAGATCTCTGCTCATTCCTTCAGTAAGCTTGTTCTCTGTTCGTCTTTCCAAATAGTGTTCGACATATGCAATCAGATTTATGTTGAGGAACTAAGAAAGAAGATACCTATATTTGTTTTGACACATTATAGTCTTTGGTAGAAGATGTCTTGAGATCTCTGCTCATTCTTTCAGTAAGCTTGTTCTCTATTCTTCTTTCCAAATAGTGTTAGACATATACAACAAGATTTATGTTGAGGAACTAAGGAAGAAAGTATCTGTATTTGTTTTGACACATTATAATCTTTGGTGGAAGATGTGTTGAGATCTCTGCTCATTCTTTTAGTAAGCTTATTCTCTATTCTTCTTTCCCAATAGTGTTTGACATATGCAATCAGATTTATGTTGAAGATCTAAGGAAGAAAGTACCTGTATTTGTTTTGACACATTATAGTCTTTCGTGGAAGATGTGTTGAGATCTCTGCTCATTCTTTTAGTAAGCTTATTCTCTATTTTTCTTTCCCAATAGTGTTTGACATATGCAATCAGATTTATGTTGAGGAACTAAGGAAGAAAGTACCTCTATTTCTTTTGATACATTCTTGTTTTTTCGCAAAATATGTGTCAAATCTCTGCTCATTTCTTCAATAAGCATATTTCCCCTATTCTTCTATTTCAAATAGTGTTAGACCTGTGCATTACGATTGATATTGATGAAGGAAATACTCATATTTGTTTTGATATCTGTCCGTTCGTTCAGTAAGCACGTTTTCCTATTCTTCGTTCCAAATGGTTTTAGACATATGTAAGTCCTAGTGAGAACTAGGATTTATATTGGGGAACTAAGGAGGGAAATACCTATATTTGCTTTGACACGTTATAGTTTTTGCAAAAGATGTGTTGAGATCTACGCTCGTTTCTTCACTAAGCATATCTCCCTGATCTTTCAAAATACGGTGACATGTTCAATAGGATTTATATTGAGATACTAGGGAAGGAAATATCTATATTTGTTTTGATATATTCTTGTTTTTCGCAAGAGTTATGTAGGAATCTCTGTTCATTTCTTCAATAAGTATGTCTTTCATTCTTTCCAAATAGTGCTAGACGTGCTCAATATGATTTATATCGTAGAACTAAGGAAGGAAATACCTATATATGTCAAGTCAACATTGTCTTCACTTTTGACTTCTCCAAACGGCTTTTTTCGGTCTTTCTTCTCTTGGATGCTTCCATTTAGAGCTTTGACGTTTGGTCTCTGGATCATATTCAAAACACCACGTCTCAGCGCCGGTTACAATAGAATACCTGAAGTTTTCGTCCTTTTTGGAGTCTTTAATCACGTCTGTATAATTTTGAATTCAGTTAGCTTGTGTGGTACAAACCATGCACAAATCTTCCTCAGTCCCAAATGCTGTCAAAATGCGAAATATTGAATCTATGGAAATATTTAATTCCATTCCCACATATCGCAATGAGGATTTCGGTTTATTTCTAAAAAATTCACACACAAGTTCGATGTTACGCTCTATAACCACAGATTTTTTTGCATCAGGATGTTTGCCGTCATTTATGTCCGTTTGACAGTCTTTAAATCGTTTATACCACTCATACACACTCGTACGCGATAAACACGCATCACCAATACACTTGTTTCATCAAATTAAACGTTTCAGTAAACGATTCACCGAGTTTAAAAAAGAACTTGATATTTGCTCTTTGTTCAAATTTCATTTATCGACCAATGCCAAATACACACTATTACCTTATACGGAATTTCTCTGCTTCTAATGATACAAATATCATGATATTTTGACATAATGTTGGTGAAAGATTTACCTTACCGACGCATATTTTGTTAATAGATGGCACCACTAAGAATTGCTATTTTAAAAAAGTTCGGTTTTCTCTGCGACAGACTTTTATATTCTTTTTCTGGTATTTTATAATTACTCACACCCTATTTTATCGCTATGTTTTGTTAATAAACGATTGTTATTTCTTAAAAAGCTGTTTATATTAGTAAAAATAGAATAATAGACAATTTTTAACTGTTCAAAAAATCTCGCACCGGTTAAACTCTGTAATTGAAAGTTCTAGATGTTTCCTTTTTAAAGTCACCGGCTCCTTTTTCGTGTCACTGTTTGTATATTCGGTCCCAATATTGATTTTTGAGTAGAGAAAGTTCACCTGAAATATTAAGTTATTGCAGGCATCCCATACGAGTTCTTTTTTTGTTTTCTACTATTCCAATAGTGATGTTTACTTTACCGCGCGTATGTGTGTAACGTCAAGAATTTTAATATCTGTAACAGTTGGCCTTTTTTGATAACTCTGTAAGCTCTCTCCCTTCTTCTTACATCTGGCGCACAGCTTACCATATTTTTTGTTGGGAACTTGTTTTGACGTCAAGAATTAATTTTATCAGCCGGGAGCCTTTTTGGCTTGTCTTTTTTTTTTCTAACTTAGATACTCGCGCTGTAGTTTCCTTTGAACTCTTAATTTAACTCTTTTTTTCTGATCTTTTCCACTCTATTGTTATTATAAAACTTTATACGGACTTGAAAGTAGGTATGTTTGAGATTGATGACGGAATGCGTATGTAATTGATTTGACGTCGTGAATAATGTTGAAATGAAATTACGTCAACACATAATAAATTAGTAGCATTGATATTGTATAGGGATTAGATGAAGCATTGAATTGCTTAGATACACTATAAGACAGTAGATTAACCTCACTAGCAGTGTTGCCAATTACTCTTACCGTTGCGTCGAAGGATTTGTCGACAGATTTGGTTAGAATTCGTAAAAATTGGCATATTTAGAGTTTTAATAAAGAATATTTAATGATTTATATTTGGTAAAGTCCCGGATTTGTTATGAAAATTCAAACCATATTATTTTTTATTGTGGAACATATAGTTCTTCCTTTTGGTACATTAAAGTGAACTTTTTTTTAATTCTCAAAGCAATGTTGATCTTGGCTTGCCTTTTTTACTCTTGTCTCTTATTCTAAAGGGTGTTTCAAATTTCGCGGTTCTTTTAAAGAATAAATAAAACACATAATTTGCATTCACTTTCAAAAACTAATTGAAGTATCAGTTATGACATTTATATGCGAAAAATAATTTCTGCCAAATGGACTTTTCTTGCAGCTCCGCAAACGTACACTCTTTTGTTAAAATTTTCAATGACATTTTAACATAATTCAGGCTCTATCTCACCAATGACACGAATAATTTCATCGTTCAAAGCAGGAATTGTGGATTGTTTTTATAAACCTGACTTTTCACATAACCCCAAAGATAATAGTCTAACGGTGTCAAATCACATGATCTTGGTGGCCAGTTAACATCACCGTTTCTTGAGATTACACGTCCAGAAAATTTTTCTCTCAATAAATCAGTCGATTCGTGTGCAAAGTGAGGTATAGTGCCATCCAGTTGAAACCACATATTCTCTAGATCAATACTCATTAATTCAGGCCACAAAAATTCGATTATCATCCGACGATATCGATCACCATTGACAGTTACAGCTTCACCAGCAGCATTTTCAAAGAAGTAAGGTCCAATTACACCACCTGACCATAATGCACACCAAATAGTAACTCGTTTAGGATGCATAGGTTTCTAATAAATAACTCGTGGATTTTCCTATCACCAAGTTCAAAATGTGCCTCATCGGAAAACATTATTTTTTGAGAAAAATCAGCTAGTTGTTCATTGATGAAATTGAAAAATCCTGTGTTATTTGAACCTTATATGCCTTCAGAGCTAAATCCTTGTGTAAAATACACCATGTTGTTGATCCAATAAGTCCAAGTTGTTGTGAACTTCGTCTAATAGACATTTCAGGATCTTCAGCAACACTTTCACGAACCAAACCAATATTTTCTAGTGAACGACCACTACGACTGAATTTTTCACTTTTTTGATCTTCCACGGAACCGGTCTCTTGAAATTTTTTAATAATTCGATCAATAGTGCGTTCAGGTGGACGATTTATGTAAACCATAAAATTCACGTAATTTTCTGAAAACTCTTTTCACAGAACGCTGATTTTCATAAAATAATTTAACAATTTGAACGCGTTGTTGTACCGTGTACGAAGCCATTTTTATAAATGTCATACATCACACTTTTTTAATGCCCACATACCCAGACAAATTCAGTGCGCCATCTACATTTTATTTATTCTTAAATAAAACCGCACAATTTGTAACAGCCTTTACTTTCCAGTATTTTCTTCAGAATTTCGTCATCTCTACAATCTCAGTCATTGGAATTTCATAGTTCCTATTATATCTTCTGATCCTTTATATAGTTACTTCATCTCTTGGTTTGTTCGTCTCTCTCATCTATTTTCGACTCTACCTCCAACTATTTTGTTAATACTTTTCCATATCCTCAACATTTTTCTTTGCTCTCCACGTCTGGACCAGATATAATAGGAACTATGCCTATTATACCTGGTCCTTTATATAGTTTCTTCATTTCTTGGTGTGTTCGTCTCTTTCATTTGTTTTCGTCTCTCTTACTTTCAACTATTTTTTTAAATACTTTTCCATATCCTCAATATCTTCTGTCCTTCACTTCTTCTTTATCTTCTCTTGTAATTGGTTTGTATATTTCTAGCTTTAGACTGTAGTATATCACTTTGGTATGCAATAATCTCTT
Source organism: Dermolepida albohirtum (assembly GCA_031893035.1). Lineage (NCBI taxonomy): Eukaryota > Metazoa > Arthropoda > Insecta > Coleoptera > Scarabaeidae > Dermolepida > Dermolepida albohirtum. Next base: position 192,746 of record JAVIWB010002063.1, read on the forward strand.
TATGGAGTGAATACTTTATTTTCCTGCTATTAACTTATCTCGTATTTCTTTTCTCACGCTAGGTTTCCCACTAAACACTGTTCTTAGATATGAGAAATTTTCCACTTCAAACTTATTTCTGTCTTCAAACGTCATATACTCTTTCGTTACTCCGGACTGCAATTGCGTTTTCGGAACTTCTGCTGTCAACATTTCATCTTCACCTGCATGAGACGTCCTCAAAACTAAACTGCTGTTACTGCAGTCGTTGCTGCACTGAAATTAGTATAAGTCAGTCGCGTATGAGTTTATACAGGGGTGTTGTTTGTCAATGATCAATGGAGCGTTACGATTATGGTTGTTATCTGGAGATACGTGTTGCCAGGTATTATGTAGGGATTAACCATCATCACTGTTTAGGTTATTGGGAGGTATTTTGAGATTTCTATTGATTCATAGATTTTTCGACCGTAGTAGGGACTAGTTTGGATCAGAATTTTAGTAGAATTGAATTGGATATGGTGTCCGGTTTCAGCTTGTACTTAGTAAGTGCAAAATAAGCGCAGCAACCTAGTGTCACAAAACAGAAACAGACGCATATTACTAATACGTAATATTTATTTATGCTTTATAGAAGATACATATATTAATATTTTGTTAATCCTCCTTCTGCTTTAATGACTGCAGTAATTCTATCTGACATATTGAAAATACAAATTTTTACCACTTCTTGCAGTTTTACGTTCTTTTACAAATAAATATTAACATTGCGTCTAGATTGTGTTTGTCGACAAAGCCATATAGCCTCAAAAGTATTGGTATTACACGAAACGCGTCTCCACCATTGCTTTTGTTTGACAAACATTTCAATGATTTCAAATTACTTGCAATTTTCAATTATATTAAGGCGTAAAGTTTGAGTGTGCACAAATTGTTGAGAGCATAGCTATTTAACGGGCATTTAGTAGACTAAAAACACCTTACATTCCTAGGTCGGCCAGTTCGCTGGTTGTTCCATTAGATGTCAGGGCAGTGGTGTTCACTGTGCTTTGGTACAAACGACTTATATTTCAAAATTACAAGGGTGACTGTAATTTGGTTGCCAGATATTGTATATTCTTTGTTGTATTTATACATAAAAGTAAATTAAAATACTTAAACATCGTTGGGTATTTGTTTTTACATATAATAGCTGGTACCTCCCTGATTTAAGGCTGTCCGGTCTTTTTTTAGCTTTTTTTTGGGGGACTTTTTTTGTTGAACAATAAAAATATGGAAGTTTGAACTTTTTACTATACATATATTTACTGACATTTCAACAGTAAGTCAGAATATTTTTCAGACCCAAATCTTCATCACAATCTGTGTTACACCACTCGAAAGGCACCTATGTTGAAAGTTAATCGATTGGCTTATCTGAAATCAGAAAACCAAATAGCATTTTAATCTGAGAAACTGTGGTTATCGCATGAACTAGAATCATTCGAAAATATTAAAAATTGAATAATTGACATGTTTCTGAAAATTAATTTTCAAATTTCATAATTTTTTTCGATTAGTTTCTTACGAAAAAAAGAAACCGCTCGGAACTTTTGCATTATTTTAGTTTAGACAATGACTATACATGTGCCGAAGCTACCATTAAGACGATGACTATACATGTGCCGAATCTACCATTAAAATTTCAAAGCAATCGATCAAACCGTTTTTTAGATATCGTGGAGATGAGTGAGGAAGACACAGTTTTAAGAAAAACGCGTTTAAAATTTCAAATTCGATTTAAATTTTTACTCATCATTAATCTACTATGCCTGACCATTGAAAATTCTTTCTTCTTCCACTTGGAAGTCCCTTAAAGCTGCCTGTTCTGCTCTTGCTCTAATTCTGGCTTGTTTCACGTGCTTCATCACGGTGGTGCACGTAGCATGCGCTTCGTGGCCAATTAAACATCCCATTGTCGTCAAAATTTTTATTACTTCTTGAAATCCTTCGTTGAAGGTAATTACAGCCAAAAATGTTGCAATCTCTTCATACTGTCTTTGAGTTTCTTAGCTGAAGCCGATGTAGTAAATTCACAAAAGGTGACCAACGTTCCGAACACCTGGATTTCTACCTGCTGTAACTACCCAACGTCTTCGAATATTGGAAAATCACTTCACCAGCATATTCCATACATGATTAGGAATAAATTTATGCAAAAAATCTCGATTTTTTGAAAATATATCACGTGATCGTCTTAAAAATAAAATCATTTTACCACGGACTGTATTTTCCCGCACCTGTGACATTCTCGCTCGACGTCCGTTCAATACCACATCTCCGACTGAACGACATTTCAGTTCCTTTTATTCCACCTTTATTATATTGTTCTAAAGCTTTTGCTTTACTGCTCCATAATGAGGTCCTCAACCTTCTCTCTGTCTGGAATCTCATTCAATTATACGAGACGTTTGTTAAATAACGTCAATATTATCATTAAATATTTCGCGACTCCGTCGGAGCCTTTCGTAATGAATGTGCAAATATTTGAATTGTGCGTGGTCGTCTACGTGCGCACGTGTGCGTGTGTATCTATTATAATTTGTTATCCTTGTGGAAGGGCTTCGTGTTTGCTACATGATTTTATTAAATTAAACGAAGATTTTATTATGACAAGTCGTTAATTTACTTCCAGCCGACGTCTCGAAGTTGGAAGATTGAAGTATATAGATTGCACAGTAAGTGGTAATTATGATCTACATAGATATATTATGTGTTATAATAATAATATTTAACAACCTTTATTGTCCAATGATACGCTGTTACAGGACAAATAGAAGAAATATACACTACAGGCCATAAGTGAGGGATCAGTAGATGAAATTTAAAAAAAACATGCACGCTTAGTGAAACGAAACGTATATTTCTACAAAACTATATCTACGAGACAAATGAACAATTTTCCTTATAAAATAAAATAATTTCAACATATTCCGTAGAATTTCTTATCATATTCGACTTTCGTCGAAGTATCCTCCTCTGCGCTTAATGACTTCTTTACAAATATTAGGCAACCATACAAGTTTCTGGAGCGTATCCATTGGTAAATTATTCCACACCCTTGTAAGTTGCTCCCAAAGCTGTTTCTGCGATTGTGGACAGCTTTCTCTCACGTTTCTATCTAATTCATCCCACAGTAATTCGATAGGGTTGAGATCAGGTGATTGTGGTAGCCAAATCATATTTATCAGCACCCCTTCCTCCTCTTTTTGATTCACATAGTTTTTACAAAGTTGGGAAGTGTGTTTGGGATCATTATCTTGTTGTAGGTGAAAACCTTCACCAATTAACCTTAATCCAGACGAATTGCATGTTCCTCCAAAATCTTTAAGTACCCCTCTTTTTTTAAAATGCCTTCCAGGAAAAGGATACCCAAACAAGCACAGTGTTTAACAGTTGGCACTACACATTCGGGTAACATCCTTTCACCCACTTGTCTTCGAACGAAAACTCGTCGATTACTACCAAACACTTGGAACTTTGACTCATCTGTCCATAACATCTGCTTCCACATTTCCATGTCCCAGTGTTGATGGTCCTGGGCCCATTCTAACCGTTTTTTACGATTTCATGGATTCAATAATGGTTTTTGAGCTGCAATACGCCCATGTAGTCCCGCCTTTGTTAAACGTCGTTTTACAGTAGTCAGTGACACCGGCTTTCGACGGCGTTCATTCAGCTCTGCTCGAAGCTGAGGAGCTGTGAGGCGCCTATTTCGCTTTGATAGTATTTTTAGGCGCAAATTCTCTTGTCTGGTAGTTACCCTTGGCCTTCCGCAATGTTTTATTGGTTGTAATGATCCACTTTGAGAATATCGTTTCACTGTTCCTTGCACCGCGTGATAAGATAAATTTAACTTTTGGGCTATTTGCCGCAGTGAAAATTTTTCACCATGTAGCGTTATTATAGAACTACGAGTTTCTGCGCTAAGTTCCTTTCTTTTCGGCATTTTTATAAGTTACTTTTACGTCTGTTCTCAAATACTCGTATTGCAACTTACTCGGACAAATGCTGCACGAAAACTAATTTTTAAATTGCTAAATAGTTTACTATGAATTCCTAATACCATTATAATAATATTGCGTTGTAAACCCTATTAAATTTATTGGGGTATATAAAATATTTCTATTAAATAGACGCCATAAAACTATTAAATGGATTTACAATATTTTTCAGAAACAAATATATTTATCTAATTTATAATAATAATCCGAATAATCCTTCTCAGAATTACATTTACTACTGTTATTTCAATTATTCTCACCAAAACAGGTAAAAGTCTAAGGGATGTGTCTAAAATACAAGTGTTTTGTTATTTATGATAAGTGATCCCTCACTTGGCCTATAGTGTACGTACACCTTGGCAAAAAATGTATAAAATAAAACGTATATACAAAGTATAATCAAAGAAAATTTTTAAAAATATAAAAAGGAATAACTTATTGCAATTATGAAAAAATGTCGTTATGAAGTGCTTCAGTTAGAACAGTTTCACTTTAGGTATATATTAAATAAAACAGGACTCAAATTTGAACCATGTGACGTACCCAAAGAGACGGCTAAGAAATGAGACGTAAAACCATTATACTGGACATAGCAAGATCTTTTCTAAAAGTGTGATGTTATTAATTGCATAAAATTGAGAAAAATCTAAATCACTCATCTGAGATATAAGTAAAAGTAAGTAAAATCTATCGTGTCAAGAGCTTTTCTAAAATCTGTATATAATAGAAAGCCATTACCGGTTTTTTCGTAAAGAAACTACATAATTTTCAAGAAAATGAAAAAATTTATTTAATCTAGGTATTATTAGCCATTTGATTCTACACATCTTACCTATCCTTCAGGCAATTTATGGATGCCATCCCAAAAAAACTTTATCCTTTGAGCAAAACCATTCATCGAGCCAGTTTCTAACTTCTTCGAAATTGGCGAAGTGCTGTTCTGCAAGCGCGTGTTCCTTTGATGCAAAAAGGTGTTGGTCGGATGGGGCAAGGTCTGGAGAGTACGGCGTGTGCGATGTTATGTCCCATCCAAGTGCTTTCAATGCTTCCGTGATCGGTTTTGCTGTATTAGACGGCGCGTTATCATGCTGTAAAGTCACTTTACCGTGTCTTCGGACCCATTCTGGACGTTTTCCTTTCAAATCATGGTTCAAATTGGTAATTTGTGGTCGGTAATCATCAGTATAATTGTCTCAACAAGTATCAATAGTTCGTAATATACCACGCCACTCTGATCCCAGCGAACACAAAGCATTGTCTTGGGACCAAAACGATTTGGTCTTGGAGTTGATGGGGCCGGCTTCGTCAGGTGTTGTCGAAAAAATCATGTCACCATGATTTTTTGCACTTAGGGTTTTCGAAATGAATCTATTTTTCAGCACCCGTCACTATTCGATGAAGAAATGACTTCCGATCATACCTTTGAAGCAGTATTTCACAAAAGATTTTTCGATTTTCCATTTGCCGGAGATTCAGTTGATGTGACACCCATTTTTCCATCTTTTGGATTTTTGCCATTGCTTGTAATCGGTCGCTAATTTTTTCTTGGGCCACATTTAACGCTTCTGCCAATTTTATCTCAGTTTGGGTTGGGTCTTCATCCAATAAATCCTACAGTTTCGCATCTTCAAACTTTTTCGGTCTTGTCTGCCTTGCACATTGAAATAACCAGTTTTGAATTATCGTAGCCAGACCTCACTTATTGTAAATATTCTAGAAAAGAAGTCACCTTGGTAGTTATATAAGTAAAATCTAATGTGTGTAAAGATGTTCAAAGATCTTGGCAAAGATTGATAATAAAGTAGTTGCTCTATAATTATGAATATCAGAACGATTTTTTTCTTTTGAAAACTGGTGTTATTCTGCAAATCTTTAGTAATGAGGGACTATTTACGTTTTTAAAAATAAGTCAAAAATTGTGCACAATCACGTACAAGAAAACTTGATAATCCATCGTCTAGCATTCATGTTAGATTTCTGTCTTCTTGCACGATTGTAGATATCTTTGGACGTGACGAAATAAATGTAAAATGAGTTGTTAATCTAGGTCTTTGTCTTCAGTATCTGATACTACATTCAAGTCAGTCAAGCTTATTTGCGAAAAGTGGCTGGAAAATACTTCTACAATATCAGTAGGATAAATTACAATTTCACAATTCTAAGTAACGCATCGAGGTGTTCTGGATTGAGATATTGGCAGAAAAATCTAGAATTGTTTGCTATTTTGCTATCTGCTTCTGGGTATCCGGGCTGGAACCGCGTCACTTGTATATCTGAAGACGTTTCCATACAAGTTTATACAAGTGACGCGGTTCCAGCCCGGAAGCCCAGAAGCAGTTAGCATGGACCACGACCGTGGAAGTCTACGTACCAGATGTTTGCTATTTTGTTTTCAGCAGCCACTTGATATTCGATAAAAACGATTTTTTTGCTTTAAGTAATTTTCTTAACCTTTTACATTCAGTGAAGAAGTATATGTCAATTTTATGTCTACATCACTTTTTCGTGCTAATATTCCTTCATTTTCAAGAGTTCAATGATTTTATTGTTTTACAAAGGTGCAAAATTACGTTTTTAAGACGCAAGCAGTAGCAATGGGAGTTTAACTGACTCGGTTAGAGAACGGTAAAATACGGACACTGTCTCTTTGATATGTATGTAATTACACAAGATGTCGCCGAATTGTGTGATGATTATTACACAACCCAGTCGCGTAGACTTAATGTTTTTCTTTTGCACTTCTTCTAGGCTCATTAACCACTCGTTCTACATTATTATAACTTTCGCTAATATGTTGTACTGTGGACGTACGTTTATTCAATATTTTTTGCGACTTCCTTTTAACATTTTTCTTGCAGAACCTTATCAATGTCGCCGATATATTTTTTAATATCACAGACACGTCTTTGACGGTCAATGAATTACTGTAGGCCAAGGTTACGGTTCAAGAATTATCAAGAATGTCCAAAGTTTCAAACATTAACAGACGTAGTACGTGTCCGCTGGCAAACAATCTGTCCATGCTGTATATGCAAGTGGGTCTGTGTAATTTTAGTGTTTATCAAAATAAACCGGCGCGGTGTGCTGTTCGGACCACAGATCAAGGTCATTAAATAGTAAATTATGAATTTACTGCGCCGGCGAGTGTTTGAAAATTTACAATTCACAATAGGTCGCAAATTCAATTCGATCAAATTAATATTCTGTTTCTTTTAACCGTTTCTATGTGGTGGTTGTGTTCACACAATACCATCTAATTTCAATTTATTAAATGTCAAGACGAATACTCTTGAATACAATTGAATTTCTACCGGGATTAAAGTACAGCGACACAGTCAAAATGATGCAGTGCTACAAAAATTATATATTGTTAAGATTATGTAACAAGAAATTGTTTTTGAAAGAGAATTAAGCACATTGCGGTTTTGCAAGAATGTTATATATTGTTATAACAAAATTAAAAGAAAATTCATTGACACAACACAACTAATAACAAGTACTATGTTAAAAAGCTCATAAATAAGGCTGCAGAGACGAGTGCTTTCGCAGTAACGTACGGCTCAGTTACTATCAATATTAAAAATAATAAATGTAATTACTTAACTATTTTAGTTTTATTTTATGTTGTTGATGTAGAGTGACGCAAAAATTCGTTGTAGTACTGTGTCATTAGTATGCCTTCCAGTGTTGACTCAGTATATACTCCTACGGTGAGGTGAAAGTATGTTGGTGTATTTGGAAAAGGAGCATTCTGCGTTTAATGATGTGATGTTCGCGAATTTAAAAAGGTCGTTCGAATCATGTTCGCAGTCTTGGTTTTCAGTTAAACTCTTGTCTATACGCACTATAGCTTGAAAGTTGGGATTCTTATTTATAACCGCACACAATTTATCGGTTGTTAATCTTCTTATACTATCTGTTAGATTTCCTAACGAAGCTTTTAGGTAATATACTATATTTAGCATTTCATGTAATGACAGCTTGGTGTTCACTAATTTGGAAATAGTATCTAAAAGAATAGAATAATTTTCGGAAATTTGCTCCATTTAAGTATGGATTTCGGTATCTGAAACCAGCCGCTAGCTTATTGAAATTACTTGAGCATCTTGCGGATTTAAATTTAATATACAAGGTTTAATAATGTGTAAAAGTTTCTCATAATATAAAACAGCTTTAAGCCACGTTCCCCATCTTGTCAATACCGACTGTGGTGACTGAGGAATGTCCGGACATGTTTAAACTCACGAATGCGTTTTGGAGATTTCATAAAAACTTTTTTGGTAGAAACTATCAATTGGTCTAGTTTTGGATAACTGTTTCTAATAAATTCAGCTACAAGATGACATGCGTGAAGCAAATAGATTACATGAAGCAATTGAGGATAAGATTGGTTTAGTAACTTTGTATCTTTAACCATATTCGAGCCCCTATTTGATATCAACCATAAAAAGTTGGGTTGTCGATATATTGAGCTTCCCAAAGGTATATTTTATAGTTTCTGCTATCCTTTCCGCGTTTGTCTTCTGTAATATTTTACTACGTAAAAGAAGACCCAAGGAGATCTCACCGCTTTTTAAAGTGCGCACTAATACATTTAAAATATTATTCTTTCTTACATCCGTTGTTTTATTTACCGTCAACCATATTTTTTGATCTTTTAATTCTGCTTTTATTTGATCCGTAATCGTGTTTTCCGCCCCAGGAAAATTATACTGTAATTGACTTCTTGTTGGCAATCTCCGTTGCGAAACGTATTTCCCTCAAAAGTTTTGAAATTGAGGGTTTTGTCTACAATATTTTGTGGAATGTTGCACACACTTAACATAAAACAAAAAAAAAAGTCATATAGAAATTTATAATATGGTACATCACGTTGCGTACTTAACCGGTGTTGTTTGCTATTAATATATCTTTTACACACAAAAATATTGTACGGTAAAATGTCGATATTGCAAACAATACATTTAATAGTAACGCCAGTGTATTCCAATGTCGGAAATCGGTTAAGAAATCTATTAACACTCGTTGAACATAACAAAGAACGTCGTCGATTCACCAGCATCAATCTAATCCGGCATTCATACATTACCATACGCATATGAATCCCGACTTCGGGCATATCCGACCGCTTTCGAACTACATCATCGCTGTAATGGTATGGGGCTGTGTCTCTGCAGCAGGAGTAGGAAATTTGCACTTCATTGAAAGAACTATGAACAAATTTATGTTTGGGCATTCAGAAACAAAATCTGAAAGTTAGTGCTCAAAAATGTTGGAATTGAAAACAGTTTCCAATTTGATCAAGACAACGACCCGAAGCACACTTCATATTGTAAAACAGTAGTTGCTGTACAACTACCTAGAAGTCTGTAATCCAGCACCCCAGTCTTCAGATATAAATATAATTGAAAATTTATGGCTGATGTTCGAGATAGGGATATGAAGTCACGAAATATCAAACAGAAACAATCTAAAACAAACTCTATTAAAAGAATGGCAAAAATTTTCGCCAAATTATACGAAAAAATTAGTGGAAGCCAATCCTTTCTTTACTCCATAATATTCTGTTTATGGATTCAATTGTTTTTCCTGCGTTATTTATCCCAGATGTTAACTGACCCACCCTTTCTTGTCGAAGTTTATATCTCCATGCATTCCTATATCTCGCATTGCGTGATGATTGTTTTTATTGATTTCTTCTTCATTATTTCGACGGTTGCAAAATCTTTAGATGGTTATTTAGCTCGTGAAATTCTTCGAAATTATTTCTGGCGTTCCACTACTAAAAGAACAGTGATTTCAATGAATTATGGTGGAGACTTTTTATAATCGGTTCGCTTGTCAGAAGTTTGTAGTGGTTATTCATCTTTAATGAATACCTCGAAGTAATTGAAGTAATAACTAATCGATATAAATGCTTCCTTCGCCCTTATCGATCGTATGTAAATTAAGCTGAGCGTTAATTTGGTAAGCGCGCCTCCCCGATCCGCCCGGCTTGTTATGTGTATAAAATATTTCTTGACTGTCGTCCTGTACCCCGTAAACTACATAATAAAGCTCTTCACTGGCTGGTTGTGCGCTGTGTCGATGGCATTTTGATTGATTACAACGCAGCTGCCCCGAATTAATAACACCGTAAACTATTGCCAATCCATAGCATACACACATACTCATAGAAGGAGTGAGTATGTGTTAGAGAGCGATAGAAATGGTATGTAATATAGCACTACATATAACTGTAACGTCGGCACATTTGCATCGAGTTCCATCAGAAAGCCGTTGCACCGTGACGTACGTTCTCGTGGCTGATTGAAATTGAAATTAACGTTTCAGGAAGACGTAATTGGCTGAATTAAACGCTAAATTTAACAATTCACAAATCGTTCGGTTGCATACGCTATTACTTGCAGATGTTGGTTCTTATATTTGTCTTCTGATTGCATGTGTGTGTGTGTGCATATGTTGTCAATTACTAATATAATACTGGGAACGATTTGTCGTTTAATAAATGTGTTACTCGCGTGTTTCTGTTGCTATTCCCAATCTTTCATACGTAATTTTTACATCATCGCTTTCAAATGTATAAACAGAGTTAATGCCTTAGGTGGAAACATTGTTATTTAGTCTAGTGACTAACGGAATAATCTCAACAAACTGTACACACGAAGAAATTGCTGTGGTTTGACTGTGAGCGTTAAAAATGAGTTAACACCGAGGAAGCTATCCATTTTCTTATGGTTATAAAAGCAAAAACAACAAATTTTAAAACAAAGGATAATTTCTTAAGATTGCAAAGGCATGAACATATTTTAAACAAAAGAATTTTTTCCTTAAGATTGTAAAAGCAAAAACCCGACAAACTTTAAACATAGGAGTTCTTCTCTTTTTTAAGAGTATGAAAGCAAAAACACTACAAGTTTTAAAACAAAATAGTTTTTTTTTTCTTTTTCTTACGATTATAAAAGCAAAAACGTAACAAATAAAGGAGTTTTTTTCCCCTTTTTCCTTTTCTGAAGGTTGCAAAGGCATGAACACAACATATTTTAAGCAAAAGAATTTTTTCCTTAAGATTGTAAAAGCAAAAACCCGACAAACTTTAAACAAAGGAGTTCTTTTTCTTTTTTTAAGATTATGAAAGCAAAAACACTACAAATTTCAAAACAAAAGAGTTTTTTTTCCTTTTCTTAAGATTATTGAAGCAAAAGCGTAACAAATAAAGGAGTTTTTTCTGTGCTAGCATAAACCAAAAAAGCGTAATATTTTTCAGGTCAAAAGTGAGTCAAAAAGCTTGCTGATAAAGCACTTATTTAAGTAAAACAAATGTTTTAAATAAAAACGAATATTTCGTTTGTCTATCGCGTTCCCTTGGTTTTTTAACACATTGTAACCTACCTGGCATATATTCTTCCAGTTTGTTAGTAAATTCTGCAGTTTTCGTTTTTATACGAGAGTTATTTTTTAAATAAGGGCCGTTTTTTAAAGAAAAATGGTGTAAACATCATTATCATATATTTATTTCCATATTCTTCATTTACATTTCTGCATAATTTCCGTTTTTGTTCAAACATTTATCACACCATTCATCAAGTTTTTGAATTCCGATGTCAAAGAAATCTGCCGCCTGTGTAGAAACCCAATCCATGACTGCAGTCTTCACTTCTTCGTTGTCGTTGAACTGTTAACTGCCAAGAAACTGCTTTAAGTACCGAAACAGGTGAAGATGCACGGTAGATAATCCAGTTCTCGCCATCTAAAAGATCTCTAATTATAACTTGTATTTTTGTAGAAACATGTGGTCTTGCATTATCATGGAGTAGCATCACACGCCACTTATCGGCGACCGGCACCAAGTTTGTAGTACTACGGAGGTCATCGTTAACCAGCACTAAGTTTGTGGTGCCGCGGAGGTCACCTAGTTACCCAGTGGTCGCATTAAGTTTATAGGGTTGCAGAGGTCACCGGTGACCGGCAATAAGTTTATGGTGCCTCTGAGGTCACCGATAACAGAGGAAACCAGGATTCCTGGAAACGTATAATTTAAACAAATTAATGAAATACATATCATAAAAATAGTTTTCTTTATATTGTGAGCGTCAAAAATATATATAAAAACAAAAACAACTAAGTGGTTCTTTTATAGTATATATAAAACAAAATAGCAGCAACATAATCGATCTGGATAGTCAAAGCAATTAAATGGGAGAAATATTTTCCACAGTGAAGAAAAATCCTGAATCTAGTGGAGTACAGATCACCAAAGATATTACAATGTAATTCGAGAAAATACTGCTTGCCTTCTTACGGTAAAGAAGAGTTCAATAACAAAGTCATGGTATACTTTTCACGTACTAAATATAGACTTTCACTCCAGTTGAAGATTCGCTAAAAGTATTTAAAGATTACTAACAATGAAAGACACCTTCACTTACCATTAAAAAATATAAATGGCGAACTTTTAGACTGAAATTGACCAATAATAATCCACTGCCGCAACGCATCTTAGAAAATATTACTTTTCAAATATAAGGGGTGGCCCAGATGGCAATGAAAGTTTTTCCAATTATGTTTCAGCAGCTGTCAAAGTTACTAATGACATCCAGCTGTTAAAATATTCTGTAATGTTTGCCATTTCATCATGCATCGTTTCACGCTCCCCGAACGTGTAGAATTTTTTAAAAAATATCGAAATTCCGGCTCCACTACTTTATCTATTCACTGCTTTTGGGAATGAAGAAATTACTAGGTCGCCTGCACTACCAACTGTTTCTGTTATGCTAGAAAGTATCGCTGCTCTTCCTTCTACCAGCTTTTATGGTACCCAAAGGGACATGCACAAATTTCGACGTCTCCCGATGTGATTGCAGCGAAACGCACAAAAACCTGAGAAAATGAAAACTTCTGCTGCAAAAAAGCTCAAAATGATGCTAAAATGAAATCATCGAACACGACAACCAAAAAATCCAAAGCCAACTGTTGTAAAAAAGGGAGAAAGGCAAAAGCTCCGAAACGAGATAAATCTTCAAGTAGTTGTTCTTCCTCTATTGAAATGAATATTATTATAGTTCAATTTTCAACATATCTAACTGTCCTGCTGATCTTTATGCATTGGAACACAGCTTATTATTTTGAAACGTGAATTTCATCGTGAGATCGGTCGTCATCATGGCTTCAGTGAGCTAGCAATTCGTCGCACCGTGGAAAAATTTGAGCGTGAGTACTCTCTTTTGGATCTTAAGCCAACAACTAGACAGAGATTGTTGCGAAGTGAAGGAAACATAGTCGCCATAACAAGCAGTATCGAAGAAGACCCAGGAATGTCGATTCGGCGTCGGCCAGTTGAATTGGGCGTCGTCAGAGAGTCAACCTGGCTTATTTTCGGTTAAATTTGGGCCTACATCTGTATAAGATTGTGCTGACGCAAGAATTGAAGCCTAACGACCATAGGCAACGCTAGTTCGTCAATATTTACAGCTTCGGTTTTCAATTTTTTCCTGATGCGTCTCTGCACTTTTTTAAATTAATTTACACATAAATTTTTAAATCTTAAATAAATGCAGTTAGTTCATTTTTAAATGGGAACTTGCAAACTTTATTTTAGCGAAGCAGGAACATGGAACCAAAACATCGTTTCAAATATATGTATGTAAATTCAAAGCAACCGTTGCGTCATTGTTTTCGCCACGAGCACAGTCACAAATACCAAGAGTACGACAACAACACAAAACGACAAGAGATGACTAACCAAGGGGGTGAAATGTCGATGGCAAAGTTCAATAGGTCGCCAGTTCCCGTATTCCAATTCACTTTAGTGCCTTGTCCCCGTTCCGTGAAAATATTAATTCTTTCACATCTCACCTGGGACCTCGGAGGTGAACAATATTATGTCTGAATAAAGGGTACGGACAGAAAAAAAGGGGAAAATAGCGGGGCCGAAGGGGGCACGCGGGTAGGAAAGGTCATCGAGCCGAGAGACCTTTTAAACATCAACGGAGGATATCCACCTTTCGAAATGTCAGTCGGCGAAGGGGTCGATTCATTATATTCGCTTGAAGTTCAGACAAGAAATTAAATGATTTTTCCGCAGTGCGTGAAGACCGAAATGACGATAATGATAATGATAGGGATAGATGGCGTTCAGAAGTGGAAGAGAGATCGATCGGGAAGAATAGTGGAGACGTGTTTTGAACACATCGTGAACAATGGTTTTGATTGCATCGATATCTGAATGGACCCTTGACCTCAGTCAACTCCGTCGGCTTCTGTATTGCACAGGGGGCGTCGGGATAACAGAGGGGGTCGAGATACTCGAACGGACCTTTATTTGTGTCTTTTTCCTTCCCACTTTTCCAGTTCCCAGTTCCATGTAATTATAGTTTAAAGTGCTGACTGAGTATATTCATATTGATTTCTTTTCTTTGAATTTTAGTTTTTGTTGAGTAATTCGGCTCTATTTAGTTTTAAATTCAAAAACAGTTACCTAAAAAAAGCTGCGTGCATCGAAAAGTTACGAATGTAAACCGGGGATATACAAAAAAATTAGTTATCAACGCACATAGGTCTTAGCGACCGTTCTTATCCTATGAATATACATTTTTTATCTTTCGCCAAACATAGTGCCCATCTCCAAGAACGAACGCATTTTTTCATGTAATAACTGCGAATTGAATGCAAAGAGTAGGCCTGGGCCTTTTCTCACATTTAACATTAAAATATAGCTTTTATAATGTAAAGAGATAGTAAAAATGGTGCCTAATTTTATCTTGAAACGTTTATGTGCTGCTGTAGGAAATATATTGCATATTACCACAATAAACTTTTACACACCTATTGTAATGCTTCTGGGTTTCCGGGCTGGAACCGCGTCACTAGTATATCTGCCGACGTTTCGTACCCATTTGTATGGGACATCTTCAGGGCTGAACTACTGCACTGAAACTGTTTCAGTGCAGTAGAATCGGCAGATTATTGACGCGGTTCCAGCCCGGAAACCCAGAAGCAGATAGCATGGACCACGACCGCGGAAGTCTACGTACCAAATTACCCATTGTAATGTTTATATTATTTATTCAGATTAAATTTCAACGCTAAATAAGTGTAAAATTTGGCATCATTTGCGTGAAAACATTTTAAGTAAAAAGTTATTTGATGTACTAGACAAAAATTGAGGCTACAGTGAATTGCGTGCTATTCATCTGTGTGTTCCTGATGATTCCACCGAGGAGTTGTGTAAATCTGTGAATATTACATCCCTAGATGCTGAGCATCCGTTTTCTACATATTCATAATTTGTTATCACGACTTACACCTTCCAGTGAAACTATATTGACAAACGTTGATGTTGCCACATATGTACAATATGTGCCTCTAAGAGGTTTACGATGTATGTATACGAAAATATATCTGCTGAATTCATGTAGAACGATCTTTACACCATATAAACCAGACATTTGTTATCCAAGCGTGTATATGATTCATAACACAATAGTGACTCGTATTCTAGTAAATATAGTAATGCGCGTAATATATGAATAATTCTTTTGTTTTTATTTATTCCTTATAAATACACGTACATATAAGCATCACATCAATAGGTGAAATGAACATTAATAAAATACAGTAAATGAAATTCAATTTTCTTTGTAGTGCGCAGAGATCACCGGTGACCGACACTAATTTTGTGGTGCCTTTGACGTCATTGGTGACCTGCACCAAGTTTATAATGCACCTGAGAGCACCGGTGACCGGCACCAAATTTGTAGTGCCACGAAGGTCACCGTTAATCGGCGCTAAGTTCGTAGTACCGCAGTGGATACCGATGACCGGCACCAAGTTTATGGTGCCTCATTCTGTTTTCACCGGTGATCGTGCAAAACGTTGTATTGAAACCGAAGGTGACTACTTTGAATAAAATAAATGAATTTTACCAAAATAGTAAGCCTTTGTTTTTGTTTTAAAATGTTCCGTTTTCTCTGGGACAGAGTGTGTATATAGGACTGTATAATTAATAAGTTACAATTAAATTATTATTTCCATATGTTTGCAATTTCATAAAATTTTCATTTGACAATGAAATACTGCGATTTAAATTTAAAAAATGATTTTATTTTTCTACATAATCTCCCTTGAGTTCAACATACTTGGTGCAGCGTTTTTCTAACATCAATATTCCTTCCCAGAAGTGAGAGTCTGGAAGGCTGTCAAAATATTCTTCTACGGTCCTTTCAACTTCTTCGTTGGATGTGAATCGCTTTCCAGAAACAAATTTTTTCAAATTTGGGAATAGATGGAAGTCTGAGGGTGACAAATCAGGAGAATAGGGAGGATGGCCGAGCAAATCGTACCCCAAGTCCCGCAATTTTCCCATCGCCAACGCACCCGTATGCGCGGATGCGTTGTCCTGATGAAAAATGATTTTTTCCTTCTTCAAACCAGGCCTCTTCTCGCGAAGTTTGGCATCCAGCTGGTCAAGAAGGTTAGAGTAATATGCGCCTGTAATTGTTCTGCCTTTTTCAAGGTAATCAATTAACAAGATTCCTTTTCCATCCCAAAACACGCTGGCTATGACTTTTCCAGCAGATGCGATCGACTTCGTTTTCTTTGGCGCTGAACCACCGGCTTCTACCCACTGCTTCGACTACTGTTTCGTTTCTGGCGTGTATAGTGGTGGACCCATGTCTCATCCATGGTGACAAATCGCCGCACAAAATTGATCGGATTCTTGTTAAATCGGCCCAAAGAATGCTCCGAAAATCGTTTGCGCATTTGCTTTCGATCGACAGTCAGCAAATGTGGCACTCATCTTCCGCAGAGCTTTCTCATCTCTAATTCTTTGTACAAAATGTTTCGCACCCTTTCTTCCGATATCCCCACAGCCTCAGCTATCTCACTCACTTTCACTCGCCTATTGTCCAACACAATATCATGTACTTTTTCGATGATTTCTGGTGTGGTTGCGGTTTTTGGCCGTCCTTCACGCGGGTCATTTTCGAGGGACGTACGACCACGTTTAAATTCAGCTGCCCACTTTTTAACCGTTGACATCGAAGGAGCAGAATCCCCGTACACTTTTGTCAACTTCGGATGAATTTCCATAGGGGTTAAACCATCCAAAACAAAGAATTTTATAACAGCACGATATTCAAGTTTATCCATTTAAAAAAATAACACGCACGACGTCTACTACAAAAATTCTTGCAAACAAACTACTTGAGAGAACAAGTTGAAAATTTTCATATGAACTAAAGACACATCCAGCCACGCAGGAAACATAAATTTCTGTTAATTGTAACGCCATCTCTGTGTTGCCCATGTATACGCTGATCAAAGAACCAAATGTAAATGAGGTAACAGTTCAGATCTTGAAGTGAATACCAAGGAGAATATGTTGAGAAGTATACGTAATATTGTTTTTTTGTTGAAAAATTTGTGTTGTTTTCTAAGCATTTGTTTTGAGCATACTTATAAGACGAGTTAATCAAAATCATAAGTATTATTCAAAATACATTCAATGAATATCGCGTATCTGAATGAGATTGCGGGTTCGTTTCTGGCGAATTTCAGCAAAAATTGTCCGCGTTATATATCCGATGTAAAAAGTGGTTAAAATTAGAATGATGTATACGATTTTATAAATAAAATAATTCATTATTTCATAATCATATGGATTTTAATTCAACTTTTTCGAACTCTTCCGAAATTATCCAACTGAATTTGGTCTCCGAGTAATAGAAACGCCCCTAAATTGTATATAATTTTCTCTCGCCACGAACCTTAATTAAATCATCGAGATAAACGAAATATTTTCGGAAAATGTTACGCCTTTTGACGTGGTATCGCACAACATAGCAACCAGAAGGGGGAACTTCGAATTCCCTCACTTTTTCGTCTCTCTCTCTGTTCTCTTAACAGTGAACGTTTCGCGTTCCTGGGTCAGACATATATTTCAAATAGTTCAACTGTGCAAATGCAGGGTGAACAAATACCGAGGGTTGTACGGACACGCATCCACATTCTCCTTTTTTTGGCAGTTTTGTGTGTATTTTGCTGCCGTGATGTTTTATGTGATAGAGTTTTCGTAATATGCTAGGGGAAATGGACACCTTTTTAAAATGATTCAACAAATCCAACTAACTTATAATTAAGTTGTATTAATACGAGTACGAATTCCATGGAGTTTGATCTTTTATTTTCAGTTCAACTAATAGGACCGCTTTTCATTCTTCTCGAAATAAATTACATGTAGTGTTTGGCCATCGACATTTATTTGAAAGGGAAGAGACCAATGTTTACAATTAGGTGGGTGCATTTTCTAACTTTGATTTTTTTGATACAAATTTACGCCACTGTTTTCGATGCTTGACCAATTCATTTGCTTCCACCATTGATTTCTGCTTGTAAAAATTTCGTTTCCTCTATTATTCCATCCTTATTCCATCAATATAACTTGAAACAATATAAGAGACTGCAGACAACGTTATATCAACGCATAATCCTCAAAACAACAACAATAACAATAACATGTTAATGGAAGATAAAATTATATTTAAGGATAACCAGAAAGAAGTAAATTCAAAGAAAACATAAGTTCTAGATCGATTAATTAACGTAACTATAGAAACACGAGAAAGGACATGTCAATGACAAATGCACGCAACACAAACATTTATGGAAAAGCAATAAATAAAAATGCTATTTAAGCGAAAGAAACAATGGAAAAAAGCTTTTAATATACAGAATAAGATCAAGTGATTATTTAATTCTCAATTCTCTTGTCGTCCTTTGCAATTCTTTTTAATGTTTCTTGCATCTCTCACCTTCTCTATATATCTGTTTTCATTCATTCAACACACATCAAAAATTAATTTTAATTTCCTCTCTTCAATTCTTATTTGTAAAAAGATTTTATCTTCATTTACAGTCGCCTAATATTTTTAAAACCTTTTCTCTCTGTTCTCCTTATCCCTTGCACTTTCTTTAAATATTTTGTTTCTGTAACTTGCAGTTGTGTTTTTGTTTCTCTTTCAATATCATATTATAGACCATGTTTGGTTCTTTATTTGATAAGACAAGGGAGAATTTAAATATGGGCGATCTCTTGGAACTTAACCTCAACAAATCATATTATACTGACTACACAACATGATTTTTCATCGGAGAATTCCGTGGTGACGAACCTTCTACAATGTTTGAATTCTAGCAATATTTGTATACGTGTGGTATCTGGATTTTGCGTCGGCCTTTAATAGAGTCCCAAAAAAGTCTTTTTGTTAAGTTGAAGAATGAAATTTGCGTTCGCTTTGTGTTTACTGTCTCGGCTTCACATATTTATTCTGAAGTTCCACTAACTGTACTGAATCCTATACTGTTGGATTGCACTAATTCCAAGCATTGGACTAATAATTCTACGCTGTATTCATGCTTTTCACGCATATGATATAAAACTGTATATTCTCTTAATGTATTCGACACATTGCAAGCTGTTTTAGTATCTATTAGAGATTATTGCGACGAATGGTTGAAAGCTCTTAACATAGAAGAACGTACCGTATTTCATCTTGACAAGAATAAGCTACAACATCCTAGTATATGGGCTCTCAAAGAATTAAAGCAAATCACGTGTGGATTTTAGAATCACTTTATCTTCCAGTATGTTTTAGTCTTCGCAAACGAACGGTATATTCACGAGGGCTAACATAATATAGACCTTTATATAATCAAAAAATCCAATCTCCTAGTCCGGCATTAATGAAACGTTGGACCCTTTTTCAAATCATCAATCATCCGCAGTCGTTAGAAGTCCTCATTTGGTAGGAGATACTTCCTTGGTGGAATGTGTACAGTTCCGTGCTACAAGATACTGCCCACAGACTAGGTGACTGGGGATTATTCATCGCGCTTAAGTTTTTTTTTTGGACTGCCTGTACTCAACGTTGGCTTCGAGGAGATAATATTTTCACATGGTGCACTCCACGCTGACGTGTTAAGTCTATGTACACTAAAGTTCATGAGAGACTACACTGCTATCCATAAAAATATCACGTGATAGGTTTAGAACCTTTATAACTGCTTAGTCGAGAGTTTCAGATATTGAAAAACTTGTCTGGTGATGTATGTACAGAATAATTCCTCATTGATCTCTTCAAAGCACGATGGTACGTGTCATGCTTAAAAAA
Organism: Dermolepida albohirtum; assembly: GCA_031893035.1. Lineage (NCBI taxonomy): Eukaryota > Metazoa > Arthropoda > Insecta > Coleoptera > Scarabaeidae > Dermolepida > Dermolepida albohirtum. Next base: position 212,940 of record JAVIWB010002063.1, read on the forward strand.
ATCATACAATTTAATGATTTTTCCAACCTTCTGTCTTCAGACGTGCACAAAGTTTTTAATTCTTCGTGTTGATGAAGACTTTACTTATATGAAATCATACGAAAACAAGGAAATGAAGCAAATTTTCATCGTCTTGTAAGTACGCTATTATCCGATCACACTTTAAAAATATTATGAACGTTCTAATCTTCCAAATTGACGATTGATTAGTATTCTTTTTATTTTCTTAAAATTCTTCGAAAAGATTGTTACGGATCAGCTGATGGTTGATCTTTATAAGCAAAAAATTTTGTAATTTTATTGATTGTATAATAGCAGTACTAAATATAACTATAGATATAATTTGTAAAATCGATAATAGAAATCTTTTAGGTATCTGATAATCTATTTAAATATCTTCGATATTACTAATCATGGCTTGTTATCAGTTATACGAAAGTAGAGCCAGAAGTAGCGTGTAGAAGTTAAATCAGGGATAATTTATGTGGAAAGAAAATATTTACATACCATTATTATAAAGACCGTTCTACATGAATTCGGCAGATATATTTTCGTGTACATCTTAAACCTTTTTGTGGTATCTTCTGTGGCATCTACTGTACTTGTCATTCTTTGCTTTATTGTTGTTATGAGTATTTTAGGTTGTCTATTCTTTGCTTTTCTTGTGTTGTATAAAGATCGTTCTACATGAATTCGGCAGATATATTTTCGTGTACATCTTAAACCTTTTTGTGGTATCTTCTGTGGCATCTACTGTACTTGTCATTCTTTGCTTTATTGTTGTTATGAGTATTTTAGGTTGTCTATTCTTTGCCTTTCTTGTGTTGTATAAAGACCGTTCTACATGAATTCGACAGATATATTTTCGTGTACGTCGTCAACCTTTTTGTGCTATCTTTTGTGATATCTATTGTACTTGTCATTCTTTGTTTTATTGTTGTTATGAGTATTTTAGGTTGTCTATTCTTTGCTATTTTGTGTTATATAAAAAATAAATAATAAATATCCGATTTTCTACCCTGGCATTGGTAGCTTTCTAGCGGAAAGTAATGTATAGTTTTTCTAGTATTCGGTCCTTAAAATCAGCGAGAAATACCTGTATTTTTGTTGTGTTAAATTTCAACTTTGTAAATGTTTTACCAAAATCTTTAATAAAAAAAACGCATTTGTATCAATCAAATTTTATATAATTTTAAAATTTTTGTTCAATATTTTTGCCACCCACTGTATACATCCGCACATGTGCGCTCTAAGCGATACATTTCAGTGTGCAAATGAATAGTGGGGTATCTTGTTTCTGTCTCATTCCCTTGAAATGTTTCACGTTCACAATACTTATCCCAGATGTTCCTTTCTTTCAGTTGTATACAAACTAATTCCTTTAGCAGCTGCCTGGTTTGTCGTTTTTATCTCCTTATCCGCGTGTCAGTGGCGTACCGTATATATCGAATTTGTCAACGACAAATCCAGCGTAAATATTTGCTCATTCGCCCCGCTGCGATGGAGGGCGGGAACAACCAACTTCCTTTCATTCCTGTGTATATACACGTTTCTTTTCATTTCTGTAAACTTAAAACAGTTTCCATTTTTACGTGAGTACAAGTATATTCAATTTAACAAGACAGGAGAGTGTTGATACGTTTGTAGATTGAAGAAGGAAAAGAATGTAGAATTTATATATTTTATTGTATAAACGTATGTATACATCACATTCCAAAAATTTTATTACATTGTGAAAAAATTAATTACCATAAAGGAGTAGTTATTAAAAGGACATTAATTTTGAACGCTCGTGTAGCATATTACATAATAGATTGATATTATTTTATTAAATAAAATTTAGATCGAAGTATCAGGCTTCCGCCTTGATAACTAGTTGTTGAAAGTGTCACATCTTTTGAACTAACCTATTAATAACAATAATAACATTATAATAATATATATTTGTTCAACAGATATACAATCCTATTATAGAACAACACAATATCTAATTACATATGCCATGTTTTCAAGTGAACACCAAATATACAGGTGTTTCAAAATGCGCGGTTTTTTCAAGAATAAAGAAAATATAGATAGTGCACTGAATTTGTCTGGGTATGTGGGCATTTAAAAAGTGTGATGTATGACATTTACAAAAATGGCTTCGTACACGGTACAACAACGCGTTCAAATTGTTGAATTATTTTATGAAAATCAGCGTTCTGTGAAAAGAGTTTTTAGAAAATTACGTGAATTTTATGGTTTACATAATCGTCCATCTGAAACCACTATTGGTCGAATTATTAAAAAATTTCAAGAGACCGGTTCCGTGAAAGATCAAAAAAGTGAAAAATACAGTCGTAGTAGTCGTTCACAAGAAAATATTTGTTTGGTTCGTGAAAGTATTGCTGAAGATCCTGAAATGTCCATTAGACGACATTCACAACAACTTGGACTTAGTGGATCAACAACATGGCGTATTTTACACAAGGCTTTAGCTCTGAAGGCATATAAGTTTCAAGTAATACATGAACTGAAGCCATTAAATCATTTAAAGCGTCGTTTATTTGTCAATTTCATCAATGAACAACCAGCTGAGTTTTCTCAAAAAATAATGTTTTCCGATGAGGCACATTTTGAACTTGATGGCTATGTTAATAAACAAAATTGAAAAATCCACGAATTATTCATGAGAAGCCTATGCATCCTAAGCGAGTGACTGTTTGGTGTGCATTATGGTCAGGTGGTGTAATTGGACCTTACTTCTTCGAAAATGCTGGCGGTGAAGCTGTAACTGTTAATGGTGGTCGATATCGTCGAATGATAACCGAATTTTTATGGCCTGAATTAATGAAGATTGATCTAGATGATATGTGGTTTCAACAAGATGGCGCTACACCTCACTTTGCACACGAATCAATTAATTTATTGACAGAAAAATTTCCTGGACGTGTAATCTCAAGAAACGGCGATGTTAATTGGCCACCAAGATCATGTGATTTAACACCGTTAGACTATTTTATTTGGAGTTATGTGAAAAGTCAAGTTTATAAAAATAATCCACTCTCAATTCCTGCTTTGAAAGATGAAATTATTCGTATCATTGGTGAGATAGCGCCTCAATTATGTCAAGATGTCTTTGAAAAGTTTAACAAAATAGTGGATGTCTGTGCAGCTGCTAGAGATGGCCATTTGGCAGATATTATTTTTCGCATATAAATGTCATAACTGATTCTTCAATTACCAAGAAAAGGTTTTTGAAAGTGAATGCAAATTATGTGTTTTATTTATTCTTAAAAAAAAACCGCGAAATTTGAAACACCATTTACAAGGAACTAAATATATTAAATACTAGTTTGCAATTAAGAGATGACATGCCTATAGAATTGGATGCATTTTTAATAACAATCGAAAATCTTTCTAAATAGATGTAATTGATTTCTGCAGACCAAATTTTTTACTAGTTACGTTGTGTTGGAAAAAAGCCACCCTTTTCTTGCGAGAGAGCTTAGTCCGCGTCCCACTTTTGTGGGTTTCTTCTAGGCTTTGAAGACCCATTGAGCCGATTGTCGGTTCCTTTCTTGCTTGTATCAATAAATTCAAATTTCGTCACCTGTAACGATATCGTACACCGATTTTGCTCGACCTCTTTTGAAATTTTTAAGCATTTTTCTGCACCAATCCATACGCGCTTTGTTCTTTTGAAGTTGTAAATAATAGTTTCGTATGGTTATTAGAGGTTTTTGGAGTTTACTTTATGTTTTATCGCTGGATGCTCACGTTTGCGAGGTGACCGAATACTTTTGTGACTCACTACGAGTGTAGCCGTTTATATTTCGGGAATAGCAAACAAAAAAAAAATTTTTATTATCGAAAATAGTTTTTTTTCTTTTCAAAATATTCTCCTTGAAAATCAATGCACTTATTGTATTCGTTTAAACAAATCCGCCCTTCAAGGCGATTATTTATTACGAAATAACAATGTATTATGTTTAATTTAGAAACATTTTAATAGTTCTTTTGTAGATTGAGTGTATTTGATTGATTTGCATTTGTCAAACAAATATCGAAATACATCGTCATTGGAATAAGTTCATTTACGGGGGAAGCCGTTTATATTGTATTTCGGGAATAGCAAACAAAAAAAATTTTTTATTATCGAAAATAGTTTTATTGCTTTCCAAAGTATTCTCCTTGAAAATCAATGCACTTTTGCATTCGTTTAAATCAATCCAAAAAACATTGCTGCTACTGTGAAGGCGGTATCTCCAAAATATGAGTTTCGAATGCCTCAACTGCCCTTTCCGGCGTAGAAAACCTTTGACCACGAAGTTCATTCTTCTCGGCGCGAGTCCTTTGAGCGGTTGTCAAATTATATGGTACCCAACGTGAACATAGCTTCTTAACGGCTAAATGTTTGTGCAGGATCTTATGCACGCAGGTGTTACTAATACCTAGACAAGCCTCGATCTTACGGTATGTCACATGACGGTCTTGCATTATCAATTCGGGCACTGCATTAATGTTTTCCGACACAACAACGTTTATGGGACGAAGTTTGAATTCACTATACCAACGATATACTGTAGTTTTTGATGGTGCTTCATCACCATATAAAGAATTTAGCTCGTCGATGCATTCTTGTTGAGATAACCCATGCCGAAAATTATGAAATGCAATTGCACGAAAATGTTCGCGAGTTAATTCCATTTTTTCTCTGACATAAAATATTCAAGTTACTATCAATAATAGAAATAGCGACCCGACAATAAAACTGTCAAAGTAAATGTATGGTCAAAAATGACAAACTTCACGATGCCATCATCAGATCAGAGGCGCAACATTGATGGTGTTGCCAGTTCTCGAAATATAAACGTCTATCCTCGTATTATTAGAGGCTTTCGGAGTTTACTTTATGCTCTAACGCCAGATGCTCACGTTTGCAAGTTGCTCGGACACTTTTGTAACTCGCATTTAAACATCTTCAGTTCATTTTTGACGGTTTAGTCTACGCTTGTAATTGTAGAAATTCACGAATATCTGTTATTAAATATCATTAAATCAAAACGCTATGTTTTTCCCATCTGTCGCTTTTTCCGAACTAACAAACGATATCAGAAATATCAGCTGTATTTGTATCTATAAATCATCACTGATTGGGTTCAATATGAAAGACCACATTTCATAATGCAGGACTCCAAACTCGATAATGAATTAATGCGGGAATTTCGAATTTGGAAATTGGAAAACTTTTTAATTTGAATACGGTTTTGATTAGATCCCGTGCACTCGCCCAGTACCGTGTTGACTAAATATTTACGCCAGCCCGAATACAACATAAACACGAATTAAGCGAACACACGGACCGAACATAATATTTATTATTAATACAAGTTAATTTAGACGAGTGGGTTTCCCGGACGTTCCGTTAATATTACATAATTAATATTACATAATATGCATATCGTAATAGTAATTATAGGCATATGGGTCAGCTCATTTGGTCATCGACCAAATACCGTATACCGCGTTCGGATTTCAATAAAGCGACCGCGAGTAACGGATCTTCTGTAGACCGTACTATGGTCGAAGGTCGTCCATTTACACCACATGCTCGTACAGTATACACGAGCATGTTGCACATAGTTTAAAGTAGTAGTTGGTGATTCTTTAATTCGTTAAATGTATTAAGAAGTGTTTTCTGACTGGTGAGGTAGGTGAAGTTAAGAAATTTCTATAAACAGGCTAGGCGTATGTACAAAATATACAAAGTGTTTAATTTCTCTTTGTTTGTATTAAATAAATTGTTCGTAAAATGACTATATAAGCTCTAAACTTATTAATAAGGACCAAAAAAATTGTAAGGAGGGTTGCTAATTTATTTTACGTACAAATATTTTAAAAGAAATTAAATGTTATTACTTATTAACCAAGAAAATTTTGATACAGTCATCACTAGGTCAGTAAAAGCTCCCTTGGGAGTGCAACGAAGTGCACAGTTCTCTTAACAAAAAGATTAACAGTCTACACTATGGCTCACAAGTATTTGGTCACTCGCATTTAACCCGCAAATTGTAACAAAAATCAAAATTGAAACACTAATATCTTTTTATTATTTACATATATGAAAAGTATATATTTTTACATCTAAAATAAATTGTTGTATTATATATTTATCTGAATTTTAGACTCGTCTATATGCTCTCCTTTATTTTTAATCACTGCAGCACACAATTGAGGCATTCTTTCGATTAATTTTCGTAATGTCTCAGGTTTTATTTTACCCCGTGCCTCTTGCAGGTTCTTCCACGTATTAACAGCAGATGTGGAAGCCGATATTCTCGCCTCTCGGTCAAGTTCTTCTCACAGCAACTCGGGATTTAAATAACTTCATTCATTCGATCAATACGTAAATCTTCCCAAATCTCAATACATCGCCTAAATTACACATAATTTAACACATGCTATATGCTCTCCTTTATTTTTAATCACTGCAGCACACAATTGAGGCATTCTTTCGATTAATTTTCGTAATGTCTCAGGTTTTATTTTACCCCGTGCCTCTTGCAGGTTCTTCCACGTATTAACAGCAGATGTGGAAGCCGATATTCTCGCCTCTCGGTCAAGTTCTTCTCACAGCAACTCGGGATTTAAATAACTTCATTCATTCGATCAATAGGTAAATCTTCCCAAATCTCAATACATCGCCTAAATTACACATAATTTAACACATGCTCTTCTAAATGTCATAGTTAATATTTAATCGTTTATTTGACATCATCATCATCATCATCGTAAATTACACGTTCTTTCAAATATCAGATAATTTTTAATAATTTATTTGATATCGCCTTTTTATTTCGTAACCGTGTAGATAATATGGAGTAACATTTCAGTAAGCATTAATTCGTCACTGTTTCATTTCATATAGAACTGCAAATTGACTCAACCGTTGCTTTAAAATTCTCTTTATGTACAGCAACTAAACACAACTCTCTTGGAGATTTCGTGCTGTCTGTTGTATAATGTTCTGCTGTCGATGGCGTACACGTAACTCTGCAAATACGACCTATCTATGTAATTATGTCATGTTCGTAACTAATTACGACAAAATTTGCAAGTTGTATTGCATTTTGCTAATGAAATCGTGCGTCTGCCACCGCTGCCGTTGTTCCACGCTGTAGACTGCAGACAGCGGAGCGCGGTTTTGACGGTTTATTTTTTGAAAATTTCCGTTTCATACGGAACGCGATCCCGTCTATTATTACGCGACTCGATCCGTTGTAATTCCGTTAATTGATGTTAATTTGTTTTGCCTTATAAATGTTTTACGAAATGACCCGGTTAGTTATGATGTAGAAAACTTCATGGGAGGTGAGGGGGAGAGGATAATGTAGTACATGAACAGAAATAAAAGATTGAAGTACATTAATTAGATGAAGAACTTTAAGTAATTTTGTATGTCGCAAGAACGGCAAATATAAATAAAAACACTTTCACAAGAAACATTCTTTTCAATACAGAGAAAGTATAATATTTTATGCAGAATACCTTGAAGATAATAGCTAAATGAATCATTAAAAAGATAAAAACTTCTTACCACAAGATTGTTTGAAACCCAAATACATCGCGTAAAGTGTTTCGGCGTTTTTCTATACAGTTTTACTACGAACTCATATTTCAATATTGTATTTATACTGTTCCCGCTGAATATGACAGCTTAGCTGTCGAAATACGCATTTAGTGTATGAACATTAATTCTGGTAAGAAATTTTCATTGTTTGCAAAGTATTGCTGCTCCAATCAAAATTCACTGATCTACAATTTTAAAACGAAATTTTTCCAGAGCAAGTACATAGCTTAGAAGTCTTCACTGGGTATATTTTATTTATTTCTGGAGTAGGTTCACAAGTTGATGTGATCTGCACCGATTTGACCTAACATTAATATTCACAGCACAAGTTTAAACACCTTTTTCTATTTGAGCTTTTTGTTGGGCATGGTCTAGCAGTTCTAGCAGTTGCGCCTCCTTTTCATTGACGAGGAGGCGAAATTGATCCTCATGCTTCGCAGTGAATCATTTTTTGTTCTTGAACAATTGCCATCTACAAATCTCCCGTGAAGATATTCATTCCAAAAGATCCGGGTGCTTAAGTTATTATTTTGGAAATAGTCGATCTTGGAATTCTGATTTCATAAATTCAAACTGGCTTTGAGAATTATCTATAAAACAATAATTTGTTATGCACTGACCTAGAATTATTTACACTAACACTATTAAAACAGCACAAGTTCAGATGTCTTTTTCCTTTTGAGTTTTCTGCTGGACATGGAGTTGTCTAGCAGTTCTAGCAACTGCAACTTCTCTTCATGGACATGGGGGTAAAGTTGATCCTGCGCAGCGAAGCATTCTTTTTGTTCTTTACCAATTGACACCTCCAAATCTTCCATGTAGATATTCCTTTCGAAAGAACCAGGTGCTAAAGCCATTATATTGGAACTCTTCAATCTTGTTGGGATTTTGATTCAATAAATTCATTTTTGCTGGACATGGAGTTATCTAACAGTTCTAGCAACTGTAACTTTTCTTCATTGAGATGGAGATGGAGTTGTTCCTCATGCTCCGCAGCGAAGCATTTTTTTGTTCTTTAACAATTGACATCTTCAAGTCTTTCATGAAGATATTTATCTCGAGAAAACCAGGTGACAATTACTTTACTTTTTTTTGTATTTTTACCAAAAACTTTTCAGATCAACCCGCGTATAACTTCAACGCTACTTTACCTTCACAAAAGATGAAGTGAAAATAACGCAATAACATTTGGCACTATTAGAAAGACATGGAGTTGTCTAGTAGTTCTAGCAACTGCCACTTCTCTTCATGGACATGGGGGTGAAGTTGATCCTGATGCTTCGCAGCGAAGTATTCTTTTTGTTCTTTAACAATTGACATGTCCAAGTCTCCATGTGGATATTCATTTCGAAAGAACCAGGTGCTAAAGCCATTATTTTGAAACTCTTCAATCTTGTTGGGATTTTGATTCAATATATTCATTTTTGCTTCATTATGTAAACAAATTGACAGCAATAGCTTAAGGTGTCAAAATTTTAATTGTCATTTTGATTAGTATCAGCCCTTCATTCGCCGAAAGTTGTATGAGGTGATAAGAAATAAAATGTTAAAGTTTCAGCAAGCGAGGATCATGTTTTGTCCAATGTTTTGCGCAGGTAAGAGTATTTAGTACATTGATCATTTGCTTTTATCACAAATATCAAATTGTTTGAAAAAATAGTATCAAGATGAATATTCTTAGAGGTTGTGGTGTGTTTCAATTAACCAAAAATGGCAAAAATCCTTTACCACATCAATGCTCGTACTCTGTATACGTATTTTGGCATCTAAGGTGCCATCATCAGCAAACTATTGGGTTGGCAACTAAGTACTTTCGGTTTTGTAGCATAAAATAAAACACTTTTTTAAACAAAGAATAGTTTTTAATCAATTATATATTTTCCAGTTTGCTCAATGACCTTTTGCCATCTTTCTTTCAGCTGCATGATTCCGCGCTCATAAAATTTCTGGTCCTTATCAGCAAAAAACTGAACCAGGTGCAAGTGAAGGTCATCGTCATTTGTTAAAGTTTTACCATTCAAAGAATTCTGCAAACTTCGAAATAAATGGTAGTCTGATGGTGCTAGATCAGAGCTGTATGGCGGATGTGGCATCACTTCCCAGCCAAGCTCCAATAGTTTCCCACGAGTTGCCAAAGATGTGTGAGGCCTTGCATTATCCTGGTGGAAAACTATACCTTTCCGACTTGACAATTCTGGCCGTTTTTCTTTAATTGCTTCATCCAGTTTTATTAATTGTTGACAGTAAACATCAGAATTGATCGTTTGGTTCCTTGGAAGCAGCTTAAAAAACACAACATCTTTGTAATCCCACCAAACTGACAGCATGATCTTTTTTGGATGCAATTCAGCTTTCGATGTGGTTTGAGCTGGTTTATCGTGTTTGCTCCATGATCGTTTTCGAACTATGTTACTGTACAGGACCCGTTTTTCATCACCAGTGATGATTCTTTTTAAGAAAGGGTCGGTTTCATTTCGTCTAAGGTGCATATCGCAAAAGTTGATTCTTTGTGTTAAATAAATTTCTTTCACCCAAGGTACCCAAATATCAAGCTTCTTAACTAGCCCAAGACATTTTAAATGTTTTTCAGTTGTTGTGTGCGATACATGTAGCCTCTCCGCAACCTCTCGAACAGTTATATGACGATCCTCTTCAATTATGACTTTGATGTGGTCATCATTAACTTCAGTAGGCTGACCAGAACGTTGCTCATCTTTGAAGGAAAAATCTCCAGAATGGAATTTTTTATATCAATTCTGACACGTGCGCTCTGTTAAGCAATTAGCACCACAAATTTCACATATCTTTTTGTGAGCCGCAGCAGCTTTCTTTCCTTTACGGAAATAAAATAGTAAAATATGTCGAAAATGTTCGTTTCTGCACTCCATTTAAAATTAACCCACAACTAATAGCTTTAATAAAAATCACGCACTACTTGCTTCTGAAGTTATGTCAATGTGACTAGTATCACGCGACAAACGGTAAAGTACAGCATTAAGATACGTTATACAAAACATAAAGCAACGCTCTCTATCAGTAAAAACCGAAAGTACTTAGTTGCCAACCCAATATTAATCACGTTATCGCACTTGGATCTACAGTAAAGCCACACAGAAAATTTCGCCCATTACTTTCCGCCATAACTAAACACAGTGCCTTTCACAAGAAACCTACGGAGTTAGTATAAGCTTTGAACAATTTATTAACTCAATTAATAATGTAATCATCATCATTCTTGATTGATTTTGACCATCATAAATGTGTTTCTTAAAACTCTTCTCCTAAAATGTCCCTGCAAAGAATTATTCGAAATATTACATCTAGACAGGCCTATCAATTATCAAGACCTTTTGTATGAAGTAAATTTGGTAAAGAGAAAATTTAATAGCAAGCAAAAATTATCAATCTATGGAGCAGGTTTCACCTGGGAACATCAAATTGTTGGTCTACAATCATGTTTAACCCAAACGATCGTGTATCAATTATGAGTCAGCTTAAGGGACTTCCAAAGCCGATGCTCTCTGTTTGGTGGGATTCCAAGAGAATCATTTTACTTTTAAGCATCTACCAAACTTGCAGTTGCAAAAAACGAGCATCTCTAGAGCTTGTGAGTTGTGACTACGTCTTCTACGAGTGCGAAAACTGAATCTTCTAACCATACGACTGATTGTCGCATAATTAACGTCATGAAAATTAAGCACATACGAAGTTCTTCTAACAAAGCTGAAGATTTTGCACATTCATCATTGGTTAAAGGATGGGGTTGGTTCATGATTTTGAATTTAAAGTTTAACTTGTATTCTATACACGCAAAAACAAACTCGTAATTAAAACTTAAACGATGCTTAAACTCTTACTTAACTCAAGAATAACTGTTTAATAAGACTTTCGACTGTTTTCACCAAAATGTCAAAATTACTTTGTAGTGAGATTAAAGTTGCTAGATTATGTTGAAGATAAAACCAAAATAGTTTTGGAAAATACAACACTTATAGCAAATATATTAGAAACGTTGAGTGGTGCGTTACGTTTGAACATGTGTTTAATTTATATTGCAAAATTCAGTATGGAAATATATCATAAATGTACAGCAATAGTCGGTTTATACATCGAGTTATTAATTTCCCACACACGTTCGGATAATACGTGCGTTTTTTGTTTTTATTTTAATCGGACATAATTACAAGCCGTCCGCCCATTATTGTCGTCTATTAAAATCGAGTAATTGTTGATAATAATTGCACTATTTCGCGCTTTTCAATATTGGAAAAACACGGAAATATCCAGCCACACTCCCATTACCATTTTATAATTACAATCATAATTCAAATCGTCCACTCTCTGCACGTTTTGACGTTAGTCAATCACGTGCGTAGATAATATTTCATGGAATTGTAATATTCTAGCCCGTAAAACACATGTTAACGTTTCCTGATTTAAAACTAAACATAGATGAAGTGCAGGAGCGTCAATGATTTGTGAGAGTTTTGTACGCGTTTAGGGAGAAATTGGAAAATAGAATCTCGTGTGATATTTTAGTTTTAAAGTGGATTTATGGAGGTTTACAATCCTTCAACAATAATTACAAGACACAGCCTGTCGTACAGAAAAAGGCTTTTTTTTAAATAGTAATTCTTAGTGGCGCCATCTACTTTAAAAAATATGCGTCGATAAGGAAGATCTTTCACCAATGTTATGACAAAATATCGTGACATTAATATCATTAGAAACAAAGAAATTGCACATAAAGTAACAGTGTGTATTTGGCACTGGTCGAAAAGTGAATTTTGAACAAAGAGCAAATATCAAATTCTGCTTTAAACTCGGTAAATCGTTTACTGAAACGTTTAATTCGATGAAGCAAGTGTATAGTGATGCGTGTTTATCACGTACAAGTGTGTACGAGTGGTATAAACGATTTGAAGACTGTCAAACAGACATGAATGACGACGAATATCCTGGTGCAAAAAAAATCTGTGGTTACAGAAAATAACATCGAACTTGTGCGTGACTTTATCAGAACTGAGCCGAAATCCTCATTGCGATACGTGGGAATTGAATTAGATATTTCCAAAGATTCAATTCATCGCATTTTGACACAGCATTTGGGACTGAGAAAGATTTGTGCAAGGTTCGTACCACATAAGCTAACTGAATTCAACATTGTACAGACTTGATTAAAGACTGAAAAAGGAACGAAAACTTCAGTTATTCTATTATAACTGGCGATGAGACGTGATATTTTCAATATCATTCAGAGACCAAGCGTCAATGCTCTGAACGGAAGGATCCAAGCGACGAAAGACCGAAAAAAAGCCGTTCGGAGAAGTCAAAAGTGATGAAAATGTTGATTTGTTTTTATGATTCAAAAGACAGTGTTTAATTTCTTTCTGTACAGCTACATCACTATAACGTTTCTTGAGTCATCGAAATTAACACTCGCCAGTATTGCTTCAAGTGCTTCATCGCTGCATCTTGTAAATAGACTGTGACGTGTTTGCTCGATGTGGGCGAGCATTGTCATTCATTGAAATTCATCTTCCACTCAAAGCGCCAGCGTACGAAAAAACAATGGGTCTCAAACTTTCATCCAGATACCTCTGAGCAGTCAGGTTGCCATTCTGTATCACATAAAGGTCTGTACGATTTCCTGCGCTTATCCCAGCCCTTATCATTACACTCCCACCTTTATGTTACGGCCTTTCTCGAACAAATTGTGGTTGATTGCGTGTTCCAGGTTCACGCCAATTTAAAATACGCCTATTATCTGAATTTAAGGTGAATCTGGATTCGTCACAAAACAATAGTTGTGTTCAGTCATCGTGATTCCAATTTCTATGCTGCTCAGGCCATATTCTTTGCGACCTTTTATGAAGAACAGTTAGCGGAACGCATACTAGGGGTCTTCGAGCATACATGCCAACGTTATGAAGACGATTTCTAACTGTTTGAGTTGATACTGCTCTTCCTGTAGCAGTAGCAACCTCAGTTCTATGCTGCGTTGCATTGAGTGCGGTTTCTACGTGCACATACTGTTAGGTATCGATCATCTCTTGGTGTTGCCAATGCTGGGCGTCCTTGTCCTCGTCTTGTCTGGACATCTCCAGTTTCTAAAAACCGATTCCACAAACGCGAAATTACACTTTGGCTAACAACAAAACCTTCAGCAACAGCTTGTCTCCGTCCACCTTCCAGTTGACCTGTGACTCTTCAAGCTTGTGCATGAGTCAAATCGCATTGCCTTTCCATTATAACCCGTAATTACAGTTCAAAAATTAACTATGATACAGAAAATGGTAAAATCTAATTGTAGTCGAGATCGCTCGTATACGAGCTTTTGTACCCTCAAGCAGTGGCGTCAGCACCGAAGCGCTGCACAAGTTTAAACCTGTTAATGCATTCTGTTTGTTGTTTAAAAGCGTTATAGTTGCAATATAAAAAGTCAATATATTCTATCTCTTGTTTAAAAGCGTTATAGTTGGAATATAAAAATATTTATGTGTCTTATATTAATTTTATTATTATTTTTTCAAATATCCTATAATTATTTTGAGCAGTGTATATTTAAATACATTAAAAATTCCTAATACAATTGAAATTGATCCACAGCATAGGCTTAGTTGGGCATTTATTAGTTTTATCCGCTTATTGTTGTTGATTCGAATCCTTGTGAATTACAAATGTACTCACTTTGTAATATTTTTTTATTAGAAAATTACCAGAAGCTTACTCTAGCTTTGCTAGAAGCAAATATTGGGTCTGGGAAAAAGTTCGTGGTGTTTTTCCCGATAGATGGCATTGGTTGCCGATAACTAAAGAACAACAAGTCACAGCGACATCACCGACGGCTCGTTTTTTAGATGACCTTCCGAACGTTAGTTTGAGCGTAGAAACATTGTAATCGGTGCAGTGGTTGGAAAGTTATTCGCACTTGAAAATGGAGAAGAATAATGAGAAATTTCGCTATATTCTGCAATATTATTATGATAAGGGGAAGAACGCTGCGCAGGCTTGTGATAAAATTTGTGCTGTGTACGGTGAAGGTACTTTATCGAAATCTGTTGCGCGGAAATGGTTCGCTCGCTTTCGTTCTGGAAATTTCAATGTGAAAGATGATCACGCTCCGGTCGTCCAATCACTGAAAAATCTGATGAAATTCTTGAAAAAGTCCAACAAGATAAGCATATCAGCAGTGTCGATATTGGCATGGAGCTAGGCATTGACCACAAAACTGTTTTGAACCATTTACACAAAGCTGGTTACAAAAAAAAGCTTGACGTATGGGTTCCTCATGAGTTGAGCGTGAAAAACATGATGGACCGAATTAACATCTGCGATGCGCTGCTGAAACGGAATGAAATCGAGCCGTTTCTGAAACGTTTAATAACCGGAGATGAAAAATGGATTACGTACGATAATCGGAAGCGTAAAAGATCGTGGATAAAGGATGGTGAGCCGTCACAAGCGTTCGCTAAGCCAACATTGACGCCAAAAAAAGTGATGCTGTGTGTATGGTGGGACTGGAGGGGAATCGTCCACTACGAGCTACTTCCAACTGGTCAGACGATTGATTCTCAACTCTACTGTGCACAACTAGAGAGATTACGCCAGGCGATTGAAAGAAAACGGCCCGAATTGATTAATAGGAAAGGTGTTGTCTTCCATCATGACAACGCCCGACCACACACTTCTTTGATGACCCGTCAAAAATTGAGAGAGTTTGGTTGGGAAGTTTTGATGCACCCACCTTACAGTCCGGATATAGCACCCTCTGACTATCATCTGTTTCGATCTCTGCAGAACTCTCTCAATGGAATTAAGTTGGTTTCAAAAGAAGCCTGTGAAAACTACTTGATTCAGTTTTTCGACCAGAAACCACAGAAGTTTTTCACCGATGGGATCATGGATCTACCAAAAAAATGGCGAAACATTGTCGATAATAATGGAGCATATTCGGTTTAAATGAATTCGTCCACGCGCCATGCGGGGACCAGTTGAATTTTACTGAAAAAACGCCACGAACTTTTTCCCAGACCCAATATATCGCGACTTAATTAAAAAAAAAAGACACCACTCAAACACATATTTTTAATATTTGCCGCAATAATATTCGAATGCATTTTTTATGAGATTAACTGTTATTAAATTGACTCATCTTTCCCTAATAAAGTTTGAACTAGATTAGATAACAACTCTGTTTACTTGATAATCGTGAAATTGACGAGACGTGTATGCTGTCATTTGAACAGTGGTCCGTTTATTTTCAAGTCAGAGTAGTGCGTGTATATATTTGGAATAAATATCTCGTTCCGTAATATTTCTTCAGGCTCGTAACTGCAAGTAGACATAGTCCAATACATACGCCTTAACTAACGCTTTTACATTTTGCTTTTAACGCTTATCTTGTATGTTATTTTTAGACAATTTAGTGTTTTGCTCTTTTTTGTTATTTTCTTTTTATTTCGTCCAGGAATATAAAATGTCTAAATGGCAAACAGAATATATTACGTCACGAAATGCTTGTGTATTTGTTTTATAGAACTTGTTTAGTCATCAAACTTTATGAAAGGGACAATTATTTTTTTTTTCATTGCACTGTTAATGAAAACAAAGATAATAAAGTTATCTGTATTTATGCTTCATTTATATATGTTTAACCTTTAACCGAATGAATAGATAGACACACTGCCGTTTATAATAATTTGAACGGTCGGAGTGTTCAGTTGTATTTATACTAGTGTTTAAAAACGAAGTCACGTATGTAGGTGCTGAACATATCGGGTTTTTCAATGACATAACAATTTTGTGTTTAAATAAAATACAGAATAATTGAAATATTGGGCTGAAATTTATTAAAGGTGCAGTACACGTGTTACATTTAACTATGGACTTCGATCTCGTCCATATGACCATCGCGAGCACGTTTTCAGCGGTCGATTCTTTGAAGCCAATTCTCCACCACTCTTTCACACATATCGGCGGGAACGTTGGCAATTTCTCATTCGATATTGTTCCTGAGCTTTTCTAACGTCATCGGCTTGTTGGTACACTCCGCGCAACATGAATAGGACCACCCGACTTGTTGCAAGCTTTCGGTGGTTTGAAAAACAATTCATTTACTAAAAATACAATGCAAGTTTGTAATGATATGAGATGGCAAATAATACGCATTATTGCGCAATAGTGCCTAACGTTATGCATTGGGTGACGTAAGTACCACATACATATAAAATGCACCGCGCCGGTTGGATACGACCAGTATTTAATAGTAAGCTACCGGATGAGTGTCGAGTTACAACGTGTATCCGGATAAACAAACATCTGTAATTAAGGGTATTGTGCAACGATGGGACGACAGAAGTGCTTAAGTATGGAAGAAATTGGAAAAATTAAAGCGTTCCATCAAGAACGGTATTCCTCAAGGGCTACT
The DNA here is from genome assembly GCA_031893035.1 of Dermolepida albohirtum. Lineage (NCBI taxonomy): Eukaryota > Metazoa > Arthropoda > Insecta > Coleoptera > Scarabaeidae > Dermolepida > Dermolepida albohirtum. The sequence continues at coordinate 229,985 of JAVIWB010002063.1, forward strand.
GCAAAGAAAATAAGTCGATCACACCAGGTTGTGAACAATTTTATTAGGGATCCCGAGAATTATGGAAAACGTTTTAAAGGGCGAACAACATCCGTTACAACTAAGAGAGAACGTCGAGCCATATTACGCGAAGCATCGAATTCGGCATTAACGGCAAGACAAATCGCGAACAACGTTGGAACGAATGCATCGGTAAGAACTGTACAGAAGTTACTGAAGACCTGTCCGCATTTAAAACGTTTGAAAATTAAACGACGGCCTCCTTTAAGGGAATTTCAGCGCACTGCACGTCTTCAGTTTGCTCAAGCAAAAATGGGGTGGACAAGAGAATGGCAAACTGTTATTTTCAGTGACGAGAAGAAGTTTAATTTAGATGGCCCGGATGGGTTTTCTTATTATTTCCACGATTTACGTAAAGATGAAGTGATTCAGTCACGAAGGCGAGCCGATGTTGGTTCAGTCATGGTATGGGGAGCTGTTTCCTATAACGGACCTGTTGATTTAGTAATAGTGAAGGGCAGACAGAATTCGGAAAAGTACGTCCAGCTGCTGCAACAGGTGAAAGACAAATTTTTCAACGTTATGGCAGGTGGGCCATTTATTTTCCAACAGGATAATGCCAGTATTCACACCGCGCGCATTGTTCGACGCTGGTTTCAAGAACAAGGCATGGAGGTTCTCGATTGGCCATCGCTCTCCCCCGACCTGAACATCATAGAAAATGTTTGAGGATGGTTGTCGCGTAAATTGTACTCCAATGCTACCCAATTCAGTTGCGCTGACGAACTAGAGCAGGCGCTGAAACGAAGTTGGGCGGAACTTCCCGTTGACTACTTGAGAACCCTGTATAATTCCATTCCATCCCGACTATTTGAGGTAATAAGAAATAATGGCAAAAGTACTCATTATTGAACAATAAAGTATTTTGTTATTGCAAACGAATCTTTTATTTTGTAGATTGGTCGTATTCAAGTGGCGTTTAATTACTCTACTTATTGTCATTAGTAACGTACATTTGCACTGACTTTTACAAAAATTATATTTGGTACCTACATACATCTTTTTATCAACCCTCTTATTTTCGAAAATAACAATTCCAGCGCGCTACCATGTTTATACCAACTACAAATGTCATATATGCAGTTGGTCCTATTCATGTTGCGCGGAGTGTATAAACCAACAACTTAACGTAACCTCATAAAAACAAATCCAACGGCGTTAAATCATATGAGCGAGGTGGCCACAGTACTGTACTCGAGATTGCACGGTTATCGAACTTCCCCTTCAATAGATTAATTGTTTGACCAGTTGTGTAGCATGTGGCACCATCTTGTTGGAACCACATATCACAGATGTCAAGTCCATACAATCCTGGCCAAAAATGGCCTCCAATATGGCACGATAGCGAACCTCATTGACCGTAACATGGCGATCCTTTTCATCGACGAGAAAATTTAGTCCAATCACACCTCCGGCATAAAATCACTTTTTGTCGTTGTAATGGAGTCTCTTGAAGCACACCTGAGTTTATTGCTGTCCAGTACTGCATATTTCGACAGACAAAGCCATTAAGCCAAAAATGAGCTTCATCGCTGAAGATGATTTTTCGATGAAATTCAGAATTTTCTTCAAACTTTAGCAGAGCCCAGACGGAGAAGGTTGAGCGCTTCAAATGATCAAGAAGCTTCAGTTCTTGAGATAAGATCTTTACTCAAAATTGGCTATAATGTGGTTTAAAAGATTTCCCAGTTCTTGTGAACGGCGTGAAATCGACTGATTTGGCTCATTTTGAATTGAAGCGCTTACGGTTGCGATATTTTCGGTACTTCGACCGGTGCATTATCACACTAGCACAGGAACATCCAGTAGTAAATATTTTGATTCGAATTTATCCACTATAGCAGGCAGTAGTAGCAGCCTGTGGTCATTTTGGCGTTGTAAAAGTACATAATTTTATACGACAGCATATTATTGTTTTTTCAGATGTCCCATTGTATGGTATACTCTGGTACTTGTATCACGAGATATTTTTATGAAAAACGTTTATACGCTTTGGATAATTTTTTAAGTGAATAATTAGAATTATAATCAATGTTTATATATTTTTATGGACAGTAGGTTGTTACATTAAATTGTGTGTTTTTCTTTTTAAATATTTATCTCGTGGGTTTCATAATTTTATTCATTTTAGCGTTTTTCCTGGTGTATTTGATTTTGATAAGAAAAATAAACAACATTAACAAAGGAAATATTTTATTTCGAATAAATATCCGTTCATTTAAACAGGGAAATTAAGAAATTTTTTAATTACGTAAATCTTATCTCTAAAATAACACAAAAAGATAACTCTGAGTAAAATGTGTACAACAAAGATGGAAATAGAGTGTGTTTGGTTTTTGACGATGAATGTCTTCTTAGGATTTTGTTTCTGTGTGATTTTTACCGCGGATCCAGATGTGCGACACTTTAATTACATGCTGATGGCGACAACTTAGTTGTCGAAGTGCCAATATTATTGTGGAAAGGGGTTTTCTTTACCCTTTTTGATTAATTCAATCAAACAGTCTCCATTAACATTCACTTTCAAGGTAACTTCCCGGTCAAAAGGGCCACAAGAGATGCAGTAAAGTTATTAAGAGCAGTGTGTGTTTGGTTTTGACGATGAATGTCTTGTTCGGATTTATTTCTGTGCGATTTTTACCGTGCGACACTGTGATTGTCTGCTGATGATGACATCTTAATTGTGGAAATGCGTATTTAGAATACGAATATTGTAGAAAGGGATTTTATTTACCTTTCGTGAAAGATGGAACTGTTGATAATAGCAATTTAGGGACCATACTTCTGAACTTGCTTATGCAATATGTAAAATGTAAATAGAATTTTTCTTAACCCCCCTCTCTTCTCTCCTTAAAAATAGGAATACACCTGCAATGATTGAGAATACAAGCAAGAGGCGTTCCACAATTAGGAAATCGTTGACATAAATAATACAGCTATATCAGATGGCAGGGGAATAAAATTTAAGAGCAGATTGTTATTTAAGGTGCCCTGTTATCCATTCTGTGATTGTACACCATTACTTGTATTCCTCATTAAAAAAAAATCAAATACACAACCGCAAAAACAAAGTTTTTCGAATGCAGCGCATTCGTCCACACACCAATTTTTCATTTAATTTTATCGACAGCGATGGGAACAAAACCAGATCGCTGGATAACCTCCAGATGACAAACACTAGTCGCGGAGTCTATTTGGAAAGTGTCGGTCTCTTTCCCGCCCGTTTCTACGAGCCGTATCGTGTCGTCACTGTTGTTGCATATGTTTTCTCTTTTATAAACAGCACAGGCTCTTCAAAAACTATTAACTAGTCGGTATCGCCGTCATCGTCTTGCGTTCCTCGGCGCAACCAACAAAAAAGACGATAATATCGTGGGAGGATTTTTTCTGGCGTCCTACTGTTCGGTCTCGAAGCATATTGATGATAGCCTCTAGGGGTCATCCTTGTTTCAATGATTCATGTTAATCCTTTTTTTGTGATGCTGCTGTGTGTATTGCTGTAGATATAAAACAGGAGGAAATAAAGAATATTGTTACAAGTTAAAAGCGGAGTTAAGAAGTGTAAAAGAAGGTTGTTTTCATTAATCTTTCGTATTTTGTATCTTCGTCTACGCATGCTTTCGCGATCTTTAATTGAATTGAACGGCTGTATTATATGCTATTATACAATAACTTTGTGACTCTTCAGTGTGCGAACAATTTATTTAAATTAAACGCATTAGTTTGATCTGAAATACTTTTGTTGTGTCGTATCAATAATTTAGCCACTCAAAGGAAAATGTAGCTGCTAATTACGATATTTATTAATTATTAAATGTTCACATAAGACGTGAAAGAATGATCTATTACCGTACTTAACCTAATCTTAAGTATACCTACAGGTGCTACCAACTTAAATTTAATTGTGTCGAACTTGTAAAAGAACTTAATTCTCGATTATGTACGTATTTCGACAGCTATGTTGTCATCATTAGCAAATAATTAATAACGGTGTCGCACCTAGATCCGTGGTGAAACTAACACAAAATGCGTATACAGAATATGAACATTAATGTGGTAAAGGGTTTTGTTTACTTTCTTTTGATTAATACAATCAACCGCAGCCTCCATTAAAGTTTACCTTATAGTTTTATTTTTGTAAGAAATAAAACAAAATAACGACTTAACGTGAACAATTGTTAATTAACATTATACCAAATTGCTGAATAAGTTTTGTTTGAAATACATTTTATTATTTATCACCTCCCTGAACTTCAACACACTTGTTCCAATAATCTTCTAATTTATAGATTCCATCCCTGGAGTGAGATTCCGAAAGACTGTCGAAATACGCTTTCACGTATATATCTTCTTCAATGAAAACCGTTCTCTACGCATGAAATTTTTGATATGTGAGAACAGCTAGAAGTCAGAGGGAGCTAAATCTGGCGAACAGTGTGGATGTTGCACCAATTTGTATTTTAATTCACCGATTTTTGCGAGTGGTTTTTTGAGCTGTGTAAGAGGGTGTGTTGTCTCGAAGAAAAACGATTTTTTCTTCTATAAACCAGGTTTTTTCTCAAAAATTTTTACATCCAGCTTGTCCAAAAAGTTACTACAATAATTTGAGTTTATTGTTTAATCACTTTGGAGGTAAGCCATGGACGAAATTGCTTTTGCATCCCAAAAAAACTGAACGGCAACACCTTCTTGGCCGATTTCTGGACTTTAACTCACTTCGGAGCCGAAGTACCGTGTTTACACCACTCCTTAGCCTCTTGTTTTAATTGAAGATTATGGTGGTAGACCAAAATCTCGTCCATAGTGATGAAACGACGTACAAAATCGTTTTTATTCTTTCTAAAACGCTTCAAATGCTGCTGAGAAAGTCGCATTCGAATGTGTTTTTTTTCCATTGTTAAAGAATGCACCGCACCCATTTTGCACAGTTTTCTGAAACCCAAAACTTCAGCCAAAATATTTCTCACACTGCCTATTGAGATGCCCAGGGCTTCTACTAAATCTCTCGGTTAATCGACGATCTTCCAAAAATATCCTGTATTTTTGCTACGATTTCTGGTGTTGATGAACTTTTTGGATGGCCTTCACATGGAATGTCTTCAAGACTCGTACGACTACCTTTAAATTCAGCAACCCATTTTTCTACTGTTCTAATTGAAGGTGAAGAGTCCTTATACACTTCTAACAATCGTTCATTTGTTTCGTTTCCACACGGCGACTATAAATTTTCTCCTCGTATAATCGGGATTGATGTTATTTGCTCCTAAGGATCAATAGGTTCATTTTGTAATTATCTTTTAACAATTGATCTGCCTCCAATGACTAAATAGCTGTAAATATTTCTAATGCGAGTAACCTTAATTGCGCGGTACTGTATATCTGTTCTTAAGTGTTATCTACTGTCTTGTGTTTTACATTACCCTATCGCAAATGTAGATCGTCAAAAGTGAAATAAGAGTACAAAATTAGGTCAATTGATTATTAATATACAATCTCTTTCATATATGTAACTGTACAATTGACTTTCATCTAATATAAAATAGTCAATTGAATGATTTTATATTTTTTGCAAATTATGGAATAATTGGACTGAAAATATTACTATTTTATTTGTTACATATGTAAATTATTATTTCTATTAAACATTACTTGATAAGGGAACTTAATGTAACCCCACGAATTGTTTGCGTAGTCAACTCAAATAGTCCTGACATCGATAAAAATCAAACAAATAATAAATTGTATTATTAAATTAAAATTATGAAGTGTTCATTTTTTTCACTAACTTGAAATTTGACAACACATAAAGACGTTGTGACATTGAAATCATTACCAATTATTTTCACCGATTACTTCTTAGAAGGAAACAATTTCAATATATGTATGTACGAGTACATACAGTTTAGAAATGTGTGATATGTGATATGTTATTATAAAGGCATTTTTACTTTCAAAACGTTAAATAAAGGACGGTACATTCCAATTATTTACTATTACATTATTGTTTCTGTACATATATGGTAATACACTCTATATATATTTATATATAACTACATATACGTCAGAAATGCCATGCTAATACGATCTACATTGAAGTTATGGAGCAAAATATTATCATTACATTTTTAAATTAAAGTTTTTCCACAACTACATGCTTAAAATGTACCGTTTCGCTAATGCCAAACTTTGACTATATATATATTCATATTCATATAACTATATACTCGTAGATTGCGCCAGAAACTTCCTCCTTAGATAGTACTGAAAGGAAACCCAAAGCGATTATTTACTACATTACACTATAATTTCCTTTGATTTCAATGCTAATTTCGATTTGCCAAATTCGATTTCTCCATAAAAAAATAATCTTTCGACTGGGCATCAAAATGCAGCATCACGTCCTCATTATCGCAGTGTCTTTATAAGATTGCGGAATAAGTAAAAGCCTCTTGATTCCATCCGATTATAGGGTGGATGGTCTACATTAAAGTCACATCTTCCAGATTAACATGCTTAACCTTGGCTATATGAATTGGTTGTATTATCATGAGAAAGTTGCATACTTTCTGTCAAGTTTAGCTGATTAGTCTTTCTTTAATGATATCCCAAGATTTGTTGCAAAAATGTAGCTTAAAATTAAATTTTTGCTATAGTGTTTCAACTATCGAAATTCCCTCGAGATCCTCAAGCGATGAGACTTGATTCATTTCTTCTCATGGGACATCTTGTCTTTACACGGCGTCACTTGGCCACTCGTGATTTTTACTATTCCATAGATATTCCACGTTATTGGCGATGAAAAATATAATACTTCATCACCGGTAACGATTAGTTAAAATTTACTTTCTTTTTCGTAAAATTTCAAAAAAGAATTGCAGATTTTTTTTGGTCTTTGCCAAATACGAGGGAGCGTTCTTATATTCGCGGAATGGGGGACAAGGGGTGGAAATAAAGAAACCAAATTATTTTTCTTTTTCAATATATTCACCTGCAAGACGGATATATTTTTCACATCTTTCAATTAATTTATTTATACCCTCATAAAAAAATGATTTCTCTTTATCTGCAAAATACGCCGAAACTGCCTCCTTGACTTCATCATCGGCAGTAAATTTTTTACCCCGCAGCTCTTTTTTCATTTTCGGAAACAGGTAATAATCACTCGGGGCCAGGTCTGGGCTGTAGGGTGGGTGATTCACAATTTCGAAGCCCACCTTATGCAGGGCAGCTAACGCAACGCGGCTCTTGTGGACGGGCGCGTTGTCGTGCAAAAGCAGAACACCTTTTGTCATTTTTCCCCGTCTTTTCTCTTTAATGGCTTCTTTTAGTCGCTCTAATATTGAAGCGTAATATTCTCCGGTTATAGAAACACCTTTATCTTTATAATCAATCAACAATATTCCTTCCGAGTCCCAAAATACCTTTGCCATGAGTTTCCCAGCTGATTGTGACACTTTAAATTTCTTGGGAGGTGCTGTGCCCTTTTTATGCCACTGCATGGAGTCTTGTTTGGACTCAGGTTCATAATGATGAACCCAAGTTTAGTCTCCAGTAACAATTCCACTCAATACACCATCGTGTAGGATTTTAAAAATTGTTGTATCGGATACTCCAACCATTTCTGCGAGATGTTTTTTGTTTAGTCGAGCATCTTCGAGTACAATTTGTTCAACTTTTTGGATAAGTGCTGGCGTGGTCATCTCAATGCTCCTGCCCGGCCTCGGGTCGTCTTCAAGGGATTCCCTTCCTTGTTTAAATAAACTATGCCACTTGTACACCATGGTTTTTCCTGGACAAGAGTCGCCGTAAACCAATGACATCTCATTCATTATGGTCGCGACTGATTTTCCTTGCCTGGTAAGGAACTTTATAACGGCACGATATTCGATTTTTTCCATATTTCACTTTTCACTCCTGATTATGTTACTTGGTTGACGATAGCTCAAAGACTAACTGTCTAATAACAATGAAACTTCGTATTTATACTAATCATGAGTCGCTGCACAGGCCACGCCCCCAATGCGCCTACTCACCCCTCTACAACCCGCTAATTCCGCGAATATAAAAACGCTCCCTCGTACCACGAACTTCTAGAAGAATATTAAAACAGAACATCAAAAGTAGTATCTGAGGTAGATTTCTTAAAGATAGTAAGGTTTTGAATTTTATTTTTGTTTCAATACTGGAAGAAAATACATTTTTGACCGCGAATTTAACATATATCTTGAACATCAAGTACACATAATTGAAATACAATTAAATTTGCTTTGGTAGATGGCTAATCAATATGCTTCACTAACATGAACTGTTTACTGCCAGCTGGAAGAGTCATGTAATCTAACACGAAGAATTCAACTCATTATAGTTTCGTTTCCATTAAATACTAGTAAGGTTGGAAATTTGGGGCGCAATCTACATGCACATCCACATTTTAGAACGTTTGCTGTATACAAATTCGTGCGTTAACTATAATTAAAGTAGTAATTAATTAAGTAAATATGGATATTTTATAAGACTACATGTATAAATGAAACTTTAATTACATTTTATATGTAATTCGTATATTTTCTTTATCTTTTTTCTTCATTACCCTACTTAAGCTGGCTTGGGCGATAGATAGCTAAGATGGGACCATTCCCATAGTTACCAACAATAGTTGGATCCTCTTCTGACAACAGATGAATTAACACAATTTACATAACACCAACTTCCCCCGTTTCAATACTTGCCGATGACATCCCTAACCATTCCCCACTCGCCAACATGAACTGTTTGGTGCCAGCTGGAAGAGTCAGATAATGTGATTTCACACGAAGACGTTCAACTCGTTGCAGCGATTTCTTTTTTCCTTCATGACTACATAGGCTGGCTAGGGTGATAGCTAAGATGGGGCCATTTCCGTAGTTACTAACAATAGTTGTGTCCTCTTTTCACAACAGATGAATTAACACAGTTTACATAACACCAACTTCCTCCGTTTCAATACTTGACTATGACATCCCTAACAATTCCCCACTCGCCAACATGAACTATTTGGTGCCAGCTGGAAGAGTCAGATAATGTGATTTCACACGAAGACGTTCAACTCGTTGCAGCGAGTTCTTTTTTCCTTGATGACTCTACATAAGCTGGCTAGGGTGATAGCTAAGATGGGGCCATTTCCGTAGTTACTAACAATAATTGGGTCCTCTTTTCACAACAGATGAATTAACACAATTTACATAACACCAACTTCCCCCGTTTCAATACTTGCCGATGACATCCCTAACCATTCCCCACTCGCCAACATGAACTGTTTGGTGCCAGCTGGAAGAGTCAGATAATGTGATTTCACACGAAGACGTTCAACTCGTTGCAGCGATTTCTTTTTTCCTTCATGACTACATAGGCTGGCTAGGGTGATAGCTAAGATGGGGCCATTTCCGTAGTTACTAACAATAGTTGTGTCCTCTTTTCACAACAGATGAATTAACACAGTTTACATAACACCAACTTCCTCCGTTTCAATACTTGACTATGACATCCCTAACAATTCCCCACTCGCCAACATGAACTATTTGGTGCCAGCTGGAAGAGTCAGATAATGTGATTTCACACGAAGACGTTCAACTCGTTGCAGCGAGTTCTTTTTTCCTTGATGACTCTACATAAGCTGGCTAGGGTGATAGCTAAGATGGGGCCATTTCCGTAGTTACTAACAATAGTTGGGTCCTCTTTTCACAACAGATGAATTAACACAATTTACATAACACCAACTTCCCCCGTTTCAATACTTGGCGATGCCTTTCCTAACCACTCCCCGCACACAAACATGAACTGTTTAGTGCCAGCTGGAAAAGACAGATAATGTAATCTAACACGAAGAATTCAAGTCATTGTAGTGAGTTCTTTTTTTCTTCATTACTGTACATAAGCTGGCTTGAGTGATATCTAAGGTGGGGCCATGCCTATAATTACCAACAATAGTTTTGGGTCTTCTTGTTATAACTGTTGAATTAACACAATATATTACGCTTGCCCAGTTTCAATACGTGATGATATTACGCATTCATAATTCATAATTACTAGACGGTTTCGCTTAGCATTGTTGTTATTTGTATGTAAATTCGCGCGGCTCTATCATTTTGTGCTCTTGAAACACTAAATGTATGTCAGAATTGCGGACAACATTATACGTTCTCTTAAATATCGCCACAACTTTGAATTTAATCGCCTATCTTTGTTTAGTTACGCAGTATATGTTTGTTTAATAAATTGAAATGAAACACAAATGAAAAATACTTAAACTTTTATTTTTCTGGCAGGTACATGCTCTTCTTGTGTCGACTTTTAAGGTACAAGAGAGTTGTGGAAAATTTTTCGTCGCCAAAACTTATTACGAGAATGGCTTTTACCTATCCCACCGTTAGGCGAGACGATACCGTATCCGACCTGTATCACGGAGCCGAAGTGAAAGACCCTTACCGATGGCTGGAAGATCCGGACGCGGAAGAAACCAAGAAATTCGTGGACGGTCAGAACGCGGTGACGCGTCCGTACATCGACAGTTACCCGTACAAAGGGAAAATTAACAAAATCATCACGGACTTGTGGGACTATCCGAAACTTTCGACCCCCTATCGTCATGGGGATAAATACTTTCAGTATCGAAATACCGGTTTGCAAAATCAAAGTGTTATTTATGTTTTGGACGATTTAAAAAGTGAAGGGAAGATATTTTTGGATCCAAACCTATTGTCAGAAGACGGCACCATTGCCTTGTCCGAAGCAAAATTTTCCGAAGACGGAAAAACGTTCGCTTACGGCCTGAGCGAAAGCGGATCTGATTGGTTAGAGATTAGATTTAAAGACGTGGAAACAGTCAAAGACTATCCGGAAGTGTTAAAGAAGGTTAAATTTACTTCGATGGCTTGGACGCACGATAACAAGGGTTTCTTCTATTGCGCTTACTTAAGTAAGGAGGGTAAAGCAGACGGATCGGAAACTGATTCCAATGAAAATCAGAAATTGTATTTCCACAAGTTGGGTACGCCCCAATCAGAAGACGTCATTGCAGTGGAATTCGATGATCCCCAATTGAGAATTGGCGCTTCCGTCAGTCACTGCGGAAAATACTTGGTCCTCACTCCAATTAAGGGTTGCAAAAATAATCTTTTGTATTTTGCCAAGCTGGAGGACACCTCAAATATAAAAGGAGTGCTAAAATTGCAAGAAATCGTGGGCGAACTGAAAGCGGACTACGAATACATTACAAATACCGGTGCAAAGTTCGTGTTCAAAACCAATAAGGACGCGCCAAATTATAGACTGGTCATCATAGATTTTGACGATTTGACCAAAGAATGGATCGATTTGGTTCCGGAGCATCCAAAAGATGTTATAGATTGGGCAAAGGCAGTTAATAACGGCCAATTGATTCTGTGCTATTTACAAGACGTAAAGAACGTTATGTCATTGCACACATTAGAGACCGGTAAAAAAATTCATGATTTTGCTTTGGATTTGGGTACCGTATCCGCTCTATCCGGCAAGCATAACAGAAGCGAAATATTCTATGGGTTTTACTCGTTTCTGACACCCAATGTTATTTACAGAGTCGACTTGAGTGATCCCAAAATAAAACCGGAAGTTTTTCATGAGACAAAAGTGGGAGATTTTGATTTTTCCATATACGAATGCAAACAGATATTTTACGATAGCAAAGACGGCACCAAAATCCCAATGTTTATAGTTAACAAGAAAGGATTGGTTTTGGACGGCACCAATCCATGTTTGCTATACGGATATGGCGGTTTTAACATTACAATGGGTCCATCATTTAGCATTTCGCGTCTGGTGTTCGTAAATTGCTTCAATGGCGTGTACGCCTTAGCTAGTATTAGAGGAGGTGGAGAGTACGGGGACAAGTGGCATAACGGTGGTCGTTTCGATAAGAAGCAGAATTGCTTTGACGATTTCCAATATGCCGCCAAGCACTTGATCGACCAAAAATACACCAGCGCCAGTAAATTAACTATACAGGGTGGATCGAATGGTGGTTTACTAGTTGCGGCTTGTATAAATCAAGCACCCCAATTGTTCGGAGCCGCAATTTGCCAAGTTGGTGTCTTGGATATGTTGCGTTTTCACAAATTCACAATAGGATACGCTTGGAAATCGGATTACGGTTCATCGGAGAACGAAGCGGACTTCAAGTACTTATTCAAATATTCACCTCTGCACAATATTGTAGTGCCCCACGAGGACTGCCAGTATCCTGCCACGTTGTTATTGACCGCAGACCACGATGACAGAGTGGTGCCGCTCCACTCCTTAAAGTTCATTTCGGAGTTACAAACTAAAGTTGGAAGACTGTCGCAACAAAAGAATCCGTTGATGATAAGGATCGAGACCAAGGCTGGTCACGGAGCGGGGAAACCCACGTCGAAAGTTATCGAAGAGGTTACAGACATTTTCTCGTTTATTGCAAAAGCCCTTAATTTGACTTACTATGGTTAAAGTCAACGTTTGCATTTTGTTCAATTAATAATTTACTGTATGCCACTTAATTATTTGTAATTTTGATGTGATTTAATTTCATTTTGTCAAGTTTAGTACAATTTAAGCCATGAATAAACGATTGATTGAAACTTTTAATAGCATTTTATATAATACATTAATTAAAGCATGTTTAGATTCAGTGTGATTTTATTATGGTGAATGATTAGTTTTTAGGCGTCGTATGTGTATGATACTTCGTCACTGACTTTCAGAATCCTTTGAAAAAACACATGTTGTTTCCAAAAAAAAGGGAATTGCCTGTTAGGAATACCTTCATTGTATCAAATCTATTGGTGTTTATTTATAACAGTCTTTGGAAGTCATAGGTCTTTTTGGTGAAGTTATAATCAAATTTAGGTTACAAGCAAAATTATTCAAAATCTTCGAGAGAGTCTATTTACATTGTGTAGTTTGGAAAGCAATTTCGTTTATGTATTTTCAGTCGGCCAACTTCATTCTAAGGCCTACTGTTATTATACCAATTATATCATCAAAAATTGTGCCTGCGCGGAATAATGCTTTTGCCAGAAAGATGGCAAAATGTATTGGATCCAAACTGCCAGTATATAATTGAATAAAATACTTGTATGCGGGGGAATAGCAAACAAAAAAAAATTTTATTATCGAAAATGGTTTTATTGCTTTTCAAAATATTCTCCTCGAAAATCACTTTTGCATTCGTTTAAACCAATCTGAAAAATATTGCTGCTACTGTGACGGCGGTATTTACAAAATATGAGTTTTGATTGTCTCAACTGCCTCTTCTGGCGTAGAAAACCGTTGACCACGAAGTTTATTCTTCATGTGTGGGAACAAAATGAAATCAGAGGGTGCTAGATCAGGGCTGTACGACGGATGGCTCATCAATTCAATATTTTGCCCGGCCAAATATTCAATTGTTTGAACCGACCTGTGAGAGCTCGCATTGTCATGGTGGAGAATGATCTGTCGTTTTCGGTTCGTTTTCCTTATTTCTTCAAAAACTTTTGGCAAACAAATAGTTGTGTACCATTCAGAATTGACCATTCTATAACTCTCTAAAGGCACGGTTGCAACGTGACCGCTTTTTCTGAAAAAACAGGCGACCATTTGTGTTGATGTGCTTCGAGCGCGAACAACTTTTGTTGGTTTTACATCATCTTGGAATACCCACACAGTCGACTGCTGTTTACTATCGGGTTCATACGTATATATCCAAGATTCATCATCTGTGACGACTTTGTAAATGTTCCTTGAAGCACCACCATTGTATTTTTGTGTATTTCTTGGCACCAATCGACGCGAGTCCTCTTTTGAGCAGTTGTCAAATTATGTGGTACCCAACGTGAACATAGTTACTTAACGGCTAAATGTTCATGCAGGATCTTATACACGCTGGTGTTCCTAATACTTAGAGATACCTCGATCTCACGGCATGTCACACGACGGTCTTGCATTATCAATTCAGCCACTGCATTAGTGTTTTCCGACACAACAACATTTGCGGGACGACCTTCACGAAAGTCTTCGTCCAAAGAACACCATCCAAGTTTGAGTTTGCTACACCAACGATATACTGTAGTTTTCGATGGTGCTTTATCACCAAATAAAGAATTCAGCTCGTCGATGCATTCTTCTTGAGATAATCCACGCTGAAAGTTATGAAAAATAATTGCATGAAAATGTTTGCAACTTAATTCCATTTTTCCGCTGACATAAAATTTTTAAGTTACTGTCAATAATAGAAATAGCGACCGGATAATAAAACTGTCAAGATAAATATACTGCCAAAAATGACAATCTTCTGTAGGATATTATTGACCAGAATCCTGGAAAATTTGTTTAAACTACAGCATTTCGTTGTATTTTAAATTGATTTTTCTTGTAAATATAACATTTAATCTGGTGCATTTGGTACTTTTCATATGAACGGTTGATGTATGCAGTTTATGGTTATTATTTATTCATGATGGTACTTAATATGTATAGTGGCTATAACTATGTTTAGGTTTGGATGTATCTATTAGCCAAGCTCGCGAGAGTAAGGAAAAGTTAAATGTAGTTACGGAAGTTCGGTGCAATCTCGGTGGATGAGCGAAGAGGCGAACTACGAAATATTACTGAAGTAAACGAAGGACCAATGATGTGTTGATGACGATATGGCGATACTGCTAAGTCACTCACAACCCCCCGGCCAAAGAACTTTTAATTAATTTTCCTTCTCTCTTTTACACCTTTGCATTCGGTCGTCGCGCGACCCATTAAATTGTAAAGAAAAGAAAGTAAATAAATAAAATCGGAAACCACATATATTCTATTGAAATACATTAATTAAAACGTCCCTTGGATGAGGAGCCTTAATTGAAAGGGAGTCGACGAGTGTATGAAACAAGTTTTGCGTTTTTGAAATGATGTTGTAATAACGGTTAAGTTACTGCAGTTCATTTTCTAATTTCATACACCACATTTAATATCTAGCATTTGTTTTGATTATTTAAAACAATCTACCTGAAGATTCATTTTAATCAAATTAATTAGGAATATGTGAAAGCAACGTAAATGCAACCCAAGTTAATTTTTTTATATCTTTTGTTAAAAGAGGAACATGAATACTGCACAGAAAGATAATCAAAATTAATTAATTTTGACACAGTTTATTGTTATTTAAGAACGAGGATGGTATGAGAAATACCTGTATTAAAGACTCCAAAGGAATTGTTTTGCAATTTATTTCTTGAAATAATCTTCTTGTGGTTCTATACATTTAGACCAACGGTGTTCCAAATTTTTTAAGTCATCCAAATAATAAGATTTGTTGAACTCTACAAAATAGAGGTGTTTCAGCAATTAACTCTTCATTTGACATGAACCGCTTTCTGTCAAGTCATTTTTTTTAGTTTGGAAAAAAAAAGAAGTCACAGAAGGCTAAAATCTGGCGAATATGATGGATGGGCTTCCAATTCGTAGCGTAAATCGACTAGTTTTGTTGTCGCATTTGCTGATAAGTAGGCCGGGATATTATGATGGTAGCGAATTTTTTTCTTCAATAGGTGGGGCTTTTTTCTCTTTAGTTCTGCATCGAATCGGCGCGACTATCCTTCTCTTGTCCAAATAATAAATCAAAATTATGCCTAGCGTATATCAAAATATCGTCATCATAACCTTTCCGGCTGACGGAATCGTCTTCGGTTTCTTTGGTGGGAAAAACCTATTATGCCGACTTACTTTAGATTTCTGGCGTGTAGTAATGTATCCATTTCTCATTTATAGTCGCATAGCACCGCAAAAACTCACTCGTATTGCGCTTAAACATGTCCAAACATTACTCCGAAGTTATGACGTGATTCCGTTTCTGATCAACCGTCAGTAGACGCGGCACCCATCTCACCGATAGCTTTCTCATACTCAATTTTTCGTGAAGGATTGTTTTCATACCTTCTCACACCTTCGACAACGCTTAAATTCATCAAACCACTATCTGATGGTAGTCATTGAAGGTGTGTGATCCTTATAAACTGCAATATCAACTTCTCTTTGATTTCTGCACATGTTTTCTCATCCAAAAGAAGGAATCACTGACAGGTATTCTTTTTCCATGCTCCCACAAATACTACACTTATTTTCAACAGCTCGTAAAACAACACTACTCGATGAAGCTCTTCGAAATTTTGACAGATGTCAACTAAATAATAGTACTCATAGTGGGCACTGCAGAGTTTGACGCAAAGTGACATCTATCTCCAAACATGAGTATTTCTTATACCATCCTCCTTATTAATTAATTGGAGTGTGAAAGCATTATTGTATCAAATATATCACGTAATAAATAGTCTATTTGTAAGCACGCTACATCTATAAAGTCAATAAAGAAGTTGCAGTAAAAGGTCAGAGGCAATTTCGTTTTTTTAACACCATATCGATTGGCAATATGTTCTCACCAAAATATCCTTCTATGCTTCGTTTAGTAGAATGTATAGTATGTGAAAGAATTTTCGGGTTCTAAAGGAAACAACTTAGGAATTGAATAACTCGATGAATGTTGTCCTTAAGTTCGACAATGGATTGCGGTTCATTTCTGTAGATGAGTAGCTTCACGCAGCTTCAACAATTCAACAAAGCAAAGTCCAAAGGCATCAAGTTACAAGATTTCGTTAGCCAATTGACTTTGACACTTCTTGAAATAATGAATTCACTGAATTTTTCTCTTGATAAATTGTTAATTGTACTGGGTGACAAGTGGCGCCATCCTGTTTGAATCACACGTCAGCATTGTCCATATCCAACACAGAGCACAAAAATTATTTATCAACTGGTATCTTTGGCTGTTAACAGTAACTGCAACACCCTAGCTTCATTTTTGAAAGAAACAAGGCGCGATGGTACCGCCAGTTAAAGAGCCCACACCAGACAATCACTTTTTCTGCAAGCATAGAAACTTCTTGAATCTCTCATGGATTTTCCTCGACCAAAATCCTCTAAAAAGTACCTCATTGCTAAAGATTTTTTTTCCTATGGTAATTATCGTCCACTTTCAATTCCTTCAATGCCCAATCTGCAAAATTTCTACCCTCCGCATGATCATTCGCCTGCAGTTCTTCTGTGAGTTGAATTTTGTATGGAAGCAACTCCAAATCTTTTCTCGTTCGGGAAGTGCCGATTCCTTATAACCAATGTGAAATAGATTGGGAGATTAAGTTACATTTCCACTCATTGCAGAAATATCCTCAGCCGAGCAGAACACGTTTTGGAGGATCTTCTACTTATTAACTAGTTGCTTCAAATTTTTGCACAAGAAATCGAATTGTTCTTTAATTAGGACGACTATGTTGGCCATAAAAACCACGTGACGAGCCAAATATACTGTCAACCGAACAGCCATTTTGAAATAAATTTAAATATTATGGATATGTTGCTGAATTGTGTAGTACTCAGTAATCAATTTGGTAGGATTTGTTGATTACAAATATCAAAACTTGACACCAAAACGTTTTCCGACATTGAGGCTATTAACCGCCAAGAAAAGAGAGAATGCCGCTGTTGCTTGGAAAAAACATCCTCTATGAAACTGACTTTATTAATCGTTCTGTTTTAACGGCTTCCACAGGCCTACCCGAGCGTTCCGCGTATATTTAATGCAAATCGTTGCTTTTTTCCTATTTAAATTTTCATTAGAAAACAATGTTTTATCAAGTGTTTACTGAAAAAGCTGTTTCTGGTTCTTAAAAACACGTTTCAAACTCTAGAAAGTCGTGGTTATTACTAACCTTTACTTATTGACCATGTGTTATGCTGTCAACCGAACACCCATTTTGAAATAAATTTAAATATTATGGATATGTTGCTGAATTGTGTAGTACTCAGTAATCAATTTGGTAGGATTTGTTGATTACAAATATCAAAACTTGACACCAAAACGTTTTCCGACATTGAGGCTATTAACCGCCAAAGAGAGAATGCCGCTGTTGCAACATCCTCTATGAAACTGACTTTATTAATCGTTCTGTTTTCTTAATTATATTTAATGCACTTTCCTATTTAAATTTTCACTTCAAGTGTACTGAAAAATCAACACAACGTCCTAACCTTTACTTGACCTTTTAGCTTCAATTGTAATTAATTAACAATTTGCATAAGAATGAAACGAAAATTGTACTTGATATTCCTACGCGTTTCAATATTTATAACAACCTTAACTTCTTGATTTGATTTAACTCAGAATTTCTTAGAAAATTCAAATAAAAGATTTGCTAATACCAACGTATATATCTCTACTGTTCGAGGTGTGGTTTAATCATAGCCGCACGCTCTCAAAATTCTAGAAGCTGAAGTCTGTAATCATTGCAGTCATTTTGAAATTATTACAAAATACTGATAGTGAATTCTTTGACCACACTACGATGATTATTCGTAAAAGTGAATACAGGTACTGCAACAGGAAAAAGCGTGGAGAAAAAACAAAAACTGGGTCTTTAATTTTGATTTTTTTGCCGGAGAGAATTTACTTTAGATAGTGGTGAAACTGCTAATAAAGTATGGGGAATTAAAACGTATTTTAAAGTACGGTAAAACAATTAAATTCCATCATAATATTTCACCCAATTTTTGATTAGAATCAGGTCAAGTCTATGAACAACCATCTGATTCCCTATTTGTAAAACGATATATGAGGGAGTGAAAAATAGAACTGCGAAAGAGATTTCTTCAAATATTTCGAATAGAATTTCAACTAATGAATGTTAAGTTCTAGAAAAATAAAAAGAATGCTGGAACAAGTGAATGCCTTCAACCGGGTAGTGTTTAAGGGATTGAGTGTTTCTTTAATTAAATTCGTTAAAAAATTTTATGATCTAGCCTCGTATATACACAAATATCTCTCGTAAAATATTCCATGTAAAAACCGGTGCTTCTAAAAATATCTTCGGATCTTCATACAAGCAATGACTTGGGTTTTTCTCGTGAATTTTTTTCAGTCTGCCAGGATAAATCCTATTTGTTTTTATGAACTTGTTGAATCACACCAGGCACCTGACACTTTAAAAGACGCACGTAGAAAGTAAGTCGTAAAATTTTGTGTGCTATTTAACGAGTATTTACTGTAAATATCACTTGTTTTGGGGGGAATGGCGTTCTTGTAATGGTGGCGCTTAACATCTGAACAGGACTTGGGTATTAGTGGTTGGAGAAATTCAATATGGGAGCATAAATTTCAAATAAATCTATTAAAAGGGTGTTTTAATAAATTTGTGCTTCTTGTTTAGTGGAGATGACAACTTAGTTGTCAAAATACATATTTAGGGTGCTAATATTAATTAATGTATTTGTGTGTATTTTTTGCCTTTTCTATTAGTTTATTTATTATAAAATTGAAAAGTGCTGGATTTGCCCCCTCTCTTTGACAAATTCCGTTTATATTTTCGATATCGTTTAACGCCTTTTCTTTACGTACCTCTGTTGCCATATTAAGCAATTTTACTCAACCAAACACCGCGTTTAAATCAACAAAATACGTAAAAATACGTACAGGTAGGCGTATTAATTTAGATTCTTTTTTTCAGCAACTCATAGTACTCAAAAGTTGGAGTCACTACTATTTTATTTACTTAATTTATTATTTATTATTATTTATTATTATTTGTTAAACGCGATAAAAATATCTCATAATAATTTAAAACTAAGAGAGCAGCAATTTTTTCCTATTTATTCTTCGAAATTTATATACTCCAGAAACTTATTTTTCACCTTCCAAAGTGTCGAGGACAATATTCGGTACACCTAATTTAAATTGATAACCGATAACCTCACGACACATTCAGAATTTGTTATGCAAAGATATGCACGTATTTTTCAAAGGTTCAGACACAAAAATAGGCCATCATACAATTTCATGGGAATTCATGAATATCCCGCGTTCCTATTGGTATGTATTTATGTTTCATTGAATATTAATGTCCGCCCTGTCGTTTGACCTCGGGGTATTTAGAATTTATTATTGGCGTAAAATATACACACAATTACTTCCCCATCTTCCATAGTTCGTGCAATTTAAGCTGCTATGCCGCCTAAGAATAAGGATTTCATATTTTAATTATTTTATGAGGTCTTGTGTTTGGTCGGTATGATACCTTTAGACCCAGATTCTTAAAACGTATTACCTGTACTATTTATTTTAAAGCCTTATGAGAAAGCTTACTAAAAATAGTTTTTGAGTTTGATTGTCGCTAAAGTTACTGCAGAAATGTAATTTATAAATATCAGTTTTTTCTGTGCAGGTATTGATGAATCATGTCAATGACGCGACGAGTCTAAATAAATTAAATAAATAATATAATACGAGGATAGTTTGACAAGTAGTGAGAATGACACATAGGTGGGGCTCTAATTGGTAAAACAAATGCACTCTAATTTAGGTTGCCTATTTATATGTTTACATTCCGGTATTTAGATAAATCGGTTGATTAGTTTATTTTTGACAGCTGATTGAAAAAGAAGCAACACGTCGTTTTGTTAAAATGGAAAAAGCAGAGTATCGTGCGGTGATTAAATACTTCGTAATTAAGGGTATGAAAGCTACCGAAATAAAAGATGAGTTACGGGAAACATTAGGTGAATCTGCTCCATCATCCGCCACAACAAGTAGATGGGTAAATGAATTTAAACGTGGTAGAACAAGCTATGTTGATGAAGCGCGCTCTGGAGCATCCAGAATCGTGACTTCTAAGGAAATGATTATAAAAATCCATAATATTATTACGCAAGATCGACGACTCAAAGTGAGAGAGATAGCAGACATGGTAAACATTTCAACAGAGACGCGTACACCACGTTTTGACGAAAGAATTGGGCCTTTCCAAGCTTTCGGTAAGATAGGTGCCGCGATTGCTTACGACTGATCAAAAGTTCACTCGTTCGTGCATTTCCAATGAGTGTTTGGACCTTTATAAGCGGTATCCGGTTGATTTTTGTAGGGGATTTGTTACTTGCGATGAAACTTGGATACACTACAGTACACCCGAAACTAAACAACAGTCGAAACAATAGTTAGAACGTGGTTCTGCATCTCCAAAGAAAGCGAAAACCACTTTATCGGCAAACAAGGTAATGGCATCAATTTTTTGGGATTCAAAGGGAATTTTGCTCATTGATTACGTACAGAAAGGTGCCACAATAAACGGACAATATTATGCAGAACTTCTACAAAAATTATATGTTGAGATTCGTGCTAAATGGCCACGAATGGAAAAGATTCTGTTTCACCAAGACACCGCTCCCTCGCATACCAGCACCGTTGCGATGTCTAAAATCCACGAGTTGCATATCCAATTAGTACCGCATGCGCCTTATTCGCCGTATCTAGCCCCTTCCGACTTCCACCTTTTTCCAGAATTGAGAACGGCACTAGGTGGAAGGAAATTTTCGTCTGACGGCGAGCTTATCATCTTCGTAAATGAGTATTTTGCAAGCCTTCCGGAATCGCATTTTAGAGATGGCATAAGGGCATTGGAGCACCGTTGGAATAAATGTATTGCTCTTTTAGGAGAATATATTGAAACATAAAAATTATTTTGTATTTATAAAATTCGCTTTTCTTTTCCATTCTCACTACTTGTCAAACTACCCTCGTAAATAGTAAAATATAGAATACACAGATTAAATATAATCGGCCTACCCAGCGACGCTGTACGCTTCTCTAAACCCGTAGATTTGGTTTAACATTACTTTCTGTTATGTAAATGACGATATAATTTATCTTTTTCTTTTGTGTAGGTAGTCTCTTAATTTTTTGCAATATAGAAACATCAGGAATTATTACATAATTTTCTTAAAATTTGCTACCATATCTTAACATGCTATTAACAACAAGAGTTGGGATATCTTCCCGCGGGCCAGGATCGGAACAAGGCGAGCGAACGAATTTGCGATGCATGCGCTATTTATATCACTTATATTTTGTTTTATAAATAACACGCATTATTCACAGCTGTTGCTACGTAGAACAAAATGGATAAGACTAACAAAATATCTGCAATATGACGTAGGCTTCCACATTTGTCTCGGAGAGCTACGTACGCCGTGCTGTAAAGATGTACTTATATTTAGAAAATGACCGCTCGATATCTACGGATGAAATACACGCGTAATTAAAATAATATTTAGAAATAGATAGCGGATCTAGTCACACACCATGACAAATTTGTCTTAATCTGGTAAAATCGAAATCTGTGTTTATAACACTCGAACTTTTCTACAACACTCATATTTTTGTAGTAGATACCAGTGACTGTACATCGTTCATAATTTACTTCGACTCCACTAAAGACAACTTCTATTGAGTCAAAGAAATCTTAATAATTGTCGTAAATTTGTTTTAAATCGGTTTCAACGGAAGTATTTTCAAATCTTTTTTAAATGTAGTACATCTGTTGGTGCCTATACATATGTGTACATAGGTTTTTAGTTATTTAAGCTACCAACTTTTTGATGTTTGGCCCCAATTTTTAAACTAGTTTAATCACGTTGTTATTGTCAGCTCTGTGGATATGGTGAATGCGTGGAAAAGAATTTGATTATGAAAGGTTCTTGAAAGATATCTTCATCAATTCGTTTTTCCAGACCACTAGAGTTTTATAACAGCGAATTTGGAACACAAATAAACGCTGAGCAAAAGTAATCGAGAAGCTGCTTTATCGCTATTTTCGTTTGTCCATGTTTCATTTTTGAAACTCTTCTGGCAGTAGAAACCATATGAAGAATTTTCACAATTCTGGTCTTGTAAAACCGGAGCTACGCTTACTTCGTTTCCTTCTAACTTTGGTATATCCGATCTCTTTTTTATCTCCAACTGTATCAATTTCTTCAAATTTTTACACGAGCTTTTATGATTTTACAGAGCAAGACCTATTGCTCGATACCTCCTTAATCCGTTGTCATATCTGTTGGATTCATAGTAGCACAGAATAGATCCAATATAAACCCATTTCAATAATTGTCGATTGCAAAATGGCGTTCAACTTATTTTAAAATTAGAAAAACTGATACCATAGCAACAAAAATTAAACAACTACATATAGAAAAACTCTCTAAACCATAAGCATGTCTATATAAAACAAATCGTTAACGTTATAGAAGACGAGGTGCCCTTTCAAATAGACAACGTACTTTTGAATGACCCTATATATCAAGAAAATTAGAAAAATGGCGAATGATTTCAAATGATAAGTGAAAGAAGTTAATAATATCATAATTCGATAACAAATTTTAAGTAAAAAAATGTACTCTATTATCCCCCCGTCACCCCATCTTTGTAACAATTTGAAAAGAAATACAAATATTCAAGCAAAAAGTTCACTCCAAAAAATATAAGAAAAATATTCCACATGGAATTTATACTCAACAGAAAACGGATCCTTGAAGATTGATAAGCGAAGGAGTCGATCTCTCGCTGTGCCCGGAATATGCACACAAAGTGAAATTTAAATTGGGTTAGTTTCGTCGAAAGATGTTCGGACACCGAGTAAATTGGAGCAGCGCCCTCTTGCGACGGACTCGTACGACAATCCATCTCGTTCTATCTTCTTTGCCTGCATAACTAAATTACCGTAATAAATGAAGAGAGACGCCTTCTTTTTTGTCGCGACACTGATTCAATCTTCCACACAAGGCGGCGTATACGAAGTGTCTGGGGGAAAGTTTCGAAACTGCGATGAATATTTTCTTCAGAGCTTTTGTGTAACTTTCGACTTTTAGAATCTGGATTTATTCTTTAAGTAGTTCGAGAAAATATAATTAATTTTAAATATTTAACGAAAAACATTTAGGAATACAATTATACAGACTCGTTTAATTAAATTTATTCATTTAGGAGGGGGAAGGGGGCTGAAACTTTTATATTATTTAATATGACATGCTGATGTGAAATTGGGGCTTTCAAAAATATGCTGTTTTGTAACGGGTGTTTTTTTAGAGGTATAGAACTTTAAGTTGGCAATACTTTTTTAACTGGCGGCCATTTTGTCAGCTGTTAAGTGATTTATATTTAGTTTGGTTTGTCATTTCAACATGAATAGACTGACGCCTGAACAACGCTTGCAAATTGTGCAAATTTATTTCGAAAATCATGGTTCTGTTCGAAATACGTATCGCGCACTACGTCAATATTACGGTCAACATAATCGTCCATCAGAGCAATTAATTCGATTAACTATGGAACGTCTTCGCACCACGTATACTCTAAATGATAACACGCATCCAGAGAGACGTCGTACAGTGCGTACAGAAGAAGTCATTGCTGCTGTAGAGCGTAGCGTAGAGGAAGACCCGAATCAGTCTATCCGCCATCGTGCACAGGAATTGGATATGTGTCCATCCACTTTATGGAAGATTTTGCGGAAAGATCTAGGTTTGCGTGCTTACAAAATCCAACTCGTGCAAGAATTGAAGCCACACGATCACCTAGCAAGGCGTAGATTCGGTGAATGGGCCCAAAACAAGATTGCCGTTGATCCCGATTTTCATAATCGAATTTTGTTTAGCGATGAAGCTCACTTTTGGTTGAATGGATACGTCAATAAACAAAACTGCCGTATTTGGAGTGATGATTATCCTCAAGTGTATGTTGAGACACCGTTATATCCAGAAAAACTGACTGTTTGGTGTGCTTTATGGGCTGGTGGAATAATTGGTCCGTACTTCTTTAAAAACGAAGCTGGCCAGAACGTTACAGTCAATGGTGACCGCTATAGAGCCATAATTACTGACTTTTTCGTTCTTCAATTGAACAATCATGATGTGCAGGAGTTGTGGTTTCAACAAGACGGCGCAACATGTCACACAGCTCGTGCCACAATTGATTTATTGAAGGAAACGTTTGGTAACAGCATAGTTTCACGTTTCGGACCCGTGAATTGGCCTCCAAGATCGTGCGATTTAACGCCGCTTGACTATTTTCTGTGGGGATATGTGAAGTTGCTTGTCTACACCAATAAGCCCGAAACGATTGACCACCTGGAGGACAACATTCGCCGCGTTATTGCCGATATACGGCCACAAATGTTGGAAAAAGTCATCGAAAATTGGCCCTCCAGATTAGACTACGTCCGAGCCAGCCGTGGCGGTCATATGCCAGAAGTCACATTTAAATTATAATGCCAGAAGATTATCTTTTGAATAAAGTAAATTTCATGTCAATTTAAAAAAATCATATTTGTTTTATTCCATTTCAAAGTTCTATACCTCTAAAAAAAACACCCGTTAGTAGAAAAAATATATTAATTTGGTAGAATTTATAATTAATATTGAACAAATATTCGGCTTCACAATAATCTATGAATGAAAAAGATTTACTTGCGTTTAGAAAATGGCTCGATGAATGGTTTTGCTCAAAGGACAAGAGAAAGTTTCTTTGGCATGGCAATTTATGGATGCCATCCCAAAAAAACTGAACTTTGATCTACCATAGAACGTCCTTTGTCTTGCACATTGTAATCACCACTTTTGAATTGTCGACACCACACCTCTCATGTCTTTGTGGTTGGAGCATGCTCACCGACAAACAGTTTTTTGGGATGGCAAGTTATGGCTGCCCTGGAAGACTGTTTGTCCTTTGAGCAAAACCTCTCACCGAGCCAGTTTCTAACTTCTTCGAAATTAACGAAGTGCTGCTCTGTAAGCGCGTTTCCCATTGATGTGAAAAGTTGATAGTCGGACGGGGAAAGGTTTGGAGAGTACGGCGGGTGTAATATTATGTCCCATCTAAGTGCTTTCAACATTTCCTCGACCAGTTTTACTGTATGAGACGGCGCGTCATCGTGCTGTAAAATCACTATACCGTGTCTTCGGGTCCATTCTGGACGTTTTTATCAAGGCAAGGCTCAAATTGATAATTTGTTGTCGATAGCGATCAGTATTAACCGTTTCGGCAGGCTGCATTACGAACTGTTCGTAATGCGCCACGCCACTCTGGTCCCATTAGACACAGAGCATTGTCCTGCGACCAAAATGATTTGGCCTTGGAATCGATGGGCCAGCTTTTCCAGGCGAGAACCATAATATTTTGCGCTTAGAATTTTCGAAATAAATCCATTTTACATCAGACGTCCCTATTTGATGCAGAAATAACTTCCGATCGTGCTTTTGAATCAGCATTTCACACACGATTTTTCGATTTTCCATTTGCCTGTCATTCAATTGATGTGGAACCCATCTTTCGGATTTTACCCGTTGCTCGTAATCGATGTCTAACCGTTTTTTTGGGCCACATTTAATGCTTCTACTAATTGTTTTTGAATTTAGGTTGGGTCTTCATCCATTAACTCTTGCACTTTCGCAATCTTTTTCAGTCTACCAGAACGTTCTCCATTTTGCACATCGAAATCACCACTTTTGAATTGTCAAAACCATGCCTCAAGTGTTTCTATGTTTGAAGCATGCTCACCGTAAGTTTCTACTACCAAGCGATGGCTTTTCCCCTTGATTAAATAAGAAAAGTAATGCGTGCTGCAAATGCACTTTTTCAGGCACGAGACTCGACGTTTTCAAAGATGCATGAATCTATGACAGTGTTACTTTCGCAAAATATAACATGTATGGCTTTGGAGCTTGATGTTAGTAGAACAAAATATGTGTCAAATCATAACATTGCATACTTAAGCCTAGCGATATCTGTTAGAAAAACTGGTAAGACTTTCCGGTGCATCAGCACGGATTTTTTTTAAAGATTTTGACTATTTCTCTTTGGCTTTTTTTTTTGTTTTTAAAATTAAAAATAACAAGATTTCGCTTCTCTACTCTTGCTTGTGGAACCATCTCAGTAGATCTAATATTAATGCTAGCACTAATTGTCACTCGAATGGAATTTACGCGAAACATGAATTCTTGCACTTTTCAAGAAAGGGGAACCACCGATATACGATTTTGTCACTGTATATTTGGTTGCATCATTTTCACTATGACATTGATTTTATGAGCTTTTTACACCGTTTATATTCAGTGTGGTGTGTTCAAGACATTGTCTTTTAATTTTGTTATCGCAATATATAATATTTTTGCAAAACCGCAATGTGTTTAATTCTTTTTCAAAAACGATTTGTATTACTTCAACTTTTTGTATTACTTCAACAATACATAATTTTTATTATAATACTCCATCATTTCGACTGTGAGTCACTGTAGTCTTAAAATATCTCTTATAATTTCAATGTTTTGTTGAAAGTGTTGAACACAAGCTCAAAATAAGTACAAACATCTTGTATATGACGGTATATACAACCAACAATACTATCTTAACCCCATTATTATTAAAGTAAATGACGCATCATCTAGAGTGCTACTCTAAGTGGCCTCATTTCTTCAAACACATTTCGTAGACGTTCCTCCCGTCCGATAACGCGTCTCACCCATTGTAAGGTCTGCGCGCGTGTGTGTGTATCGAAAATGGAAATCGGGAAGTTCACTTGTTGCGTCCCGGGACATTTGTTAGTGTTCCCAGCCATTATTTTGTTTATCCCGCTGACTGGTAGCGCATAAATCAGTTTCCTCGTGCACTTCCCGAAAACTCGCGCGTCGTTTTTCACGCGAAACGCTCGTCTCCGTCACGATAACAACATAATAACGACAGCGATTTGCAAACGTGTTTGCGAACGCGTCCGTGTACGCGCGCGCCATTATCTGAAGGGATGCGGCGCTGCTGGTGGGTTTATTGACGACCTTTCGGGTCGTGGGAGTGGGCATCTTTTGTGTTCGTCGGTATTGCTTGCTCGCCTGTCTGTCAAGACGATGTCACTCATTTCCTTCATCGTTATCTTGGGAATGTGCTTTCTGTACGTTTTGTATGTGCGATCAAGGTATTGTGTTCGCGAGTGAATTTCTTTTTACCGCTACGGTTGTAGAGAACTTTTCTTCGTTCAGTATTCGAAGTGGTGGTAAAAATAGGTAACAATTCTCAACTTTATACTACTCTTATGTTTTGTTAAATACTCGTTTGGGGTGCATTTAGTGTTAAGGATTTTAAATTTCAGTTCAAGAAGTTCCTGAAGTTTTTTGTTTAAAATTGATGTAGCGAATTGTTTAATCTTGCTGGTACTTGTCAAGTGTGCGTGTTTACGTGCCGATTTACCATAAAAATGATTCTAGAAGATGAGAATTGCAAGTGACGAAGTCATAGAAGAACCAGTTGTATTTTTTTGGAGATTTTTGCAAAACTTCTTACAAGAAACTTATAGAACCTTTGGAGGAATATAATATAAAGAATATGAGGATTTAATGAGGGCCTGTTTGGCGCCTCGTTCTTCGCCCTTCGCGCGCCGTCGTCGTGGAGGGTTTATTGCCTAAGAATGAGAGAAGTGCAAGCGGCATGTTAGCGCGATTGGTGATTTAACAATTCTTAACTTTATACTATCCTTATACTTTGCTAAATACTCGTTTGGGGTGCATTGGCTGTCAAGGATATTAAATTTCGGTTCATCAAAAGAAGTTTGTGAATTTTTGTTCAAAATTGATGTAATGAATTGTTCAATCTTGTTGGTACTTGTCAAGCGCGCGTATTTACCAGCCTGTTTATCATAAAAATGATTCTAGAAGATGAAATTTGCAAGTAACGAATTCATAGAAGAACCAGTTGTATTTTTTTTTAGAAACTATAACAAAATTCCTTACAAGAAAGGTATAGACCCTTTGGATAAAGTCCATTGAGCGAAAAGAGGAGTATATTGAAGAAAAGTTACCTCTGGAGGGTTGCATCCTGGCGTCAGTACAACAAACTTGGCCGCGTGTAGTGCCTAGCTTTTTAAAATTTATATTCTAGTCCTTAACTAATCAGCATAGTCTTATATTTGTTCTAATCGAATCAAATTTATCCAAAGATATTTGTTTATAGAAAATACATGATAAAGAATGGAACAAAGTCAAGATGTTTCATGTGTTTGTTATACTGTCAATCACAAAAGTGATCGTACACAACGTGAATGTTGAATATCTCCAAATATGAATGATAAAGCATTTGTACTTCCATTTAACAATGTTTAAGAAAACTCTAAACACTTCTAATAATAATATGAAAACTGTTATTTACAACTGCAAAAGAATTTGTTAAATATTCTATTATCGAATGTCAAAAAAGTCTTCTGTCACTTCATTTTTATAATTGTAAGCCATAAAAGGGACTTGACGTGTATTATTGGAAATATAAACATCAACTAAGGCAATTTAGTCTTCAGCAAATAATCTTCTTCAACCAAAATAGTGACAACTCAACGCAAATTGACAATCAATATTTCTGGAGAGTTTAAATGTTATTTCAGAAAACATATTCGTTCAGTAAGATGACCCAGTTCATAACCCAATAAAATGAACGTTATTAGACAACGTATCATTACCTTCCACATTAGTTAATATTTATGTATTTAACCCTCTGTTTGGCACATGGGTCCAGCCAGACCTTTTTCGATTTCAATTGTGATTTAAATATGCTTCTAGTTGAGCTAGCGACTTTAAATTTTTGGATTTTTACTAAAATATTATCGTCTATCATCTCTAGACATTGGGAGGATACTTCTCATATTTGTTGATAATTACAAGAATATCTTCGTACACACATCATATTCGTACCAAAGACAGAAACACATTTACATTTTGCATTAAAAAGTGTATTGATATGCAGCTATTGATATTAAGACTGTTTCGCCGAAAAATAGGGTAGGGGTAAATCGATTCATGCTCAGCCGTTGAAGACTAACAAATGGAGAGTGTAAAGTCCCAAAAATAACATGAAACAAAGGAAAAGTTATCTTAAATTCATATCAACAAACAAATTCTACCCCAAAACGATCAAAAAGTGTAACCAGAATAGATTTACCTTGAAAAGCTTGATCGAAACTTTAAAACATCAGCATGCATTATGAAAAATGACATGAAAGCCTGCGATGTGTTGAAGAACAATACAAAAATAAGTCATATACTATAAATATATATTGGGTTGGCAACTAAGTACTTTCGGTTTTGTAGTATAAAATAAAACACTTTTTTTTAAACAAAGAATAGTTTTTTCAATTATATATTTTCCATTTTGCTCAATGACCTTTTGCCATCTTTCTTTCAGCTGCATGATTCCGCGCTCATAAAATTTCTGGTCCTTATCAGCAAAAAACTGAACCAGGTGCGAGTGAAGGTCATCGTCATTTGTGAAAGTTCTACCATTCAAAGAATTCTGCAAACTTCGAAATAAATGGTAATCAGATGGTGCTAGATCAGGGCTGTATGGGGGATGTGGCATCACTTCCCAGCCAAGCTCCAATAGTTTCCCACGAGATGCCAAAGATGTGTGAGGCCTTGCATTATCTTGGCGGAAAACTACACCTTTCCGATTTGACAATTCTGGCCGTTTTTCTTTGATTGCTTCATCCAGTTTTATTAATTGTTGACAGTAAACATCAGAATTGATCGTTTGGTTCCTTGGAAGCAGCTCAAAAAACACAACATCTTTGTAATCCCACCAAACTGACAGCATGATCTTTTTTGGATGCAATTCAGCTTTCGATGTGGTTTGAGCTGGTTTATCGTGTTTGCTCCATGATCGTTTTCGAACTATGTTACTGTACAGGACCCATTTTTCATCACCAGTGATGATTCTTTTTAAGAACGGGTCGGTTTCATTTCGTCTAAGGTGCATATCGCAAAAGTTGATTCTTTGTGTTAAATGAATTTCTTTCAATTCGTGAGGTATCCAAATATCAAGCTTCTTAACTAGCCCAAGACATTTTAAATGTTTTTCAATTGTTGTGTGCGATACATTTAGCCCCTCCGCAACCCCTCGAACAGTTATATGACGATCCTCTTCAATTATGACTTTGATTTGGTCATCATCAACTTCAGTAGGCCGACCAGAAGGTTGTTCATCTTTGAGGGAAAAATCTCCAGAACGGAATTTTTTATATCAATTCTGACACGTGCGCTCTGTTAAGCAATTAGCACCATAAACTTCACATATCTTTTTGAGCCGCAGCAGCTTTCTTTCCTTTACGGAAATAAAATAGTAAAATATGTCGAAAATGTTCGTTTCTGCACTCCATTTAAAATTAACCTACAACTAATAGCTTTAATAAAAATCACGCATTACTTGCTTCTGAAGTTACGTCAATGTGACTAGTATCACGCGACAAATGGTAAAGTACAGCACTAACATACGTTATATAAAAAATAAAGCAACGCTCTCTTCTAAAAACCGAAAGTAAGTTGCAAACACAATAGTTTCATAATAAACATTAAAATCTATGAAAGCTTATTTAAAAATAATTATGCGATTACCCTATTATTCACAATGAATGATAATATCTTAATAACGCTCTCTATCAGTAAAAACCTAAAGTACTTACATAAATACAGAAATTACAAGAAAAATTAAAGAAAACTGTAATACCGTCCATTCTTTAAAAGTACGTGATATATTGTACGATATAAGTGTTGATTTTGGTGCAGGAATTCCAAAATTAATAATACTATTTTTAATTAACCAACAGACAAAGTCCAATAATAGAATAATCTGCAAACCAAGCTTCTAAATATAAAATAAAAATGTTTCTTAATTAAAAGTGAAGTTAAAATAACAAAAAAAGAATGATCAGAAACAAAAAGCTTAAAATAAACCCTTGTCATATTATTATTTGTATTCCTGAGATATATTTCGACAACTAAGTTGTTATCCTCAGCAGCAATGAAACACATTGTCACACATTGTGCCTAAACGAAGCTACACAATCAATTCTTTTATTTTTTCGTTTAGTTTTCCATTTTGTTCAATTCTAATTTCTAAATTAGTATTTAAATATGGTATTTCTTGGCAATTATTGTCTTACAAGCTTAAATAAGATCGTTTGTGGCTCAGTATATCTACAAAAGTTTGCTCAACGATTTACGGTGCTCTCAAGGTTAGACGAAAGTACATCTTACTTTGTATTTTGATAGTAATATGAGTATCACGAAGTTTGAGACGTATATAGTCGGTCTAAGTTTGCCTGTAGTTCTCACCCAACAACATGAACTACTCAAAGAGATATTTGCGGAAATTATGACGGAACGTTCATGAATTAGAATTATATTTCACGTGAAATATACTCAATTTAAATTGCAATCTAAATTACCGTTTACATGACCCAAATTTCAAGGCATATGTTAATAATACCTACTAAATCGCACAATAGAATAAAAAGGCGTGAGTTTTAAGGATAACTGTATTGCCGACAACGTCTGTTGCTCTGATAATGACGTCAGGAACCTTCGTCAAGTCCGCACACAGAATGTATGTGGTGGGGCCTTAATCTCCGAGACAGTTTCTCCCTGAAATGTCAGAATATTATTAATGAATTACCTCTGGTCTGTGTATTGTTATATATGTATATACAGTTGGGGCACATCATCTAAATACAATCGCATGTACGTATATTATTTAAATGGTGTGGTGTATTATTTTATATAAGGGTAAGTTGAGTGGTAACAATAAAACATTTAGAACACAGAAATGTTTTAAATTTCACCTCGCAATTGTACAGTATGGAGTTGGTAATTTTGTTTTGAATTGTTGTATACAATGGCGGTCATAGAATACTGCAATAAAATTCGGGCTGCCATATAACTTTGTTGGTTTTATTTTTATAAGGAATAAGATAAAATAACTACTTGACGTGAACAACTGTTTATTATCATTATAAGATAAAGCTTAACATATATTTCTAAATAATATGAATTATATATATATACATATATACGAGGGAGCGTTTTTATATTCGCGGAATGAGCGGGTTGTAGAGGGGTGAGTAGGCGCATTGGGGGCGTGGCCTGTGCAGCGACTCATGATTAGTATAAATACGAAGTTTCATTGTTATTAGACAGTTAGTCTTTGAGCTATCGTCAACCAAGTAACATAATCAGGAGTGAAAAGTGAAATATGGAAAAAATCGAATATCGTGCCGTTATAAAGTTCCTTACCAGGCAAGGAAAATCAGTCGCGACCATAATGAATGGGATGTCATTGGTTTACGGCGACTCTTGTCCAGGAAAAACCATGGTGTACAAGTGGCATAGTTTATTTAAACAAGGAAGGGAATCTCTTGAAGACGACCCGAGGCCGGGCAGGAGCACTGAGGTGACCACGCCAGCACTTATCCAAAAAGTTGAACAAATTGTACTAGAAGATGCTCGACTAAAGAAGAAACAACTCGCAGAAATGGTTGGAGTATCCGATACAACAATTTTTAAAATCCTACACGATCATCTCGGCATGTCTAAGGTCAGCGCAAGATGGGTGCCGAGAATGCTCACGCCGCCGCAAAAACAACAGCGCGTAGAGTGTTCGCGTGCATTTTTGGACCTCTGTAATGAAGACAAGGATGGTGTATTGAGTGGAATTTTTACTGGAGACGAAACTTGGGTTCATCATTATGAACCTGAGACCAAACAAGACTCCATGCAGTGGCATAAAAAGGGCACAGCACCTCCCAAGAAATTTAAAGTGTCACAATCAGCTGGGAAACTCATGGCAACGGTATTTTGGGACTCGGAAGGAATATTGTTGATTGATTATAAAGATAAAGGTGTTTCTATAACCGGAGAATATTACGCTTCAATATTAGAGCGACTAAAAGAAGCCATTAAAGAGAAAAGACGGGGAAAATTGACAAAAGGTGTTCTGCTTTTGCACGACAACGCGCCCGTCCACAAGAGCCGCGTTGCGTTAGCTGCCCTGCATAAGGTGGACTTCGAAATTGTGAATCACCCACCCTACAGTCCAGACCTGGCACCGAGTGATTATTACTTGTTTCCGAAAATGAAAAAAGAGCTGCGGGGTAAAAAATTTACTGCCGATGATGAAGTCAAGGAGGCAGTTTCGGCGTATTTTGCAGATAAAGAGAAATCATTTTTTATGAGGGTATAAATAAATTAATTGAAAGATGTGAAAAATGTATCCGTCTTGCAGGTGAATATATTGAAAAAGAAAAATAATTTGGTTTTTTTATTTCCACCCCTTGTCCCCCATTCCGCGAATATAAAAACGCTCCCTCGTATATATATGCACGAAAATAGCAGTGGTCTTAAATTTGCTGAAATATCAATTTATCCGTTAAGTAGAAGAAATTCAAGTTTATTGAACTCTTTATTCCAACATATTACATAACTATAACAATAAATAAATAGGCTTCTTAATATCAAAGAGAAAATAAAACTGTTTATACAGGTTGGTAGAAATGTTTTGAAAGCAAAAATGAAACAATGTGAATTTTTAAATGAAATTAGTTTTTTTTATTCAATGTATTCTCCCTCAACTTCAATACGTTTATTCCAATGATCCTCCAATAATTTTATACCATTTCTGTAATGATTTTCTGGAAGCTCTGCAAAATACTGTTCCACGGCTGAAATAGCTTCTTCATTCAATGAAAAACGCTTTCCACGAATGAATTTTTTCAAGTTTCTGAAGAGGTAGTAATCACTCGGAGCCAAATCTGTTGAATACGGTGGTTGTTCAAGCAATTCGTACATTAGTTCATTCAATTTAGCCATCGTCGAAACGCTTTTGTGTGAAGGCGCATTGTCTTGTACTCTGAGTTAATTGTTTTACCTTTTTCAAGATAATCAATCAATAAAATTTCTTTTGCATCCCAAAACACTGATGCCATAACCTTTTTTGCCGATCGTCTTGACTTTACCTCTTTTGGAGTTGAACAACCAAACGTAATCCATTGTAATCGTTCTTGTTTTAATTTAGGATCATAGTGGTAGATCCAAGTCTCATCCATAGGTATAAAACGACGCAAAAAATCGGTTTTATTCCGCTTGAAACGCACCAAGTCACGCTGAGAAATTTGTTTTCGATCCAGTTTTTGTTGAACTGTTAACGAATGCGGCACCAACTTTCCAAACAGCTTTTTCATATGTTATTCTTCATGTAAAATATGGAGTACTCGTTCGTCTGAGATATGCCTATGGTATCACCAATTTCACGCTTAGTCAAATTCGGATCTTTACTAACCATATTATGTACTTGCTCAATGATTTTCGCTGTTGTTGCAGTTTTTGGTCAATACGTGGTTCATCTTCAACGCTTGTACGACGACGTTTAAACTCTAGAACCCATCGATGTACTGTTGGAAATGAAGGAGCACATTCCTTTAACACGTTCACCATTTCTGTATGAATCTCTGTTGCTGATAAACCTTCCAAAACAAAGAATTTTATCGCAGCGCGATATTCAGTTTTTTCCATTGTTAAAAAATACACTGACACGTCTAATTCAAATGGATTGCTAACAATGAATGAATTAACAGATCGAGATAAAATTTTTAGTGTGTTCATATGACACATGAAATATTAAAATGGTGTATGAATTTTGATCCTTCTACTGCTTAATAGGTGTCGCTTTCAAAACTTTTCTACCAACCTGTATTCTAGGAAAACTAACCAAACGTCATTTTTGCTTAGTTAATAGGATTGAAACGTTTAATATTTTGTTGCTTGACTTTATTGTTTATCACTTCTTGACACCTGTGGGGCAACGCGTTCACCAGTTGCCTACATGTCTCCGGTGAAATTGATTGCCATCCGGCTTGGCATATTTTCCATAGACTGTCAATATTTTGCGGCTTAGCAGCAGGTACAATCTTTTTCAATTCCACCCATAAATTTTCAATGGGGTTTAAGCGATTGTGCCGGCCAACTAAAAACACGAACGTTATTGTCTCGAAACCATGTTTTCACTTTACGAGAAACATGCTTCGAATCGTTATCCTGCATGTGCAACTTTCTTAGTGGCATTTCTTCCTCTGCATATCGTAGGAGCACAGTTTGTAATATGTTCACATAGACATCAGTTTTCATTATGCCTTCCATCTTGTGTAAAGGGCCTACGCCATACAACGAAAAACACCCACACATCATGATGATTGAGCCTCCGAATTTTGCTATCTTCTTGGTGTACTCGGGTTGAAATGTTGTCAATTGTCGTACGTGTTATTGGTATACACCAGAATTAAATAAAACTCTTTTTGATTCATCAGACTAAGGTACATTACTCCACTTTTTTCGTCCCATTGTACGTATTCATGAACAAACGACAATCTACTTTGTATTTGTCTTTTATTTAATAATGCTACTTTCCTAGGCCTTCTTGCCCGCAACTTTCCTTGAATGAATCTTCATCTAATAGTAGAGGTGCTTATACAAAGGCGTGACTCAGTTTTAATAGCAGTTGAACTTACGAATAGTATACTCCTTTCTCAATAGAAAAGATCGCACTTTTCAAACCACATATCACTCGAAACCCAAATTTGGTTTTTATTCTGTTAATAATTGTATATAAATATATAAATAAGCACTTTACGATGGGAAATTAATGAAAATTATTATTTTCTGATATACCATCGTTGATTACAATCACAGAAATTATTTAAAAATTTCTTCACGGGGCAGGACTCGAACCTGTACGTGCCATTTCATTTAGTAACATTTTCAAAAACGTAACATACACGTATTAATATAAAGATTTTGTTAAATACCATTACCCAAATATTACCATCAGTTCACATTTTCTTTACATCACTAATAAATGGTTTTCTTTTTTTTTACAGATTTGTGCGCCCTGTTTAATCATAAAGTCCTTTTAATCTGGTTAAGGTAAAGACAAAAATATTTATTTCCTGTTTAATTAGCAATACCACAAACAGCGAGGCATAATTGTTATCTTTTTTTTAATTTTATAAATTCGGCATTTTACACAGTATTTAAGAAAAGAGATGAAGGATATAAATAAATACTAACCGTTTTAAGCAGTGTTTTCAGTGTGAAGACGCGCAAAGTGAACAAAATCGATTAAATATTTGTAATATGTTGTTTCAAGTGTTTCTTCTTGTAAGTGTGTTCGCCGTAAGCAATAAATGTAACACTATTAGCGAAGAATTCACATTTAATCAGACTAAAACAAACTTTTGGTGATGCTGTGTCTACAGATTCGTTAAAATTATGCAAGTGTTTCATCATTGGATGTCGAACGGTCGTTCTCTGTATGTAAGAACCTTTATTCATCTACGCGAACACGGTTACATGAAACATTGAAACACCTGCAATATTTAACCAATTTTATCTACTTTGTGAATATGCAAACTGAAAACGTCACTTAAAATGCTAAGTACTTATTGATATTTATTAGCTGCTAGGTCCCTTACATTTCTTCAAAGTATACGCCGCTGACCGAACGCTTGCAAGCATATAATGAAAACAATAACAGAGTTTTGGCTTTTAACATTTCTTGATTTAAAGAAGGCCCTTCGCTAGTATAGTACATGTATACTTGTTAACGCAACTGCAAATTGGAAAATTGGAATAAGATGTCTTCTCCTAAACTATTTCCGAGTTATTTAATGAATAGACTACGAAGACTTAAAAAAACAGCATATAATGCCAAAACAATTATGAGATGCGGTGTGTCACAAGGCACAGTTATCGGATCACTTCTCTTTAGTATTTTGCTTATGTAATGTGAAATTGTCATTGGAACAGGCAAAAGACAACCCTTTTCATTTTAGCGTTATGCTTAAACTCATAATTTCGTATACAAAGTCTCACTCTGGTCATTGGTCAATGATACCATCCTGTAATCACCGACTTCGTTATCGATATGGAGTAGTAATGGTAAAATCGTTCTTGTCAAGATATGCAGAACTTTACAATTATTTGTTCCAAAGTCTAGTTACGAGGGTAGCCGTTTATATTTCGGGAATAGCAAACAAAAAAAAATTTTTTAATATCCAAAACAGTTTCATGGCTTTTCAAAATATTCTCCTTGAAAATCAATTGTTTGAACCGACCTGTGCGAGCTCGCATTGTCATGGTGGAGAATGATCTGTCGTTTCCGGTTTGTGTTCCTTGTTTCTTCAAAAACTTTTGGCAAATAAATAGTTGTGTACCATTCGGCATTAATCGTTCTACAACTCTCTAAAGGCACGGTTACAACGCGACCGTTTTTTCCGAAAAACAGGGGACTATTTGTTTTGATGTGCTTCGAGCGCGATCAACTTTTGTTGCTTTCGGCTCATCTTGGAATACCCACACAGTCGATTGTTGTTTACTATCGGGCTCATACGTATAGGTCCAAGTTCATCACCTGTGACGACTTTATAAATGTTTTTTGAAGCACCGCCATTGTATTTTTTGTCCATCTCTTGGCGCCAATCGACGCGAGTCCTTTTTTGAGCAGTTGTCAAATTATGTGGTACCCAACGTGAACATAGCTTCTTAATGGCTATATGTTCATACAGAATCTTATGCACGTTAGTGTTACTAATACCTAGAGATGCCTCCATTTCACGGTATGTCACATGGCGATCTTGCATTATCAACTCAGACACTGCATTAATGTTTTCCGACATAACAACATTTGTGGGACGACCTTTATGAAATTCATCGTCCGAAGAACGCCGTCTAAGGTTGAATTCACTATACCAACGATATACTGTAGCTTTCGATGTTGCTTCATCACCATGTAAAGAATTCAACTCGTCGATGCATTCTTGTTGAAATAATCCACAACGAAAGTTATGAAAAATAATTGCACGAAAATGTTTACGAGTTAATTCCATTTTTTCGCTGACAAAATTTTCAAGTTACTGTCAACAATAGAAGTAGCGACCGGATAATAAAAGTGTCAATGTATTATAAATATATTGTCAAAAATAACAAACATCAGGATGCAATTATCAGATCGGAGGCAACACTAACAGTGTTGCCAGTACCCGAAATACATATAAACGGCTAGCCACGCATTAATCGCAGGTTGTACGGAAGGAAAAAAATTAGTTTCGTTAAGTATAAAAAGTTTTCATCAGTTAGTATTACTCAAATATAGCGTAAATATTAATTTCAAAATATTAGTACAATACTTTGACTCATCTTTAGTTATACAAGGATGTGCATAACAATTTAAATGAGATCGTAGCTTTATAGTCCGAGTAAAATTAAATAATTATTTGAAATTGGTGTTATTTTTTGACTATTCCCATTATCTAATTTCAAATACCCTTAGTCAGGTATCTGCGGATGAAAAATGTGGTGCGGGGTTTCATTTAGGTGTATGTGTTCAAGCCTAAACCTTAAACCGTTACAATAAAAGTCCTGGTGCTTTGTCGCCTGCGCTTGAACAACCCTAGTTTCTCAATCTTCAAATTTTTTTAGTTAAAAAGAAGTCTAAATCAAAACTAGCAATATTACTGACCAATAATTAACTGCTACGATGATAGTTTGACAAGTAGTGAGAATGACACATAAGTGGCGCTGTAATTGGAAAAACAAATGCACTGTAATTTAGGTTGCCTATTTATATGTTTACATTCCGATATTTAGATAAATCGGTTGATTAGTTTATTTTCGATAGCTGATTGAAAAAGAAGCAACACGTCGTTTTGTTAAAATGGAAAAAGCAGAGTATCATGCGGTGATTAAATACTTCGTAATTAAGGGTATGAAAGCTACCGAAATAAAAGATGAGTTACGGGAAACATTAGGTGAATCTGCTCCATCATCCGCCACAATAAGTAGATGAATGAAATGAATGAATTTAAACGTGGTAGAACAAGCTATGTTGATGAAGCGCGCTCTGGAGCTCCCAAAATCGTGACTTCTAAGGAAATGATTATAAAAATCCATAATATTATTACGCAAGATTGACGACTCAGAGTGAGAGTGATAGCAGACATGGTAAACATTTCAACAGAATGCGTACACTACATTTTAACGAAAGAATTGGGCCTTTACAAGCTTTCGGCAAGATGTGTGCCGCGATTACTTACGACTGATCAAAAGTTCACTCGTTTGCGCATTTCCAAAGAGTGTTTGGACCTTTATAAGCGGAATCCGGTTGATTTTTGTAGGCGATTTGTTACTTGCGGTGAAACTTGGATACACTACAGTACCCCCGAAACTAAACAACAGTCGAAACGATGGTTAGAACGTGGTTCTGTTCCTCCAAAGAAAGGGGCATTTTGCTCATTGATTACCTTCAGAAAGGTGCAACAATAAACGGATAATATTATGCAGAACTTCTACAAAAATTAAATGTTAAGATTCGTGCTAAACGGCCAGGAATGGCAAAGAAAAAGATTCTGTTTCACCAAGACAACGCTCCCTTGCATACCCGCATAGTTGCATTTCCAATTAGTACCGCATGCGCCTTATTCGCCGGATCTAGCCCCTTTCGACTTCCACCTTTTTCCAAAATTGAAAGCGGTACTAGGTGGAAAGAAATTTTCGTCTAACGACGAGCTTATCATCTTCATAAATGAGTATTTTGCAAGCTTTCCGGAATCGCATTTTAGAGATGGCATAAGGGCATTGGAGCAGCGTTGGAATAAATGTATTGCTCTTTTAGGAGAATATATTGAAAAGTAAAAATTATTTTGTATTTAAAAAATTCGTTTTTCTCTTCTATTCTGACTACTTGTCAAACTACCCTCGTACTATAAACTTCTATTCGTTGTAGATTTCAAGCTACTTCTGTATATTTTAAACTAGCTCATAACATTATATTATTTAGTAAAACCAACGGTGTTCTAAATCACCCCACTTTTAAAAGTACGATTCAGTAGTTATTTAATATCATTAGGAGTTGCCTTCAAAACTACAGTCGAGAAGTACGATTTACATGCCTCCTGGAAATCGTACTCCTGAATTTTGTTATTCGTTTAGTTGTTAAAGTTTACGATGAGCGAAAACACACGGGAAATCCTTTCCGGTTTCAGCAAATTTTATTTTTATACTTGTTTGTTTCAAGTTCTGGGAAACTTTCATAACTTTCCATACGACCCTCTGTTCAGTAAAGCAAAACTAACTTTTACCTTTGAACGCAAGCACATGGGTCCTGTGTTTCTGCTCTATTGCAGCTAACATAAATAACTTTTAAATAAAAATTCATATTAAAGCATTAGCGATGACGATAGCACATGAAGATGTTCCATTTATACCTGAAGATCTCTATCATCCAGCATTATGCGTGGAAATTTTGTGTTTTATTTAGTCTGCGCTTCCCCAATTTCCTGCCACCTGTAAAACTATAATTTACGTAAAGCTAAGTTTTCCAGGCTATATGAAGATCTGTTTCATATTGAGTGGAGCTTCCTTGACGAGTATAATGATGTTATGTTTAATGGATTCTACAAGAGTCTACATAGCGTGTTCTTAAAGTCATCTGGTCATTCTATATATCCCCTTCGGTTCAACAGGGAGATTATTACGACTGGAAGACATAAGCGAAAGTTTCAGGGTAAATGGAAATGTTCTAATAGTATTATGCACCATAAGGAATTTAAAAGGCTTCGTGCACTGCAAAACATTTAATATCGGATTCTACAAAGCATATATAGGAAATTATTTATCTTAGTTTAAGTCGAAAAGTTTTGTATATGTATATATTTTGCTACTTTTTATTATCTTTTCTAAATAATCTCTGTTATTAAGTTATGCATCTGTCTACGAGGGTTGTTTGACAAGTGGTGAGAATGGAAAATAAAAACGAATTTTCTAAATACAAAATAATTTTTATTTTTCAATATATTCTCATAAAAAAGCAATACATTTATTCCAACGGTGCTCCAATGTCCTTATGCCATCTCTAAAATGCGATTCCGGAAGGCTTGAAAAATACTCATTTACGATGATAAGCTCGTCGTTAGACGAAAATTTCTTTCCACCTAGTGCCGTTTTCAATTTTGGAAAAAGGTAGAAGTCGGAAGGGGCTAGATCCGGCGAATAAGGCGCATGCGGGCTAATTGGAAATGCTACTCGTGGATTTCGGACATCGCAACTGTGCTGGTGTGCGAGGGAGCGTTGTTTTGGTGAAACAGAATCTTTTTCTTTGCCATTTCTGACCGTTTAGTACGAATCTCAACATTTAATTTTTGTAGAAGTTCTGCATAATATTGTCCGTTTATTGTGGCACCTTTCTGAAGGTAATCAATGAGCAAAATGCCCTGTATATCCCAAAAAAATTGATGCCATCACCTTGTTTGCCGATAAAGTGGTTTTCGCTGTCTTTGGAGGTGCAGAACCACGTTCTAACCATTGTTTCGACTGTTGTTTAGCTTCGGGTGTACTGTAGTGTATCCAAGTTTCATCGCAAGTAACAAATTGCCTACAAAAATCAACCGGATTTGGCTTATAAAGGTCCAAACACTCATTAGAAATGCGCAAACGAGTGAACTTCTAATCAGTCGTAAGCAATCGCGCCACCCATCTTGCCGAAAGCTTGGAAAGGCCCAATTCTTTTGTTAAAATGTGGTGTACGCGTTCTGTTGAAATGTTTACCATGTCTGCTATCTCTCTCACTTTGAGCCGTCGATCTTGCGTAATAATATCATGGATTTTTATAATCATTTCCTTAGAAGTCACAATTTTGGGTGCTCCAGAGCGCGCTTCATCAACACAGCTTGCTCTACCACGTTTAAATTCTTTTACCCATCTACTTATTGTGGCGGATGATGGAGTAGATATACCCAATGTTTCCCGTAACTCATCTCTCATTTCGGTAGCTTTCATACCCTTAATTACGAAGTATTTATCACCGCACTATACTCTGCTTTTTCCATTTTAGCAAAACGACGTGTTGCTTCTTTTTCAATCAGCTGTCAAAAATAAACTAATCAACCGATTTATCTAAATATCGAAATGTAAACATGTAAATAGGCAACCTAAATTACAGTGCATTTGTTTTATCAATTAGAGCGCCACCACTACTTGTCAAACTATCCTCGTATCTACTATCTCATTGTTTAGCCATTTACTTTCTGCTGCTACGCTTTTGACTTTTATTAAAGCTCTTATAAAAAAAACATTTCTCTTATCGTCTCTCAGTCTTACCTTCAACAAAGTCTATGATATTTCTGTTTTGGACAGCATTTTAGGTTGACTTGTGAGAATATCTTAAGTTTTACAGGCAAGCATTCCACTGTTTCTGAAAATTTTTAAAAATTTTTCGAACCAACCATACTAACCTGCCCGTCTGACGATTTCTGCACTTTATTTATCTTTGTTTAACTCGCAAAGTTTTACAGAATATATATTTTGCCACTTTTATTATCTTTTCTAAATACTCTTTCTTATTAAATTATGCATATACCCATCCACTATCTCCTTTACTTATTTAATTTCCGCTGCTGCGCTTCTGACTTTTATTAGAACTCATGTAGAAGCATTTCCCTTATCATCCCTCAGTATATTCTTCAATAAATTGTAGTTATATGACATCTCTTTTTTGGACAGTACAATACTTTATGTTGACTTCTCAAAATGTCTAAGTTTCACAGGCAAAACAAGATTGAAATGCATTGCCCGCAATAAGTTTTCCAAGGATAGCAATATTCATTTGTTTTTGAGAATTTTTAATAATTTTCCAAACCTATCATTCCAACCAAGGCCGTCAGACGATTTCTGCACTTTATTTATCTTTGCTTAAGTCGAAAATTTGTACAGGATGAATATATATTTCGCCACTTTTTATTATTTTTTCTAAATAGTCTCCATTATTAAGTTATGCGTCTATGCATCCATCCATCTATTGTCTTCTTGTTTAATCATTTAGTATTTGCTACTACGCTTCTGACTTTTATTAGCACTCTTATGGAAGCATTTCTCTTATCATCTCTCAGTCTTACCTCCAGCAAAGTCATTTATATTGTGGACAGTATTTTAAGTTGACTTGTCAGAATATCTAAGTTTCACAGACAAAATACGAATCGAATGCACTGACTGAAATAAGTTTTTTAAACATGGCAATATTCTACTGTTTTTGAGGATTTTTAATAATTTTCCAAACCTATCATTCCAACCAAGGCCGTCTGACGATTTCTGCACTTTACTTATCTTTGCTTAAGTCGAAAATTTGTACAGGATGAATATATATTTCGCCACTTTTTATAATTTTTTCTAAATAGTCTCTATTACTAAGTTATGCATCTATGCATCCATCCATCTATTGTCTTCTTATTTAATCATTTAGTATTTGCTACTACGCTTCTGACTTTTGGTAGCACCATTATGGAAGCATTTCTCTTATTGTCTCTCAGTCTTACCTCCAGCAAAGTCTAAGACATTTCTATTGTGGACAGTACTTTAGGTTGACTTGTCAGAATATCTAAGTTTCACAGACAAAATATGATTGGTATGCATTGACTGAAATAAGTTTTTTAAACATGGCAATATTCTATTGTTTTTGAGGATTTTTAATAGTTTCCCAAACCAACCATGCTAAACTGGACCGTCAGACGATTTCTGCACTTTATTTATCTTTGTTTAAGTCGAAAATTTGTACAGGATGAATATACATTTCGCCACCTTTTATTATCTTCTAAATAGTCTCTGTTATTAAGTTATGCATCTATCCATCTACTGCCTTTTTGTTTTATCACTTAATTTTTGTCACTACGCTTCTGACTTTTGGTAGCACTCTTATGGAAGCATTTCTCTTATTGTCTCTCAGTCTTAGCTCCAGCAAAGTCTAAGACATTCTTATTGTGGACAGTATTTTAGGTTGACTTGACTGAATATCTAAGTTTCACAGACACAATATGATTGGAATGCATTGACCGAAATAGGTTTTTTTAAACATGGCAATATTCTATTGTTTTTGAGGATTTTTAATAGTTTTCCAAACCAGCCATACCAACCTAGATCGTCTGACGATTTCTGTACTTTATTTTTGTCTTTGTTTGAGTCGAAAATTTATACAAGACATATATATTTTGACGAACATGCTTTTTTTAACATCACAATATGGTTTTTATTCCAGATTTTATCACTCGGTTTATTTACTGTTTATTCCGTTAATGGAAGAAAAAGCTC
Organism: Dermolepida albohirtum; assembly: GCA_031893035.1. Taxonomy (NCBI): domain Eukaryota; kingdom Metazoa; phylum Arthropoda; class Insecta; order Coleoptera; family Scarabaeidae; genus Dermolepida; species Dermolepida albohirtum. The sequence continues at coordinate 274,925 of JAVIWB010002063.1, forward strand.
GTTATAATAATGATTTCAAATATTCGTAAAAGCGTAATTTCTATCAGTAATGTGGCCAACTTTTATATCCGTCATTTCACCATTAATTAATTATTCATTTAATTAATTAGTAATTAAACACATTCTAAAATAGCATCGGATGTATTTCTCTCAAGAAATATTGCACGTAGTCAAATAAAGTTTCCGTACGGACGGGGGAAATTAATTCCGTCGTGGGAAAATTAAATGCATAACTTGGAAGGACGTTCGGGAGATCCGAGTAGTTTCTCCCACCGTAAATCCCTGCATTCTTCCCGGATCAAATTGTAGCTTTCGCATTATTCTGATATTACGTTTTCAACGTTCCGACGACACCTTAATGCATCTTTTCATCTTAAGAAGTGGGAAGTTTCATAATGCAGCCGCACAATCTAGGAGCTTTTAACTATTTCGAGCGTTAATCTTGACGTTTCGTATATATTCGAAATGTAGTTCGAATACGTTGGATGTGATTTTAACTGTCTGCTCTTACTCGAATTAATGTTACTATATATACTTTTGTATTTTACTAAAAGTTACGGAAGCTCATCTTGATTGTTCATTGTAATAATTGCGAATGAATGTACAATTACCAAAATGATGAAATTTGGTAAGGAATACACCGAAACGAAGATCCAACTGGGAGAGTATATTATTGAGGAAGTAGATAGGTTTAAGTATTTGGGAGTGATGTTTGATAAAAGTGGGGAGAGAGAAATAGAGATCAAGGAAAAAATAGCAACAACAAATAGAGTAGTACAGGCAAATAAGAAGTTATTGAAGAGCAAAATATTGGGTTGGCAACTAAGTACTTTCGGTTTTCACTGATAGAGAGCGTTGCTTTATTTTTTGTATACCGTATGTTAGTGCTGTACTTTACTGTTTGTCGCGTGATACCAGTCACATTGACGTAACTTCAGAAGCAAGTAGTACGTGATTTTTATTAAAGCTATTAGTTGTGGGTTAATTTTAAATGGAGTGCAGAAACGAACATTTTCGACATATTTTACTATTTTATTTCCGTAAAGGAAAGAAAGCTGTTGCGGCTCACAAAAAGATATGTGAAGTTGATGGTGCTAATTGCTTAACAGAGCGCACGTGTCAGAATTGGTATAAAAAATTCCGTTCTGGAGATTTTTCCCTCAAAGATGAGCAACGTTCTGGTCGGCCTACTGATGTTGATGATGACCAAATCAAAGTCATAATTGAAGAGGATCGTCATATAACTGTTCGAGAGGTTGCGGAGAGGCTACATGTATCCCACACAACAATTGAAAAACATTTAAAATGTCTTGGGCTAGTTAAGAAGCTTGATATTTAGGTACCCCACGAATTGAAAGAAATTCATTTAACACAGAGAATCAACTTTTGCGATATGCACCTTAGACGCAATGAAACCGACCCTTTCTTAAAAAGAATCATCACTGGTGATGAAAAATGGGTCCTGTGCAGTAACATAGTTCGAAAACGATCATGGACCAAACACGATAAACCAGCTCAAACCACATCGAAAGCTGAATTGCATCCAAAAAAGATCATGCTGTCAGTTTGGTGGGATTACAAAGGTGTTGTGTTTTTTGAGCTGCTTCCAAGGAACCAAACGATCAATTCTGATGTTTACTGTCAACAATTAATAAAACTGGATGAAGCAATCAAAGAAAAACGGCCAGAATTGTCAAATCGGAAAGGTGTAGTTTTCCACCAAGATAATGCAAGGCCTCACACATCTTTGGCAACTCGTGGGAAACTATTGTAGCTTGGCTGGGAAGTGATGCCACATCCCCCATACAGCCCTGATCTAGCACCATCTGATTATCATTTATTTCGAAGTTTGCAGAATTCTTTGAATGGTAAAACTTTTACAAATGACGATGACCTTCACTCGCACCTGGTTCAGTTTTTTGCTGATAAGGACCAGAAATTTTATGAGCGCGGAATCATGCAGCTGAAAGAAAGATGGCAAAAGGTCATTGAGCAAAATGGAAAATATATAATAGATCAAAAACTATTCTTTGTTTAAAAAAAAGTGTTTTATTCTATACTACAAAACCGAAAGTACTTAGTTGCCAACCCAATATTAAGCAAAATTTGTGATAATCCGACCAACTATGATGTATGGAGCGGAAACACTCAGCATGACGAAGAAACAGGAGGAGGATCTGAGAATAATGGAAACAAAAATATTGAGAGTGATACTGGGACCAGTGAAAATAGGAGATACTGAATATAGAAGAAGAACTAATCACGAGCTTTCACAGGAAATAGGAGAGGACATAGTGAAAAAAATTAAACAACAGAGAGCTAAATGGTTAGGACATGTGTGGAGAGCGGGACCAAACGCAGTGATATACGAGGTTATGTAATGGAGTCTGAGAGGAAGGAGGAAAGGGAGACACGAGGAGTACGTGGAAGCGAGAAGTGGAGGAGGATTTGAGAAGGACCAGAACCAGTAACTGGAAGCAGAAAGTGGGGAATAGAGAACAATGGAGAGAAGTCAGTGAAAAGATATAGGCTGGAAAAGGAGGATGATCTCCCCAACATAAAACAGATCTAGAGAACCGAAAGGTGGCTTAACTCCTTCAGGAGTGTTACGTCATGATAATAATAATAATATACTTTTGTATTTTGCTAAAAGTTCTGGAAGCTCATCTTGATTGTTCATTGCAATAATTGCGAATGAATGTACAATTACTATCACAAAAAAGTTTCACGCTCTAAATCGCAATTTTTGCTGTTTGTTTTAGATAGAGCCGTAACTACTTGTATCACACTAGAAAAGACATTGTATGTTTCATTAAAAAAGAAAAACGAGCAATGGTGTGTATAGTGTGCACTTTAAAAAGCACACGAGTTTGTTTACATACTCGACCTGATAAGAAAAAGTTTCAAACAATCTCTCGCCGTTGGCGCAATACTAAAAAAATGTAAACATTCACTCAGCAAAATAGCGATGAGTTGTGGAACGTGAGGAACGAAATTTCACAATGCATTTTGCGCACTGTTTTCTACAGAATATTTAATTTTGTTTAACGTAACTTTCATTTCGAGATTTAATATCTTAAGTAAACGTTCCGGCGATAACCCCCTTAATTTTTGTAAGTTAATGCCAGTTCAAAATGCTTGATGAAGTTGGTGAATTTATTAAATTTATATTATAGTTAAAATTATTCTACTATTTAATTCAAAAGGGTAGGGTAATGTGATAACATTACATACACAGTCTGTCGCATAAAAAAACCAAACTTTTTTAATATAAAAACAATAGCTTATTATTTTGGTAAAATTCATTTATTTTAATCAAAGTAGTCGCCTTTGTCTTCAATACAAAGTTTTGCACGGTCAACTAACTGGTCGAATGAATTTTTGAGTTCATCTTTAGAGGTGTCCTTCAGGATTACTGTCGACGCCTTTTTAATGGCTTCGACGTCGGTATAACGCTGTCCTTTCGTCGGCAAACGTAGTTTGGAGAATAGATAGAACTCATGGGAGGTCAGATCCGGTGAATACGGTGAATGGTGGTTGATGGTTAAAATGCCATTTGCAGTTAGAAAATCAGTGATAAGCGTCGAGCGATTAGATGGTGCATTATCATGTAACAAACGCCAGCTACCATTTTCACGATATTGAGGGCGCACGCGTAGAATACGCGCCAAAAGACGCTTCAAAGCACCAAGATAAGATACAGCATTGACTGTTTGACTAGTTGCAATTTTGAAGACCTTATCAAAGGAAAGAGGATGTTTTCGATGTCTTTGTCAGCAGTTTCCTGGTTTATTTGAGAAATTGCAAGGAGTATTTGTTGGACCGGGCATCGCAAAACTTATGAAGGACGATAACTTTGAGACAAAGATGGCCACAGAAGAAAAAGCAGCATGGGTATCTTTTAAAGTTGTAACCAGATTTCTTGGGAACGGAAGGAATTCTGGCTACAAGGCCATTGTAACTGAAATGTTGGAAAGCTTTAAGAATTTAGGCTGTGCTGTTAGCGAGGAACACGGTGAAAGGTTTCACCAAGATATAAAGGAAATGTAAAAGCGATATCAGGCAAAGTGGAATGTTAACATAATAGCGGACTATTACTGGATGTTGAATAGGGACGATCCCCAGCGCTCCTACAGCAGGAGAAGCATTAAACGAAGTTTTGATGGGAAAACGATACAACGAGGACTATTAAACAAGATCATTCAGTTTTACTAAAAAATGCTTAATTATTATGTTTTTATGAAAAATGTTTGGTTACCTATGATTTTAATAAAATGTAATGGGTGTTTTTTAAGCTACATGAGAAATATAGGTATCGATAACTATGGTTTGACAGCCGATAATGGCAAACTGTGTTGACATTTCTGTTCAGTAAGGTCTGGCAAGTCATCATGAATCGTTTAACGCCAGAACAACGCTTCCAAATTGTGGAAATTTATTTTGAAAAAATAAATCTGTTCGCGAAGTTCATAGAGCACTTCGTCCATTTTACGGTCAAAATAATCGGCCTGGTGAGCAAGCAATTCGTGTAGTTATGGATCGTTTTCGCACTAATTTTAATCTTCTCGATTCAAAACCGAAATGTCGATTCGTCGTCGTTCTCAACTTGTTGGGCCTTGTCCGTACATTCATTTGAAACTGGCCGAAGATGAGCATTTATATCAAAGAATTGTGTTTAATGATGAAGCTCATTTCTGGTTAAATGACTACGTCAATATGCAAAATGGCCATATTTGGAGCGAAGACAATCCTCAAGCCGTTAACGAATCACCATTACATCCATTAAAATTAACTGTTTGGTGCGGTTTACACGCTGGCGGTATCATCGGTCCTTATTTCTTTCGAAATGAGAAAGGGGCTGCCGTTACGGTGAATGGCGAGCGCTATCGAACCATGCTGACTGAGTTTTTGTTTTCAAAAATTAATCAGCTAAACGTCGACGACATTTGGTTCCAACAACGTCTTGTTGTTGCGCAACTTGCCATACAGCGCGCTTAACAATCGATATATTGCAAAATCAATTTGGTGACACTTTATTTCCAGAAGTGGTCCCGTTCACTGACCCCCTCGTTCGTGCGATTTAACGCCTCTGGTTTACTTTTTATGGGGCTGTGTTAAGTCATTGGTTCATGTCGACAAACCAGCAACTCTTGAAACATTGGAAGACCATATTCACACCCGTTATAATAAAATATTCATTCCATAATTATTTGTATTTGGCCTACTATTTCTAAAATATATATGTTTTTTTTGTGGAAAAACCCTACGTGATAAAAAAAACGGTTTTCGTTTTTGAGTACAGCACTGAAAAATACATAAAAAAAGACCCACCATAAAGTTACAGCAATTTTGAATAAGTACTTTTTGCAAGCCTGTGTTATCTGCTAATGGTGACAACTTGGTTGCCGAAGTACGTATACAGAATACAGACATTATTGTGGAAAAATTATGTTACTAATTACTTTAGAGAATTCGTAACGATCACCAATATACTTGGAGATCCCAAAGTAAACTTGAAACTTATTTTCTTTATACAGTCATGTTCGTTAAAATAGCAGTGATGCGTAAGAGTATCAAAACTGATTTGGTACGTAAGTAGTGCCAGTGAAATGCATAGTATACATTTTCGCGTCTTATTAGGGAAACAAAGTTGCAGGTATTGCAAAATCAATTTGTTTACATTGAAAACTCGTGCTTTCGGTATACACAATTTGGATCAATACATAGTCTTAACTTATATCAACACTTTAATATATTCATTTTGACCGGTAAATGTAAACTGTTTCTTACACTGCAATGGGTCGAGCTAAACATTGTACCCAAGAAAAGAGAACACTTATTTTAAACTTCATTCAAAGAGGAAAAACATGTTTATACAAGAAGCGCTCGGATGCTCAGCTAAGATGATATTAAATGCGAAAAAATGGAAAAAACATAAAGAAAATCGTGGCGGTAAAAGAAAAACTACTATTAGAGAAGACAGAAGCATCCTATTCACGAACCCCCCGTCCTATAATAAAATTAGAAAGAGGCTTATAGAAGCAAATTTACAATAGAAGACCGAGGAAAATTCTTAAATAAAAGACAGGTTAAAAACAGATTGAATTTTGCACGTCAACATGCATTATGGGATTCAGGAAAAAATATATATATGTTTTTTTTTTGCAACAACATGTTAGAAGACCTCCATTAGCGGAGTTTAATCCAAAGTACACGAAAAAAACTGTTAAGCATGGAGGTTCTAAAATAAATTTGGGGATGTTTTTCTTGGTTTGTTGGACCATTGTACAAAATTGACGGCATTTTGGACGCTGATGGTTATGTTAAAATGCAAAACGTAATGCTACCGTACGCCGAAGAAGAAAGACCCAGGATAATGACCATAAAGTTACAGCTAAAAATTTTGCGGACAATAAGTACTTTTGGCCTGCACAATCGCCAGACCTGAACCCGATAGAACATTTATGGGGCGATATAAAAAAGGCCGTTTCAGCAGCAAAGCCACAAAATACCAACCAATTGTGGGAAGTGTGTCAAGAAGCTTGGAAATCAATCCCAATTACCCGTTGTCGTCAACTAGTAGAATCTATGCCGCGACGCTGTGCAGCCGTTATTGCAAATAGGGGCCAGGCAACAAAGTATTAGTGCACTAGTGAAAAATATTTAAATAAAAACAAATTACAGGTGCATAGTAAAGACTGCTATTTTAAGGATCAGGATCATATTATCATTTTGTCCCAGAAGTTTTATTACATTTCTTTTCTTTATAATGTACATAAAAAACTTTTAAAATATAGAGAATAATATTTATCTAATATTATCATTTGTTTTTTTTAAGTTACATTTGAGATTTTAAGAAATATTATAACACTATTTTAACGAACATGACTGTATGTACAAATTCTTTTGTTCAAAATTTCTTTATAATTAAAATCCGTTGAGTATTTCTTGTTTATCTTATTTTATTTTGTAAAAGTCATATTGCTTGGAACTCCATAAACGAAAGTGTATAAAGCCAGTCATCTCTTAAAAATAAACCAAGCAGGGAAGTTTAATATATTTTGAACTTCATCAAGTATCAATTGAGTTTACTCTCTCTCTGCCTCCGTTATTCCCTTTTTTTTATAACTCTTATCTCTCATGTTTACCTACATTTCGCCTTCCGTAAATTCGGTCTTGTTTCTCCTCACCACCCACTTCCCAACGCCGCTCTCCCATCGGCAGACGTTTCCTTTCATTCGCAGAGCGAGTGTCTTCTCGGCCGACGAAGGTACGGCGGAACGAAGAGTGGCAGAAGTGGGGATGAAATGCTTTTAAGTTCATCTTTTCATCTCTTACATAGAAAATATGATTTCTTACAGACCCTTGTCATTCTCACGCCCGGTGTACATTTTGCTACTGGACGGAGAACTGATAAGGGCTTGTGGTTATTCAAAAACGTCCATGGGATTTCACGCCAGTCATGTAAGGTAAAGATAATTGATTTCTTTTATTGTTCCATTTGTGATTTCCTGTTCTTCATTGCTTTTTTTTAAATTATTGAATCAATGAGAAATGCTTAAAGGAGTTATTGAATCAAATTAATCTTTTACTTGTTTAACCATCTATTTACAAACGCTTTATATTTTATCATCATGTTTTTGGATATATTGAAAGCTTACAGAATATATATAGCATTTACTAGACAAATAAATGAATATACAGTGTGTATCAGCCAAATGGAATAAATTCGATAATAATTAAATGGACGGGTGTTAGAAAAAACGCTCGGACACGTCGATTGAGATTTTTAGTTGCGTATTTTTTTAAATAAAAAGTTTATATACAAGGTGTGTCATATAAAAGTAGTCAATACCAACTTTCTTATTTTAAATGCAACACCCTGTCAAATATTAAATTTTTGGATTCTTTAGAAAATTCCAGACATATTTCATGTACAATGTCCTATACCTATCTTCGACTGTTTCGGAAATATTAAATGTTTTCAGATTAATAATTTTGTTTACATTAATGTTGAAATATTAAATGTTTTCAGATTAATAATTTTTTCACATAAAATAGTTTGTTTAGCGAACTATTATGTGAAAATCTTTAATTGTACTTGTACTTCGTTTTAAAATACCTTGCCTTAGCAAAGTGTTGTCAGTGTCATAGTGTTGCCAGTGTCATAACTGTTTGAATTTCGTTAACTACATTTCAGCAAAATGGTTCATTTAACAGAAATGCACAAAATAACAATTCTGCAGATGATTGGTTGTGGAGATAACACACGGACACAAATGGAAATTGCTCACTTATTTCATGAGAAATTTCCAAATTTTCCGCCTATATCCCAAGGAACAATTAGTAAAATAGAAAAGCAGTTTCGCGAGTTTGGACATGTAAGGCAAATAAAACATGCAGTAAGTAATAATACCAAACTGGATATTGTGCTTGAGTTTGAAGAAAACCCGCATACTTCTAGTAGACGAGCTGCGTCAATGTTCGATGTTTGCCATTCATCGATTACTCGCACATTAAAAGAAAATAAAATGCATCCCTATAAAATTATACCAACTCAAGAGCTCATGGAAGACGACTTTGATAGGAGAACGTATTTTTGTGAACAAATGATGACAATGTTAGATAACAATGTGATCCAATTAGAACATATTTTATTTTCTGATGAGTGTACCTTTACGCTTCATGGTCATGCTAATCGTCAAAATTGCCGCTATTGGTCCAGGGAAAATCCTCACTGGATGAGGGAAGAACATACGCAATACCCTGAGAAGATTAAAGTTTCGGCAGGAATTGTTGGAGATCATATCGTAGGTCCTTTTTTCATTGATGGAAATTTGAATGGCGACAATTATTTAGCATTGCTTCAAAATAATCTCGTGCCAGCTTTGACAAACTTATATGCTGATCTAGCAAACCCACAAGTTACAGCAAATACAATGTGGTTTCAGCAAGATGGAGCACCACCCCGTTACCAAATCAATGTCCGGCAGTACCTCAACCAAATATTCCCGAATCGGTGAATAGGTAGGCGAGGATCGATGGACTGGCCAGCACGATCCCCTGATCTAACGCCATTAGACTTCTTCTTATGGGGATATGTCAAGAGTATAGTATACAAAACTAAACCCCTCGACTTAGCTGACTTAAGAAGACGAATAATAGTTGCGATTAGATCGGTCACACCTGAAATGTTGAGCAACGTTAGCAAAAAATTTTATTTAAGATTAGGATGTTGTCAAGATGTTTGCGGCGAACACTTTGAACATTTCCTACAGTGACATTAATGTTTTGCTTGTTATTTTTTACATTATCAAAAATTTTTCAAATTAATCTGAAAACATTTAATATTTCCGAAACAGTCGAAGATAGGTATAGGACATTGTACATGAAATATGTTTGGAATTTTCTAAAGAATCCAAAAATTTAATATTTGACGGGTGTTGCATTTAAAATAAGAATGTTGGTATTGACCACTTTTACATGACACACCCTGTATATAAACTTTTTATTTAAAAAAATACGCAACTAAAAATCCCAATCGACGTGTCCGAGCGTTTTTTCGAACACCCTTCCATTTAATTATTATCGAATTTATTCCATTTGGCTGATACACACTGTATACACTACCGACCATGCATGAGGGATCTCATACTATCGATAGAATCGCTGCGTTTTTATTGAAATAACAGATTATATTACCTATAATATCCGGATCATTATGTAAATTATATAATCATATTTGTTAGTGTAAAATGTTATAATTTCTTTTAGTCCTTTTATGATCTGTATTCACTATTCATACTTTTCCTGAAAATATTTATTTTAAAGGTTTTTGTTTATATTACAAGATTCTAATGGTTCTAAGAAACAATTTTATAATAATTTGTGGTACCACGCAGAATGTTGCAATCTAAGAAAAATGTATTTGTCCACAATCTGTCCGAGTAAGTCGTAATACGAGTATTCGTGAAAATGCCAATTGAGTGCAGAAATTCGTATTGTTATATTAACATTAGGCAAAGAAAAATTGTCACTGAGTTGATGTTAATAGACGCTTTGCTGAAAATGGAAACTCACAGCAAAAGAAGAAATTTGTGAAACAGAAGGAGCTGCACTGGACCAAATAATGTATGATTGGTTTTCCAAAGTACTCGCTAAGAATATTCCATTGTCCGGTAAAATAATAAGGGAAAAAGCTCTCGAAATTGCACAAGAGCTAAATTATGAATTCAAAGCTTCAAGTGGATGGTTTGACAAGTTTTCCCAGCGACACAACATATCGTTTCGAACAGTTTGTGGTGAAGCCGCTGCAGTAAATGTGAACGAAACATATGTTTGGAAGATACAGTTGATAACTATCACAAAGGAATAATAAATAAACATAAAATAGTTACATTTTTCTTATATAAAAACTTTATCATTAATTATTATTAAATTTTGCTTTCATCAATGTGCCCATCTTTATTTTTGATAATTGCGGCACATAACCGCGGCATCCTTTCAATTAATTTTTGCAGTGTATCTTCTGTAATTTGTGCCCAGGGCTTCTTGAAGTTGTTCCCACAGTACAGTGGTGGATGATAGAGCACGTTCTCGAACCTTCCGGTCCAATTCTTCCCAAAGAAGCTCTATTGGGTTCGGATCAGGACTTTGAGCTGACCATACCATTATAGAAATTTGCCCTTGCTCTTCTAGTTGACGCAAGTAATCGCCACACAATCTAGAAGTGTGTTTCGGATCGTTGTCCTGTTGAAATACAAAGTTTTCGCCAAGAATCCTTAGTCCTGAAGGAACAGCGTTATTTTCTAAAATTTCCTTGTAGCCTTCTTTTCTTAGGATTCCCTCAATTTTGACGAGATCGCCTACAGATCTTCTACCAAAACACCCCCAAGTCATACTGAACCTCCTCCATGTTTTACGGTAGGCGCAATACATTATGGCAGTACTCTTTCTCCTGCGGATCTTTTTACGAATATTCGCCTTTTACTACCGAAAACTTCAAACTTCGATTCGTCTGTCCACAACACATTATTCCACTGATCAATCGTCCAATTCTTATGTTTTTTAGACTAATTTAGTCGTTTTATCTTGTTTTGCTTTCCTAGTAGTGGTTTTCGCAGAGCAATTCTTCCGTATAAACCCGCTTGCCTTAACCTTCTCTGTACCGTGGACACACTAATTGGTTTAGCACGTGCTCTATTCATTTCAGCATCAATTTCTGGTGCTGTTTTTCGTCTATCGCGTCTACTTATCCGTATTAGATGCTGGTCATCTGCAAATGTCATCGCTTAGCGTCGTCCAGATCTTTTGTTGGAAAATGTACAACTTTCTTCAAATTTTTTAACGTTATAATCAACGATTCTGCGATTTAATCGTAATTCTTTTGCAATTTTGCGATTACTTTTAGCCGTACGATGATAAGCAATTATCACAGCACGCAGTTCAACAGATAATTCCTTCGTCTTCGGCATTGCATTAAAATATTCACAATAACTCTCTATTTCACTGTTTTCGCAACAAAAGATGAACGATGACTGACATAAAATTTAGTTTCCTTTTTAAATAACACATCCTAATATTGTAATTAGTTAGTACAATAACACAATATTGGTAATACCTTTCGGAAATGCAGGTAAAACTGTTAATACTGTAGGGATTAGCCTATATAATATTTATGGTATTTTTCCAATTTGTGACAATTTTACCATATATCATAAACAATTTAAGATTTTCGTAGAAATTCATATGGAATTACTTCCACTAATAATATTGTTGAATAATTATAATACAGATTTTTCGAAAGATAATCCGTATTTCAGGAAACACATAAAATTGGGGTGAGCAAATAAATATGACCGGTAGTGTACATGGCGGGACACAAATGAGTAGGAATTTTGGGCTTTTATCGGTGTAATTTTGAATATGGTTTTGCCAAATGTGCAGGATTATTGGTCTACTAGTGCAAATACCAAAATACCATTTTTTTCTAATGTGTTCACTAGAAGAAAATTTAACCAACTATGTTTTTCTTTTATAATATTAGTTAGAATATGTTTCTTAATAAAATAGCTAAGAAATAAATGTTTTGTTCTATTGCAACGACTCCATTTTTCTTTACATCACAGGTATGTACTTGTCACTAATATAGTGCTGGAGTTATCGATATCCTCCATGAGTTACTAGGCTGGAGTGTATAAGTATGTTGTAATCAGAAATTATTTAAAAATTATTTATACTGTTTTTTTTTCTCCCACCAATGGACATCTCTGAACAACAGACAGTTTTATATACACCGCTACTGTTCGTTATACAGGGAACCTAGTATAATTCAATTATTTATTTTTGTAACAATCCTGTACAAATACAGGTTGGTAGAAAAGTTTTGAAAGCAAAAATGAAACAATGTGAATTTTTAAATGAAATTAGTTTTTTTATTCAATGTAATCTCCCTAAACTTCAATACATTTATTCCAATGATCCTCCAATAATTTTATACCATCTCTGTAATGATTTTCTGGAAGCTCTGCAAAATACTGTTCCACGGCTGAAATAGCTTCTTCATTCGATGAAAAACGCTTTCCACGAACGAATTGTTTCAAGTTTCTGAAGAGGTAGTAATCACTCGGAGTCAAATCTGGTGAATACGGTGGTTGTTCAAGCAATTCGTTCTTTAATTCATTAAATTTAGCCATCTTCAAAACACTTTTGTGTGAAGGCGTATTGTCTTGATGAAAAATTATTTTTTTTCGCTAAACCAGGTCTTTTTTCACGAATTTTTGCATCCAGTTGATCTAAAAGGTTTCAATAATATTCTGAGTTAATTGTTTTACCTTTCTCAAGATAATCAATCAATAAAATTCCTTTTACATCCCAAAACACTGATGCCATTACCTTTTTTGTCAATCGTCCTGACTTCACCTCTTTTGGAGTTGAACAACCAACCGTAGTCCACTGTAATCGTTCTAGTTTCAATTTAGGTTCATGGTGGTAGATCCAAGTCTCATCCATAGTTATAAAACGACGCAAGAAATCTGTTTTATTCCGCTTGAAACGCACCAAGTTACGCTGAGAAATTTGTTTTCGATCCAGTTTTTGTTGAACTGTTAACGAATGCGGCACTAACTTTCCAAACAGCTTTTTCATATGTAATTCTTCATGTAAAATATGGTGTATTCGTTCGTCTGAGATCCCTATGGTATTAGCAATTTCACGCTTAGTCAAATTCGGATCTTCACTAACCATATTATGTACTTGCTCAATGATTTCTGCTGTTGTTGCAGTTTTTGGTTGTCCACTACGTGGTTATCTTCAACGCTTGTACAACCACGTCTAAACTCTAAAATCCATCGATGTACTGTTGGAAATGAAGGAGCACATTCCTTTAACACGTTCGTATGGATCTCTGTTGCTGATAAACCTTCCAAAACAAAGAATTTTATCACAGCGCGATATTCAGTTTTTTCCATTGTTAAAAAATACACCGACACCTCTAACTCAAATGGATTGCTAACAATGAATTAATTGACAGATCGAAATAAAATTTTTAGTGTGTTCATATGACACAAGAAATATGAAAATGGCGTATGAATTTTGATTCCTCTACTGCTTGATAGGTGTCGCTTTCAAAACTTTTCTACCAACCTGTATAAAGCTTTATTTGTACATAAAAATATGTATATGATTTTAAAACGAGCTTCGAACGCGGACAAAAAAGAAAAGTTTGTCTGGCAAACGTTCAAACCATTTAGTTAGTAAATCCGGTGTGTACATTCCTTCTTTTCCTCTGGCCGAATAATTTCATTCAACTGTTCGTCATAAATCATCTATTCATGTTTCCAACACCGCCGGCTGTTTAAGTTAGGTAGATGAAGTGTTATTCATTTTTAATTCGGACGTCGAAAAACTTGCATACCTAGAACAGTGTTTTTGTTGCCCAAAATGAAGTATTTGTTATGTTACGTATTTGGAAGAAAGTGTTTGACAGTGAATAATACTGTATACGTTGGCAAATAATTTTGATATTTGTATTTGTTGTTTATTATTTATTATTAATGTTCACGTACACTGCCGCCTCAAAGTAAATGACCAAAAAAAGAGATCATTTTCTGAAATAATAAATTAATTATAAATCATATTCCATAAATCATTATTATACACCGGAAACGAAGAAGATAAAGACTGTACACTTGACTGGAAGCACTGAATTATCTTAAAAAACCTAAAACAATATAGGCAAACACTACGCATCAATTTTAGATCAACTACCCAATGCAGACAAACACTGCTCCCGTTCCTGGTTATTCAACAGATTTGACCCCCCTTTGACCGTTTCCCTTTTCCTAACCTAAAAACTTGTCGGCTGTAAGAGATTTCTAGCAGTTTCATACGAGGGTGGTCTGAAAAGTTTCCGACCTAAAAAAGATACAAGACATTTTTTCTTAAAATTTATATTTATTTTTCTACATAGTCTCCTTGTAACTGTACACACTTCTCACAGCGATGCTCCCATCTCTTTAACCCGTTCAAAAAGTACTCGGCGTTTTTCTATGCAAAATAATTGTTCACCAAGGTGATTGCCTCCTCATTTAACGAAAATCTCTGTACTCCGAGCGCAATTTTTAGGTAAGGGAACAAAAAGAAGTCGGTTGGGGCTAGATCTGGTGAGTAGGGCGGATGGTCAAGCAGTTCAAACAGTAATTGGTGGATTTTCGCCATAGTGCGAGACGGCGCGTTGTCTTGATGAAACAGAATTTTCTTTTTCTGCAGATGTGGCCGTTTTGCAACAATTTCTGCCTTCAGCATGTCAAGTAATGGTGCGTAGTGTGCTCCTGTAATAGTTTTTCCTTTTTGAAGATAACCGATTAAGATAATTCCATCATTATCCCAAAAAACAGTCGCCATCACTTTCCTAGTCGAAGAAAACAGTTTTTGCTTTTCTTGGAGCTGGTTCCTCCGTTTGCAGGCCACTGTTTTGACTGTATTTTTGTTTCGGGCGTATAATGGTGTATCCAAGTTTCATCTACAGTAATTAATCGGCGCCAAAACTCAAATTTATTGCGCCTAAATTGCGCCAACAGAGCGTTGGAAGTGTTCATTCGGACACGTTTTTCGTTTAACGTTAGCAAACGCGGCACCCAAAGTATGGACAGCTCTCTCATGCCTACATCTTGATTTAACATGTGACAGACACGTTCTTTGGACATATTCATAGCCTTTTCTATCTCTCCCACTTTAATTCGACGGTCGTCTAGCACCAATTGGTGAACTTTAACGATGTTATCGTCAATAGTTACAGTTTTTGGACGTCCCGAACGTTCATCGTCTCCCAAGCACTTACGGCCACTTTTAAATTCTGCTGCCCAAAATTTCACTGTAGTAAATGATGGTGCAGAGTCCCCGTGCAAAGAGTCCAACTCGTCTTTGATTTGCGTAAGCGTATTGCCTTTCAAAAACAAATATTTAATGACGGCTCGATACTCGATTTTTTTCATTTTCACAAAAACACTCACATTGACTCGCTCAAACAATTGTCAAATAACAACTGCGCGTCTAAAATGGCCGAAACTGTGGTTAGTACCTGACAATAGAAACACAACTACATTTCCTAGCTTTTATTGATTAATGCTGCAATCTTCACGTTGAGGTCAGAAACTTTTCAAACCACCCTCGTACAGCTTACTTTTCTGAAGGAATAAAAAGGGAATTTTTATGGACTAAATGGAACGAGTTACATGCAGAATACATTGAAATATAAATACCTTTCAATGATAGCAGTCTCCAGGAGTTTGTAACATTTTTCTAATTCATTTCCATAAAGGTTCTTCATCCGTCCAAGAAGAAAAACATTCTTGAAAGTAGGACAGAGTTTTTACTATTTTACAACAATTCAATAGGGATTTTATCAGCAGACATGGCTATTCCTTTTCCTAAAAAGGCAAGATATGACAGCATAGCTATCTAGCAGGCATCTAAAATATTAACGTTGTGCCAGTTAGTTCGCTCGTTGTTACTTTAGATGTCACAGCAAAGGTATTCACTGCAAGTTTTCATATTTTAAACACCGTTCGTTACTTACGTACTAGTAGCTCTACCTGTAGTAGTACGACTATCCCGTCTAATAAGAAAAAGACAGGATAAATTTTAATTTGAATTTGAAAGAATGCACAAGTTTTTGGAGACGGGAACTTTGTACCAGATCGATGGCATCCACTCCGTTGTTATTAGCGACTAACGTAAGTGACGCGCTGCATTTTGTGTGCCTTTGAAGCCGCTTTGGAAGTAAGTAATACACCAACTTCGCCCGTTATCAGTTAGACACAGACGGAGCCTCTTTCATCAATCACTTCTGGTTATCTGCCGATGGAGTGTATACATTGTAGGCAGACATCCACGAGACAGCAAGACAAACAGTATACTGACGGACATCAATACATAATATTTCCATTTATTAGGCATCCTTTTGGCCATTTAATGTTAAAAGAGGTCCATCTGGTCTGGAGAACTTTT
>JAVIWB010002064.1:0-28828 GCA_031893035.1 Dermolepida albohirtum
TTGATTGAGGGTCATAGTGATAGATCCAAGTCTTATCCATAGTGATGAAACAATGCACAAAATTGTTTTTATTCTTTCTAAAACGCTTGAAATGTTACTGAGAAAGTCGCATTCGAATGTGTTTTTGTTTCATTGTTAACGAATGCGGCACCCAGTTTGTACACAGCTGTCTGAAACCCAAAAGCCAAAATATTGCTCACACTGCCTAATGAAATGCCTAGTGTTTCTACTAAATCTCTCGGTTAGTCGACGATCTTCTAAAACCCATATCCTGTATTTTTGCTACGATTACTGGTGTTGATGCACTTTCTGGACATCCTTCATATGGATCGTCTTCAATACTTGTACGACCTCGTTTAAATTCAGCAACCCATCTTTCCACTGTTCAAATTGAAGGTGAAGCGTCTTCATATACTTTTACACTTCATGAATTTGTTGATGTATTACCCATTATTAAGAGTATATGTAGAAAAAGCTGTAGAATGGTCACATTAATTAGGCAGACAAAAGTAAGGGGAAATCAGGAGATAATAGCATGTAATGTAAGTTCGAGTTAAATCTACTTGCACACGATCGGTTGTGTATTGCATATGAACATAAAAGATGCGTTGTTTCTTTTTATACAAAATTATTCAGAGAAATTTTTAATATTTACTAAAGAAAAACGTAGCTGCAGGTAATTAACAAATTAGTGCTTACTTAAGTGCTGTGAAACATTGTAAAATTGCACACACTACACCCGATAAAATGCAAATATTCCATAAAATAAAAGTATGTTTTTTTCTAAAAGAAAAAAAAGTATCTTCGTAAAACCAGTATTAGAATAGAAGTAAAATTTCTTTATGTGTATTTCAATAATTGAAACCATTTTTCTGATCACATACTCGAATTTAAAGGAAACTATCCGATGGTTTATTTTTGGAAACATCACGTCAAATCGCTAAAGAATATCCCGATATAGAACACAATGATATGATCATTGATAATTGTTGTATGCAATTGGTTTCTAAACCACATCAATTTGATGTAATGATAATGACCAACTTATATGGTAGTATCGTCTCAAATGTAGTTTGTGGTTTAATTGGTGGAGCGGGGTTACTATGTGGGAAAAATTATGGCGATCATGTAAATATTTTCATTTTAATTGCATAAATGTCGTACTTTATAATATTCCTTTGCAGTACGCCATCTTTGAACCCGGCACTAGAAATACTGGTACAGCAATCGCGGGAAAGAACATAGCCAACCCTGTAGCTATGTTGAATGCAGCAGTTGCAATGTTACGACATTTAGGTCATACGCAACACGCTAATCTAATTGAAAAAGCTATATTGCAAACTGTTTGTTATGACAATATCAGAACACCAGGTAATTATATTCATAAAACAATATTCGTATACTCTCAAACAAAATAAATAAAACTTTATATCGTTACAGATATTGGCGGAAAAAATACAAGTACAGAAGTTGTTCAAGCAATTATCGATCATATATTACAGGCAGATGTTCGGCCTTGGTAAATATACATTTACCATAAAAACCTAACAAAAGAATAATCACGCTGTTGCGTCTGCAATGCAATAAAATTGCTGTGCCTCCATTTTTTGTCAATAACGCTTGCATCTATGTTTTTTTTATGTTGTGCAGGTTTCTATTTCTTTTCTTTTGTGCAACGGCGTTTTTTGTTAAAAGTTCTAATGGATATGTCAACTGTTTTTAATGTCTCTTTTTGTGGAATATTTACAATTTTAGCATAAAAAATTTAAGTAGAAACGTACATACACTTCTATATAGAGTAGTATTATCTTGCCGTTAAACTTTATCTAGCCATAGAGAAATGTACAGTACCTATCTAAGATTAACTGTTATATGCATATTTAGATGGACATATCTTTTAGAAGCAAAAGTGCTCAAACAGTGTATAAATTAGTAAAAGCACATTTACTCATATAAAACTTACAAACTAATCAAACACCACACAATTGGTTATGGCAAATTTCAATTCGTTTTTCATAGGATACTTGGTATTTGATTGGTTCATGCTAGTTTGACACATAATTTAACCATGCTTGTTTGTTTTTCTATAATTTAACAAATCTGTTTTCTTTTTAAGTGCACTGCATTTATTGGACAATTAACAAAATATTGTACATGTATATATATATATATATATATATATATATATATATATATATATATATATATATATATATATATATATATATATATATATATATATATATATATATATATATATATATATATATATATATATATATATATATATATATATATATATATATATATATATATATATATATATATATATATATACACACTGCAGGCCATAAGTTTGGAATCAGTTCCAGTAAATTCATAAAAGTTAAAATTTATCTATGTTACGTTTGTATTACTTTGATATAAGTACAAAGGATTATTCTTAAGTACATTATAAAGCTTTACATAAAAGATGTAGTTTTAAATGCATTAATAGTTGGAAAATAACCAGAGATTAAGGAAACTCTGCGTGCGGTATTATTTATTCGAGCAGGTAATATTTCTGCATAATGAACGATTACCTGGAATGGACAAATTTTATTGCAGACCCTTCCGCATAAACCTTTTGTAATTACATTTAGTTTTTATATTTATAAGTATTTATACATTTTGAAGTAATGAGAATATTTTAGTTGCTTCGTATCATTTAAAGTGTGTAGACACATAAAAGTGTGTAGAATCAGTAAACATCGTTTGATTATGGCGAAGAGAAAGCAGATATCGCTAGAAAAACGTGTAGAAATTATTAGTCATCATAATCGGGGAGATTCTATACGGGATATCGCCAAAAGATTGAAGATATCGTACAAAGGTGTACAAAATACAATTAAAAGATACCAGTCTACTGGAGGGTATACGGACAGAAAACGATCAGGAAGACCAAAAATTGCAACTCCTGCAGAAGATCAGACAATTATATTGACGTCGAAAAGAGATAGAAGATTAACGGCCTCGCAAATCCGCGGTGAGTTTAACAGGGAGCGTGAAACTCGGATCTCTTTAACCACAGTAAAAAGGCGGCTCAGAGCGGCTGGACTGATGGGACGTGTAGCAGTTCGCAAACCGCTTCTACGTCCGCAAAATAAAATAAAAAGGCTACAATGGGCTAAGTTACACAAAAATTGGACAATAGAACAGTGGGAAAAAGTGCTATGGACTGACGAATCAAAGTACGAGGTCTTCGGTTCCAGACGTCGGATATTTGTAAGAAGAACTGCTACGGAAAATATGTTACCGCAATGTGTGGTGCCCACGGTAAAACATGGTGGCGGTTCTGTAATGGTTTGGGGATGTTTTTCTTCGGCTGGTGTAGGAGATCTGGTGAAAATCGACGGAGTTTTGAAAAAGGAGGGTTACAGACAGATTCTCGAACACAACGCTGTGCCCTCCGGTCTGAGATTACTTGGAGAAAACTTTATATTCATGCAAGACAACGACCCAAAACATTCTTCTCATTTATGTAGAGGATATCTCCAACAACAGGAAGCTGACGGTGTTTTACAAAACATGGTTTGGCCGGCACAATCGCCAGACCTCAATCCAATAGAGCTGTTGTGGGAAGAATTGGATAGAAAAGTTCGTGAAAAGTGTCCGACGTCCCAGACTCACATGTGGCAAGTTATACAAGATTCTTGGGCAAATATACCCAATGAAACCCTTACAAAATTAGTGTCTCGTTTACCGCGATTGTGTGCTGCCGTCACTAAAGCAAAAGGAGGATATTTCGATGAAAAGTCCGTTTAGTTGATAATAAAAATAAGTGGAAGTAAATAAATAAAATTTGCTTTTTTCCTGCTTATTTTATAATAAAACGTTTTGGTATATTAATATTGTTTTATTTTTACAATGTTTGTTAAAGCCACTACAATATTTTCATTATATTCAGAAGTGATTCCTAACTTATGCAAGTGATTCCAAACTTATGGCCTGCAGTGTATATATATATATATATATATATATATATATATATATATATATATATATATATTGTTACGTTATTTAGAAGTACTTGTAATGCCCCATCTGATGTTCTTATGATCATTTATATGTACATAAATGTCAAAACACTCATTTTCTCTTACACAGAGACGTTTTCTGAATGTTTCTTCTAATTGCTTTTGCAAGAGGTAGTGGTACTACTATGTTATATTTGTCAAAGCACATATTGTAACTGATCTTTTTTTTTTGTTTATTTTTTTTTTACAGAACAATCTTCCTTATCTTATGGTGTGTTAATTATTTTTAAGCTTAGGTTATGTAATATATACACAAATGTAAACAGAATCTTTAGTATTTACTAAAAAAGAATTATTTATTTTGTAAATAGAAGAAAAAATATTTAATTAAATTATTGTCAGTGCATTGTATGTGTTTTTTTTTAATAAATTTCTTTTACTATGGCGTATCTGTAAGGTAAAACGGGAAGACAAACTTAACGTGGTGAATCCACTTTTTTTTGTTTTTGACTGTTTTAATTTTTGTTCTGATGAAAGTAATATGCTAATTTAAGCTACATATACGGCGAAAATTGTAAATAGTTTTATTTAAACAAGAACATACGATTATCAGACAGCATTAATTTCTTTTTCTGTGGTACACATTTCAGTTGAATATTAATCTTAAAGCTTGCTAAGATCTCGCTAGCTCTAATTGTATAATTCATTTGTATAAATTATTGTATTTCTTTATTGTTTACTTGTCCTTACTGTAAAAGCGGGAAAACTGTATTAATCCCTTAAAATAATTATCTTTTACATTAGTTAAGCGTAGGCTTTTATAGACGTCAATTCTATTGATCTTGACGTTTAGATGATCATCCATCCAGCTTTTTTTAGAAGACTAATTTGATCATCTTTATTAACCTTGTAAAAAAATGAGATAGCACAAACGGCGAAACGTCAAAAGTAACTTAAAGATCATTGCAACGCTCGAGATAATCGTTTACATAATGCATTCGACCATGAAAATCTGTTCTCATAGTCACTCACTTATGGGTTCTATATTTTACTTCTATTACTTTGCTAATAGAGCGTTTTCCGTCGTGGATAAATTATAAAAAAATTGTTTCCGCCTTCTAGATTATTTCCAAATAAAAAACAGATCAATGAACGAAGGCGAGTTTGTAATTATTACACAAATACTTATAATTAATTTTTTTAGAAAATATAGTGGGACAAGCCTTTAATAAAATTGTAAGTGTACTAGCAAAGAAATGGAGTTATAACTGTAATAAGTTTGTTAATTTGGAACTTCGAGATTGTATTTTAAATCTGTCTGCAAGTTATTTTATTGTATCGGGTTTTTCAACAAGGACATAACTTTGTATTTACATAAAAAAGAATAATTGAAATATTGGGCTGAAATTTATTCCAGATGCAGTACACATGTTACATTTAACTATAGAATTCGATCTCGTTTATAACACCACTACGAACACGTTTGCAGCAATCGATGCTTTGGAGCTAATTTACCACCAGTCTTTCACACATATCGGCCGGAACATTGGGAATTTCGCGTTCAATACTATTCCTGAGCTCTTCTAACGTTGTTGGCTTGTTTGCATAAACCAACAACTTAACATAACCCTATAAAAAGAAACCCAACGGCGTTAAATCGCAATAACGAGGTGGCCACTCAACCGAACTATTTCTCGAGATTACACGGTTACCGAACTTCCCCTTCAATAGACCAATTGTTTGACTAGCTGTGACAAGTGGTACCATCTTGGAACCACATATCACTGATGTCAAGTCCGTCCAATTCTGGCCAAAAATAGTCTTCCAACATGCCAGGATATCGAACTTCATTGACCGTAACATGGCGATCATTTTCATCGACAAAAAAATATTGTCCAATCACACCTCCGGCATGAAATCCACACCACACAGTCACTTTTTATGGTTTGTAATGGAGTGTCTTGAAGCACATGTGAGTTTGTTGTTGTCCAATAATACATATTTTTCTTATTGACAAAGCTATTAAACCAAAAATGAGCTTAATCGCTGAAAATGATTTTTCGATAAAATCGAATCGAAGGCGTTTCGCTGCTTCAAATGATCAAGAGGCTTCCGTTCTTGAGTTAATTTGATCTTGTACGGGCGTAAACCAAGATCTTTACGAAAAATTCGCCACAACGTAGTTTGAGATACGCAATTTCTGTGAACGGCGTGGAATCGACTGATTTGGCTCATTTTGAAGTGAAGCGCTTACGGCTGCGATATTTTCGGTATTTCGACCGATGCATCTTACTGGCACAGGAGCATCCAATAGTGAATATTTTGATTCGAGTCTATTTACTATAGTACGCACAGCCTGTCTGGTAGGATGATCATTACGAATGAAAATTGAACTAGTGGTAGTAATTTTTAATAATTTCCAAACGTTGCTCGTTCGTGAACTTCATCATAATAAAAATGTTCACCTTGACTGACATTTTGACGTTGATTAATCAAGAAAAATGTTCAAGGGTGTGTTCATATTATAAGACAAAATTGTTATGTCCCTATTGTAAAACCCATCCCAAGGAACAATTTTTAAATTTCGCGGGTGTTTTAAGTTGCCCAAGGAAAAAATAACTACATCTAAAATTATATTTTATTACAGCATGAATATTAATAATTAAGGTGTATATTTCAAAATCAAAATTAAAACGAAAACCGTACGCATTAAAAACATGTTATTTCCTAATTTCTTGAATGAATTGAAATCATAGCTAACCTTTATTTTTAATACTACCAACTGAAAACTTCCACGTAATTTAAAAATTGTTCCTTGGGATTACAATTGAAAATATTGCAGTTAGAACTAGTGCATAACTTTTACTTTTTGACACAGAAAAGTTTGTAAGCTTGATAGTATAGATTTCATACTATTTTGTAGCGGATTAGGTTAGAAAATAGGTATAGTATTGTTTAAGAATTTGATAATGTGAAACATGAATCCCATCATTTACTGATTGCGCCTGAACATGATTTAAAATTCCACAGGCTTTCAGAATCGTTGTTGCTTGTTAATTATACAATTTTCCTGGTTTCTTCATAAGATCGTTATAATAATCAAAGTTTCACCATTCGTATTGTTAGCTTTTCGAGAATCTGTTTCCAAAACGTCCTATTTCTTTAGTGATACCAAAAGAGTATTGTAAATCTTCTTGTCGCGTCTTAGTTCTTGACTTCCATATAACTAGTTTGTGTAGATGTGTTGTATGCCGTATATATATTGGTCGCGAAGATAAATTCTGTCGATTTCTCAGCCTTCCTTGTAAAGTTAATTTGTTCTTATCTTAGGAATACACTACATTACGTGCACCTTAATCGATTCTGTTCTAGCATTTTTACGGCTACCTCTAAAGTACATGAAGGATTCAATCTTAAAACCTTTATTATTTAATGTTTATACCAATGATCTATTATATCAATCGGATTACAGCGTCCTTGCATATGCCGATGACTTAAAAATATTCGCAAGAATTACTAATGTGTCTCTTTGTCTTAAAGTGTAGAAGCTTAATATAATTAACAAGTGTCAAGAAAATGAGATTAAACAAAATATTAACAAATGTATAGTTGTACAAACTTATTCAAAAATTAGTGAATTAGGCATATATCAACAATTCTTATATTTAGTACCATGTCTGTAGTTTACTTAATCTTTTCTGTCCCAGTTTGTCAAGTCTCAGGATCTTATTTTATTCACTGGTGCACCCAAAGCTGAAAAAATCTGTTGTATGATATGCTTGCTAAATAAACCAGCACCTCGTTGAAAAGAACTTATCGTCATTGAGCAACGGACTATAAGTAGCTATTGTGATATAACTATGAGTTTAACATCAGTAAGAGACATGACTGGTGCTCAGTTTATGAGAAAACTTATTAACAAAGGGACTCAGCCTATCGCCTACCTAGCAATGGACGTTTTGGTACCGACCATATCTCTTGCATTATACGGATACTTTTTCAGTTCATAGATCCAAGAATATTTTAGATGTGGCACAATTAACATATATCCAGAAACGCTAGTATCTTTTTTTGCTAACCCCTTTTATATGTAATTATGTTTTACTCTTAGAAATGTCTTCGTTTTGTACTCAAACCAAAGTATCCAAGCTTTCGATATGCTTAGATACTTTGGTTTATTTTATAATTACTTGCATTATTCTCTAAATTATATTATTCTTTAAATGGACTAAACTGTTGGATAATAACTATTATTTTGATACCGCTATATCCAGTTTTTCTTCTTTAATAGCATTCTCTACCAATCGTCTTTAGTGAGCGGTAAGCTAAAATTTATTTATACAAAACTGTAATTAAAATATGGCAGTTACATTTCGTAAATCAATATTTATCAAACTACTGTTAAGATTTGGTAACGTGTTAAATGTAAAATTATTAATATAAATAGATAGGATACTAAAAACAAATTTCAAGTATATATTTTATTAATTTCAATATATAAACATAAATTAAGAGCTGTAAATGGTTATTGCTTAAAGTTTACCTAATTCTAAAGCTTTGCGTTTTGTTTGAATCAATATATCGAAAAGTCTGCAACAAAATTTTTAAAAAACACTCTCATATCAAGACAATGAAAAGGCATTTACAAAAAAAATCTAGCTTTGATATAGATATCGAATTGTACACTATCGTCCATAAATTTGATCACACTCCAATAAAACTAATCGCAAAAAGTAGGTGAAACGCGAATATTAATTTTATTTAAAAAAAATTAAAAGTAACATAATTGAAGAACAGGAAGCTGGGGTAAAAAAATTTATAATGTGTTTTGAAAGATGTTGTATGCATGATGTCTGAAAAATTTGCTTTTAATTTTATTATCTAATGTTAGAATAATGCGTGTGTTCAAATTTTAAAAAAGCATTTAAATCGATTGTCATATTGTATTATTTAAATATACCATAATTAAAAAAAACTTGGCATCAAAATAAGCAAGAAAATGTGCGAGCGCTGTGCTCTGAAATGAAAGAATTTATCAAGTAGAGAAATTTTGTGATTTCCTACGTATATAGGTGGGTTTCTTTTCTGTGAATATTAAGTTCTAATTTGTCATTAAAGTAGATATTTTTAAATGTCTCTGTGGTTCATACATACATTGGCAGATATTATTTATGAAACTAACTTTAAAAATTATTGATATTAATAGATTCCAGACACTATAGCAAAAATATCATCTACATACCTTGCCCAAAATTTGGGAAAGGTTTTGGAAAAATACCTGAAATAACGTATTGCTTCATCAAAAAGAAAAGGCACTCCCGTTGTCACTACTTCAAGAATTTATTTTCTTATAATAGAGCCACTGAAGGTTGCCTTTTTCTAATTGGACTTTCTCATAAGTACATAGCTGTAAATTATCTCCTTCATATCTTGGGCTTAGTTTTAGATAAATTTTGTATTGCTAATAATATGATATCCCTGTTTTATATACAAACTCCTAAAAATGATTCAATAATTTTTTTAATATAATTTCACCTTATGGATGGTAGTGTTGTATGCATATTATATGATGTAACTACATTACATTTAATTGAACACGTGCTGATTCTATTGTATTGCATTTATATATTTTTTGTGAACCCTTTTCTTCAAATTAGATAGACAATAATATTACTTAACTTTAAATAAATACTTATAAAATTATTTCTACTGTATTTATCAAAATTCTTTTGAGATTGTTATAGGAAATATAATAAATGAGGAAACGATTAAATTACTGTAGATGAAGAGTCATGTTCTTATTTGATTGGAAAAATTGTTTAATAATATAAATTATTAAAAAAATAAAATTAAAAAATACATTTTTTATAAATATTATAGCCTTTCCAGGAGGACGATGAAAAAACCAATAAAAAATACATTAAATTATTTATAACGAGAATTTAACAAAAAATTGGAATGTATTGTGATCATAAACGATTAGTAGGTATCCATTTATAGGACCCCGAGTATGTAAAGTTATTTTGTGACACCAAGTCGTCGCCCTCTTTCGGTCCACGACTCCCGAACCTAGCAATCAAAAGAAAAAAGTTTTAATTATATTGAACTATAATGGCATAAACAGAAATAAATTTTTATTAAATATTGTTTGACAAAATTATTCAAAACCAATTTATGTGAAGCACCCTGAAATTGGTGATTATAAAAATTATTTACCGCGAATGCGTTGAAATAGGACACAACTATGCGAACAGCAGTTTACACTATCTAGTTTTATTTTGGCAATTGTGGAGAACGTTCTAATATTAGACTTATAATTTTATAGTTAGTTTATCTCAAGAATAATAGAGGCAACCTTATATTCAATACAATTAGCTACACGACGACGAACATATGGGAAAACTTGCTACGGCAGTTATTCCCAAAAAAAATTGATAGAGACTGCCCTTAATATTAGGTCTGCGTTAAGTTTCACACCGCCAAAGAGAACAACAAAAGTCTGTGTAAATTTTGCAATTTTTTAAGGCTTAATGTCACCAGGTCATTTCCAAAACTTTCAACAGGTAATGAAAATTATATTCCTTCTTATGGTGTTCTGGTATAGTCACATAGTAAAGTATGGGTGCTTAAGGCAACTCAAAGCCAATGCTTATGAAAGAAGTATATACACCGTGAGCAATATGATCTGTCTAGTTAGTAAAACGAACATCTTCAGATTGGAGCATATTTATTTATCTGAAAATGAACATTTAAAGTAAGTAGGTGAGACTAAGATTCACTTCATATGCTGTTGTCACTATTGAATTAGCCAGTGAAAAGCTGTGCAATTAGAAAGACAGAAAGTTGTCGTCACATCCTAATTTACAAAACAATATCTGCCTGAAATACTCTAAGGCTTGAAAATAGATCTTATAATGTATAAATGTTTTACATAATTGTACTTCAGAAGAGACTGATCAGCTGAAGCGGCTTTTTAACTTAATTTAGAAAACAAAGTGACGCGATTAAAGATACATCAATACTAGAGAGGTATGCTTTGAAAACTAGATTGTTTGGAAAATTCATAGCAATTTTACATATAATATATTTTGGTACGTCTCAACATGTTATAGGTTTACTAATCACACGTATATATGAACACAGTTGTCAGTTTAAAGTATTTGACTATACTGTGTACTTGTGTTTATGCCCTCTATATATTAGAAAGGAGAATAAACAGCTACAAGGTCCTTTACAACAATGCTGATTGATATAGCAGAATCAATTATTCACAAAAAATTTGCTAAATTTAATTTCGAAGATTCTGCATGAGTCAAGAAGACACTCCACGGTTAATCCAAACCAAATAAAGGTTTTAGTTGAAAACAAACACCGCTAAACTACACGACATATAGCATAAATATAGAGCATATCAAACAGTATAGTCTTTGATAATTTGCAGAAGCTTCGATACATCTACCGATGTAGTATTTGAGTTCCTCACATTTTAATAGAAAAGAATTTAATGCATCGCATTTTAATATACCATGCTCTTCACATACGCACTGATAATAATCTATTTATTGAAGTGTGCTCTTTACGCAACGCAAAACATCGTGGAGTCTCCGAGGACTGGTGTACACCCAAAGAAAATGCTTTGCGTTTGGTGAGATTGGAAATGAACTGTGTACTATGAGCGTCTTGAATTAAAGGAAAAGACATTTAGAGAAGTATTATAAGTAACATGATAGACTAAAGTTGCTTATCAAGTAAAAGGGCTTATTCTAGTAGGATGTTTTGTTTCACTCACTATATTTCCCAGTTACTGCGCTCTGATTTGTTCGGCTAATATTGATAATTCAGAGGCGTGTGAAACGTATTTGGAACAAATTTTTGCAGTAACGGTAGCAAGTTTTAGCAAAGTGGAATTTTCAAACTGCCCGATAGATGGTCAAAGGTTGTCGCGAATAGTGGTACATATGTAATTAATTATCTTAATAAACTTTTCCATTTATGAAATTTCTGTAAAAATCACTGCGAAGTTTCTTAAACAACCTGATAATTTCACTGTATTTCACCAATTTCATAATATCCTATTTTAGATATATACTATGATTTTTATATACAAAGGGTACTAGGAAAATTTTGCAATATGACGCAACAATGAATCGCAGGAAGCTGCATGTTGAGACATGTTCATAGGTGCATAGTAGCCGCCGCGCCATGTCGATGGGCTCAGTTATTCATTGGCAGTGAGAGTGTAAAGTGCTTGCGATGGCATCGTGGTCACGAAATGACATAAGGGCAGTTTTGCGTTATAATTTCGTGCGTGGTTTAAGCATAGACCAGTGCTTCGAAGAAATGACCCTAGCACTAGGTGATGTTTGTCCACATTGCACAACGATATTCAGGTGGTATAGAGAATTCCAAACGGGAAATTTAACTGTGGAGGATTCTGAGAGGCCGGGAAAGGCACGAACGTTAATTATGGAGGAAAATGTTACTACTGTGAGGAAAATGCTTGGCGAGGACAGGCGAGTGACCTACCAACAGATAGAGGGTACTTCAGGCCTAAATGCACCAGCAATTCGTTCAATTCTGCATGATCGTTTGCAAGTGAAGAAACTTTGTTCTATCTGGGTGCCGCATCGACTGACTGAAAAACAGATGATACGACGTGTGGCTTGGTGCCGGGAGATGCTAAAAAAGTTTAATAAGAGACAATCTCGGTATGTGAACAACATCGTGGCAGGTGACGAGACTTGACTGCACTATTACGATGTGCCGACCAAAGCTCAAAACAAAGTTTGGGTCTTTGATGATGAGGACACACCCGTAGTTGTCAGAAAATCCCGATCTGTAAAGAAGAAAATGATAGCTGTATTTTTCAAATCGAGTGGAATTGTGGAACGCGTCGTTTTGGACACACAGAAGGCAGCTAAATGGACAGCTAAGTGGTATACTGAACAGTGCCTGCCTAAAGTCATTGGATCTATGAAGAACCTGCGGCCAAAGTCAAGAATGGACGCCTGGTTCCTCCATCACGATAATGCTCCAGCCCACCGCGCCAAAGCTTGCACCGAATATTTGACCACGACAAGATTGAAACTTCTCGAGCACCCTCCCTACAGTCCAGATCTTGCTTCCTGCGACTTTGCACTGTTCTCGCATGTGAAAATGAAGCTAAAAGGGAGGCGGTTTTCCAGTGATGAGGACCTTCTGCGAGCTTGGGTCAACGAGTGTGCTTTACTCCCTAGTGAAACTTGGCAGAGCTGGTTTAAATATTGGTTTCGGAGGATGGAGAAGTGTACTGAGTGTAGAGGAAATTACTTTGAAAAAATTAAATAAACAAAGCTGTATTGCAAAACTTTCCTAGTACCCTTTGTATGCTATATATTTTATAGGATTTGATTATTTGCATCAAAAAAAATATTTCGCCATTGCTATTGAAATAATTATTAAATATTGAACGCGTTTACTCTATGTTACTTACACATATGGAATTGGTTTAATTCTTTCGTTTTCAATTTTATGTAATATTGGCGTGAATATCCTCCATGCTTCACTTAATTCGTCTGACCGAACAAAATGCATTTGAGATCCGCAAAAAACGTCTAAAATCAAGCGTTCGTATGCATCAGGCAATTTGATATTCTAAAAAATAAAATAATAAATTACTGCCGCTGCTAAAACTAAGAAAATTACCGAATAGCGACTACCATAAGTCAAATCTAGTTCGGTTTCTTCCATATCGAAAGCCATTCCCGGAGTTTTAACCATTACTTTGAAATATAACGCCTCACCAGGTTGTACTTTTATGACTAGTTCATTTCTTTTCGGCTTGCCTTCAAAAATATCTCCTGGAACGTCTTTAAATTGAACACGAACTTCGGCTTTCCTTTCATTTAAAGCTAAAGAGCACATAAAATTAAAATATTTTTAGACGTATACATAAAATAGAATCTTTTTTTCAAGTTACTTAAATATATTCGATATTTATAGGGTTAAATAACTAAAAATACTACCTTTTCCACATTTAAGTATAAATGGAACTCCATCCCATCTCTCGTTTTTAATTCTTAAGATACCTATCGCAAATGTCGGCGTTACAGAATCGTTTGGAACTGTTTCATCGTCTAAATAGCCAAATTTTGCTTCTCCTTCTCCTTCAGGATTTCCCACATATTGGCCTAATACTACGTCAGTTAATTCTAATGGTCTTATACTTTTCAAAACTTTAACCTGAATTAAGTTTATATAATAAATAATAATTCCTATAAATTCTATTCATATGTATATTCCGTTTAATAAATTATTAGACACACTTCATAGTCAATGTAATCATCTTTTTTTAATGCTCATATCGGAAAAGGGAAGAGATGAAAAAATCTGCTAGATAAAAAACTACGAAAGATATATTTAATATAATAGAGAAGGATCAAGAGTATTGTACAGGGTGTTTACGAAACAGGCGGCAAAAAATTGGGTTATACCTTGGGCAATTTTAATGAATAATTTTGAAGACACGAGGCGATAAATGCTTCCGAAAAATTACAATACTTTATTACTTACTATTACGTGTAAAGATTCTTAATCTACAAAAATTGCTGAAAATGCTCCTCATTGATTGATGAACTCTTTGAAAAATGCCAGTGTTGCTTTTTATTTGCTTATACCTACCAATTACCCAATTTCTCAAATCTTCATTTCCCACCGGAGAAGTGTACGCTAATGCCTTTAAATGGTCACATAGGAAAAAAATACAAGAGATTTAAGTTTAAGCATTGAGCAGGTCATAGATAAGGTCCACCTGGACCAGTGATCTTCATATATTGCCTTTAAAAATTCACAAGTAACCACACAAAATGTACTGGTGCAACATCGGGCATAAGCCATATTATATTTATTACAATACATATCAGCATTAACCTTGTATGTCCGCAAATAATAATCGTTTTTTCTAATCAGAATGTTTAAAAACGTAAAATCGTATTTTTGGAAATTTCTTGTATTCGGTAGGCCCAGTGTGCAGTAGAATACAGTTTTAATTAGGGTTCATTAATAATTTTTAAAATATTCAAGCTCTTATCGCCTTGTATCTTCGAAACAAAGTGTCTTTCCGAAAATCATTCACGGATAAAACATTCTTTAAAAGAGCCTAAGAAATGACTCTTAAATTTTTGCCGCATGTTTAGTGAACAGATTGTATATTCTATTATACAAAAGCAATTGTCAAATTTAGTGCCGATTTAAACACATTGTAATTAATTTTTATTAATACTTAACATACTTTGCAATATATTCATAAAATTAACTTACATTGCCTTCATAATTAGGCAAGTGTTACGAAACACTTAAAGTTTACAGCAAGAGTAATATCTAAATCATGCTTATTGTTTATACTGTATTTAGCTTAACCAAAATGTATCGATTTGTTTCACATGATCACAAATTTATAACGTGTGTCAAATCTTTTAATAAACGAAGGGTATGTATACTTTTTCGTTTCTAATGTCGTCAGGTAAAACTGATGCAGGTTTCTCCATTGCAACCAAAGTTAAAATTTGAAGCAAATGATTTTGCATAATATCTCGTATAATTCCGAATTCATCAAAATAACCACCACGTCCTTGCGTACCGAAAGGTTCTTTAAACGATATCTGTATGGAAGCTATATTATCGCGATTCCATATGGGGGCGAATATTCTATTGCCAAATCTGAAAGTTACCGTATATAGTTATTTGTAAATAGGGCTAAAAGTTGGTTTGATTTAATGTTAGTTGTTTTGAAAATTTTATATCTCTAATAGATTTTTTAAATATTGTAACATTAACTATATTCAGTTATACTCATTACTATGTGCTAGGCTGTACTGGAGAGTATATTAAAACACTTTTGCTAATAAAATGTCCTGTTATAAATTTTAAGCGCAAATACTAAATTATACAATAATAAAGTACAAACATTTTCATACTATTGTTTCCGATAATGTAAATAGCTTTATTTATAAAAGGTAGTATAATGAACTGAATTTGATTATAATACAAATATATAACATTCATTAAAATATTATTGGTTAGATCTCATTAGAAACGTTTATCATTCTAAATATTCCAGGAAATGCGTCAATTTAATTTGTAATGATTCTACATATATACATATGTAGATATAACTACACACACAAACAGGAAATTACATTTTTTATCAGTAAACAGATTATTAAATGTTAAAAATGTTAATTTTTTTTTGTTTTCGAAATATTTTCATGCCGACATAGATGAAGTTAAAAATAACTTACCTCAAGGTCATTAGATTTTGAACCATTTCTTTACCTAAGTAGTGGTCAATGCGGTATATTTGTTGTTCAGTAAATAATGAAGCTAAATGATCAGATAATTTTTGCGAACTTACTGAATCTTTACCAAAAGGTTTTTCTATAATTACCCTAGTCCATCCTCTAAACAAAAATTGTTGTATATAATTTAATATATGTATGTTCTTTTATTTTGCTTACTTTACAGCCATGCATGAATTTTTAATATTAATCGTAACATTTTCAAATATAGAAGGTGGCAAAGCTAAGTAAAATATTCTATTTGCCACAGCACCATTTGCATTTAAATTTATATCCTGATTTAGTTTTTCAAAATCAACCGGAGAATCATATCTACCTGAGATATATGTATGTAACTTCCAAAATTCTTCATACAACTCAGCCTCTTTAGGTTTTACCTAAAATCCACAAAACATATTTAATCTTTAACATAAGTATTAGGCACAAAATTACCTTCATGAATTCTTCACAACGTGATCTAATTTGATCAACTGTGGTAGCACTTCTAGAATACCCATAAAATTTTGTATTCACTGGAAGTAAACAGTCGCGAAACAACCACCAGATTGTGGGATAGATCTTTTTTCTCGCTAAATCACCCTAAAAATATATCTAATCACATTTAACCTAATTTATTGTATATATATATTTTTACCGAAGCTCCAAATATAATAAAAACGTGAGGATACTGACTTTCAAATTGAGTACCATCGTGAGCCGTTTCATGTAATTTTAAGGATTTTCTATATAATGCGAGGCATTCTTCAGTGTAGTTTGTATCTGAAAAAATTAATAAATATATACAAGAAAGTAAACAATTTAATTCCGTCCTATACTTGCATCGCAATCATCAAATTTGAGTATCGGCATTCTCACAACTAACTAAACTTGCCGATACAACTTAGCGAATAAATAAACTGCTGAATGACTTTCAATATTTGATAATTTTCAAGGTTATTAATGTATTAGACGTTTACAATTGAACCGGTCAATTATACAAAATTTATAATAAATTTGAATATCAAATTAAAAAAACAGTTTTGTTATTTAAATTGCTATCGACATCAATGGTAACGAACTTGTAACTAGACAATAATTATTAATGAGGTGTTTTATTAAAACATGTAAATATTAATCTTCTTAAATTATGTTAATTGAAAATTTAAATAATACTTACTTTTTGAAGACATTTTTTGAGTTAATAAATATCTGTTTGTTTTACGAACCTAGCCCAATAAAAACAGGCTTATTAATATTCACACGCCAAACAAATGCAAAAAAACAACTTTTACGTATAGGAAAAGTTGCGTTGTATATAACAGGTGGACAACTATAAAATACGCTTCAATGCCAGCAAAAACTCAACTAAATAAAATTGCGACAATTTAAAAACAATTTTTGCATGAACGTAATAGAGTGTAGTCACAAATAGTACGATTATCTTAGATATAATCATTAGATCAAGATGACTTGCAAGTGATGACAAAAATTGCTAACTTCTTTTTAAAAATAGTATTTATTTTCTCGTGACAATTTAGAATGTTTAAAAATTTAAGTATTTAGTTATGCATGTAAATATCATTTACTTAACAATTATTTCAATCAATTTGTGCCTTTGTGTCTACAGAGAAAGAGTGTGAAATTTTTCTTTCTTAATTACAAGGACGCAAACAAGTTGGACGTATAAAATACAATGAATGTATGTAGATATTTAGGTCATTGCTTTATAATTTTTGCCTGTTAATTTATGACAAATTACTTGGTCTACTTTTAAAATACATTCGTTATTTCTGTAATATGTCGTGATATTTAAAAATACGACTTATTTATAATAAGTGTTTATGCTACATGCCCGCCGTTATGAAGTTTGAAAACGACAAAAGTATTTTTGTAATAAATAAATACATGGTGATATTTTATTAATTACTCTATTAGTAATCATCAAAAGTATATATTAACACAAGATAAATGTTATCGTGTTTATATAATGTTCAGAATTATTTTTGTTGATCCACTACTTCACATCTTTCGGCAATCGTTCAAATATTTTTTTTAACGCTTTTCATAGATTTACTACAAAAGTTTTCTTAGGAACTCCTGGAATTATGTTATATTTTTAAACTGTTGCTGTTTAAAATCGAATTAATCAAATTAATCAAAAAAAGGTAAGTAAAGCTTCTTGCTCAATTAATATTCTTATTCTGTATACATATTTCGACAATTAAGTTGTCATCATCAGCATCACGCTATCGTACCTAGATTCATGGTAAAGCTCGCAAAAAATAATACTATACAACTACCAAATACACACTAATTTATTTCGCACAGGTTAATGTGTTTCCTAGTCTTAAAACTAACTGTATACTAAAGTACACTTCTGCTTCCACTTATGGATACTTTTTAACAGTCCTCTTTTCTAAGAAGTCAAAGAAGCAGGAATTTGTTATCGGCCTCTTATCTGCGTTTAACACATAGTTTTTGTTCTTGGTAATGTATATGCTTTCGTAGCTATCTAATTCACGGTAATTATTTACATTTTTGGGTGTACTACTTTATAGCACGTGATTCGCTAGACTTGATTTCTCAGGTCGATTAAACTTGATGTTCGACATATGTTCTTTATACTGGGTTCGTATCGAACGTTTAGTTTGACCGATGTATTGTTTTTTCAATCTAGGCATTTTGTTTCTTAAATTTCCAATTCTTCAATTAACTGGACTTTATTTTTCGCATTAGACCTCCTTGAATGAAATATATCCTGAAATCTACGCTCTTTAAAAACCCTATATACATTTTTCGCCATTGGGCGAAACGATAAATATAAATATAATATAAATAATAATAATAATAATACAAATAAAAAATAAATTGCTTGTCTCTAAGGTGAAAAACAGGTGGTATCCCGAGTTGTCTTTTTTAAGTTAGCTTGCCTAATTAATCTGTTGATCATTACCAAATCAAAACCATTTTATCTGGCAATGTTTGTATAAAATTTATGTATTATGTTTAAATTCAACTTCAAAATTACTTATGTATCCGCTATAAATGAAGAAAGACAATTGCCCATTGCTGTTCCTTGTTTCTATTCACAAAACTTCCTTTGAATTGGAAACAATTTTGAGATATATATATATATATACATATATATGCTAGTCTACGTACCAAATTATATACATATATATATATATATATATATATATATATATATATATATATATATATATAGGGTTGTCAATCGCAAATAATCATTTACTTTTTCTGGCTCGTTCTTATTTTTATAAAGGAAATCATCTAAATATTTTAAGGTTTCTGGAATCGGTAACAAAGGAAACAATCTTTGGTTATTTGAATAAATTCTACTGAATTGGCAACTGACAAACTTCCAAGTTTTTCAAGCAAATATTTGTATTAATTTATTAACCATTTTGAAATCAAATATGTGAGTGAGTTAATATCTGAAACAATTGGTCTCATCGAATTACCAAATTTGCGTATTTTAGGAAAACAATATATTACCGAGATCATCGGATTACTCACATTTAATTTATAATTCTTGTTAGAAGTTATTAACTTTGGACATTTTTTTTAAAGCGTCTTTAGTGTTCCTAATCATTTTAGGTAACGGATTTTTCTTAGATTCAACATATGGACCTTCTAAAATTAAGTTTTTCACTCAAAAAATAACTGATTTTGTCCAAAATTACTAACTTATTCGCTTTGACTTTGTCTTTTGCATTTCCTAAGCGAGATTTAATAGTTACTGAACCGAAATATAACTTGATAACCGCTCCTTTTAAACACTATATTTGTTTATTAAATTTATTAAATAGGGTTTTTAAAGAGCGCGATTATCAAATTACATTTCGATCCAGTAGTTCTAGTATGAAAAAGAAAAAGACAAAGTCGATTTAAATCAGAAATCGGTGATTTCCAAAAAAAAATATCTAGATTGCAATAAATAATACATTAGTTAGATAAAACGTTCGATATTAATTCCTGGAAAAGAAAAATACCAACGTTAAAAAAGGTTCGCAAGTGTAAACGGAGGTATACTTTAAGATAAGTGGTTATGTTTAAGATTATAATACATTTTAAATTATGCGAAACGAATTTACAGTGTGCGCTTGGCTTTTGGCGGTTATGCCCGGTACGTACTTGTTTATGTACGACTTTTATAGCGTATCCAGGGGCGCACTGTGATTAAGTACTGCTATCAACTTAGTTTTCGAAATGCGTATACAGGGTACGAACATTATTGGGGAAAGAGATTTTATTTATCTTTTTTGATTCACTCTGAAATGTGGTTTAAATTTTATACAGAATACGAACATTGATATAGCAAGGGGTTTTCTTTACCTTCCTTGATTAATTCAATCAACCACAGCCTCCATTAAAATTTACCAATATTGTTAGTTATTTGATTGATTTTATTGGGTCGATAAAGGACGCTATATGTGTTTTGGCAAAATCATTCTAGATCATAACATTTCCATATCCATCTTTCACAGAAGATACTGTACAATACTATATATGCTTGCACCTAGTTAATGGCAAATAACAATTTAATGATCTAATATTCATATTTTCTGGCCTATATCAATTGCTTTAGTTTATCGATTTGTTTTAATAAAGTTTTCTTACTCCAATACAACCTCTTAAACTAGTAACAAAAACAGTTTCACGCATATGTTTTTGTAATTAGGTGCTCATTAATATTTGAAAGCAACCGGAATTGAGAATTGAAATTGATACGAAAGAAACAATGATTTGTGTGGATAGAAGGAATTAAAGAGGCTCCATCGAAAAATATTTTCCAAAATTGTTTTAGTAATTGAAATCCATCCATTGATTAATTTTCTCTTTCTATGAATTTACTTTATTAATTGATCAAACCTCGTATATATGACATAGGTAAAAGCTTTGTACCGCTTAGTTACAACTATCTAAGTAGGTACTACATACATCTCTGCGTCTTGTTTAATTCTAGATAATATTAAAGAAATATTGCTTACTTTTACATGAGTAAATCAATAATATTTATCATCGCGATCGCAATTGAATGTTGACCTCTTTACACGCACACCTAGCATGTCTCCATATGGAAAAATGTTTTAAATCAATAAAAACATGCACGAGGGAAGTGCATTTCTGCGCGTGATGGAATATTTGTTCACGAAACCGAATGTGCATTAAAATATATTTTAATTATTTGACATCAAAAATTTTAATTTAATAATAAGTAACACAGAAATTATAGGAATTCTGAATTTTCTCTAATATGTGTTGTTAAAAATTACTGACAAATAAAAAAATGTTTTTTTGCTTTATATACAATATTTTTCTGTGAAGGTCTTGAGATCACGACATAGAAACCGGAATGGGCTTGAAATATAGTACGTCTAAAACTTCATGGTACTTAACATATGTAATTATATCAAAATCAGCGTCACATAGTACATTATACAAATTGGAAACAAGAGCCTGGATATGAAAAATAGCTCAATTGAAACAAAAGCCTGGATATGAAAAGTAGCTCAATTGCGAAGCACATAACACTTCAATTTCGTCGTTCACGGTTCAGATTATGATAAAAATATATTAGCTTTATATCTTCTAAAGGTTTAGAAGAGGTGTGTTGACGTGTACTATTGATTTTTTTTAAATGATCGTTAGTGTCACAAAACATTGCTGGGCCACATTTCAAGTTTGAAAGTGTTTTTAAATTGAAATATTATCGGAAGTAGAAAAATTGACGTCCCTTTTATTGAATAAGCTCATCATTAAGTTCTTCTGTGGATAAAAACAAACGTGAATACAGTCCAAATTTTGTGGTGAATTTGTCAAAAAAGTTTTAAAAAAGCCGATATTAATAGGTCCGACTTGATATACTACAGATATCAATTATATTTATATTATAGTTTCAAATTTTCAACGATCATTAATAACTTCCAATTGCCTTCTTGTTTTGTTCCAACCGCTTTCGACGCTGTATCCTTGTTTACTAACATTTCTTTAGATCTTGTATTAAAAATCATTGTAGATAATTTCAATTTAATTTCCCCTAATTGCACAATACCTTTGGAATTAACAATTTTCCTCTTCGACACTACTTACTTTGCCTCCAATTTTTACTCTCAAAAAAACAGGTGTCCTACGAGAGCCCTTCTTTAGCAGATATAGCTATGAACATATATACGAAGGGTATTAAGAAAGTCTTGCAATATGACGCAACAATGAATCGTAGGAAGCTGCTTGTTGCTGCATGTTGAGACATGTTCATATGCATAGTAGCCGCCGCACCATGTCGATGAGCTCAGTTATTCATTAGCAGTGAGAGTGTAAAGTGCTTGCGATGGCATCGTCGTCACGAAATGAGATAAGGGCAGCTTTGCGTTATAATTTCGTGCATGGTTTAAACATACACCAGTGCTTCGAAGAAATGACTCTTGCACTAGGTGATGTTTGTCCACATCGCAGAACGATATTCAGGTGGTATAGAGAATTCCAAAGGGGAAATTTAACTGTGGAGGATGCTGAGAGGCCGGGAAGGCCACGAACGTTAGTTACGGAGGAAAACGTTACTACTGTGAGGAAAATGCTTGGCGAGGACAGGCGAGTGACCTACTAACAGATAGAGGGTACTTCAGGCCTAAATGCACCAGTAATTCGTTCGATTCTGCATGATCATTTGCACGTGAAGAAACTTTGTTCTCTCTGCGTGCCGCATTGACTGACTGAAGAGCAGATGACACGATGTGCGACTTGGTGCCGGGAGATGCTAAAAAAGTTTAATAAGGGACAATCTCGGTATGTGAATAATATCGTGACAGGTGACGAGATTTGTCTGTACTGTTACAATGTGCCGACCAAAGCTCAAAACAAAGTTTGGGTCTTTGATGATGAGGACACGCCCGCAGTTGTCAGAAAATCCCGATCTGTAAAGAAGAAAAAAATAGCTGTATTTTTCAAATCGAGTGAAATTGTGGAACGCGTAGTTTTGGACACACAGAAGACAGTCACAGTTAAACGGTATACTAAATAGTGCCTGCCTAAAGAACTTGCGGCCAAAGTTAAGAATGGATACCTAGTTCCTCCATAACGATAATGCTCCAGCACACCGCGCCAAGGCTTCACCGAATATTTGACCACGACATGATTGAAACTTCTCGAGCACCCTCCCTACAGTATAGATCTTGCTCCCTGCGACTTTGCGCTGTTCCCGCATGTGAAAATGAGGACCTTCTGCAGGCTTGGGACAACGAGTGTGCTTTAGTCCCTAGTGAAACTTGGCAGAACTGGTTTAAAGATTGATTTCGGACGATGAAGAGATGTATTGAGTGTAGAGGAAATTACTTTGTAAAAAATAAATGAACAAAGCTGTATTGCCAAACTTTTCTAGTACCCTTTGTAATGTCGATTCTTTAAGTGATTTTGAATTTCTATCATTTATAAGAAAGTACAGTATATCCCTAATTTAACACCCAAATTGATCAATTTATTTAAAAAGTATGAAAATATCGAAATAGTAGCCTATTTATAATCTCCGTTGAAGGACAGTCCTTTGGAGAAATCAGAGATCATCTATCTTATACAGTGCAGTGATTATTCGGGTTATTATATTGGACAAACGTCACAGAAATTGAAAAATAGAATATCACAGTACACCGATAATAGAAAGAAGTCTGCTGCTACTCTCATTAGCATTCATTGTAATGAAATGTATCACAGTTTTGATTTTCAGAACCTTAGGATGCCGAATCCAGTCTATTTAAAAGAAATTTTTTGGAGATGTGTTATACTAATAAATACTTCATTAATTATAGAACAGATATAGATAACATTAGTTGCATTTAGGCTAACTTATTATCATAGTTATGGAATATTTGAATTTATATTCTACAAATTTTGTTTTGGTTAATTATTTTCAAATGTCAACTCAAATTTTCTCCGTCAATTCAAAGTTTAATGTGTCGATTAGTTGCGTTTTTT
Organism: Dermolepida albohirtum; assembly: GCA_031893035.1. NCBI lineage: Eukaryota > Metazoa > Arthropoda > Insecta > Coleoptera > Scarabaeidae > Dermolepida > Dermolepida albohirtum. The sequence goes on from JAVIWB010002064.1 coordinate 24,320, forward strand.
CTGTTTTCTCTTTTATTACGTTGTTCATACATTAAAGTTGTATTATTTGCATTTTAAATTTCATACGTATTAAAATTTATGACCTCATATAGCATTCCATTCTGCGCAGTCGACCATGCACTTTCACCTATTGTTAATTAATTCACTATTTTATTCATGTTACGACTATTCAAGGGTATGTACTTTTTGACTTTGTAAAAAATTGTTATTTACATTTCACATTGTGATTTTGTAGTTTTTGTCCCTGATAAAAATTTATGTTAATGTTGGAAAAATTTTGGCAATAAAATATAAGAATAACTCTAAGGCGATTTACGTATTTGCCTTTCCTAAATTGGAGTCCGAGAAGGTGTTATTTAAATGTAAGTTTATATAGACATCGATAGTTAACATTTGGAGACGATAATATCGTAATCATAGCAAGAAGTAAGATGCAGCTGCAGTATATGCAAGGTTGGAGAAAGTATCACGCCAATACAGATTAGAAATAAATCCGGACAAAACAAAATCCATTATATGGACAGGAGGGGAGTTAAACGACGGGTAATTATTTGAAGGAAATTATATAAGTTTAAAGAAGTGGAAAATTTCTAGGAACAATATTTAGTTAGAAACCTAGTGTGAACGGCGGGAAATCGAAGTGTTCACTCTAGAAAGGGATTATTGCCTAGTAAAGTAGAATATCTTAACCTAAAACTGAGCATATATAAAACAGTTATAAAACCGATAGCTGCTATCAATAACTGATAGCTCAATTAGTTATCATGCTGGAAGTCTTGAGATCGAGTTCGACAACCTATTGTTTCGGAAAAGTTTTTCGTGGTTTTTCTTTCCTATTTAAAGCCAAAAATCTTAAGCAGAACCACGAGCGCATACGCACCATAATCCATGGTCTGCTAATGCCACCAGTAATTGGCGTTAATGTGTTGGAAGATGTAAGATATACTAGTGTAGTACTGCTTGATTCTAATTCTGGAAAATACATACTAATATCTTTTTAGTAGGTATACACCACAAAATGAACAATTTATTCGGTTTTTTCGATTCGTAAACTTAAGGCAGCTATAGAGTCTATTCCTCTGGGACCTATCCAGGTCTATTGTGGCCTTGATTCCTAGTTAAAACGTTTTCTAGCATTATTCTTTTAATTAGTCCTAGTAGCATAGATATCATTTTTCCTGGAGAGAGTTCCGTTTCAGGATATCCATCTCGTTTTGACAAACTATATGGATTACATTTGTCTCTTCTACTTGACATAATCGACATATAGTTTCTTCTGTTAAATTCATATGTCCATACATTCATTGAGCTTACAATACCCTGCTCATAAATCCACTATCAGACAGACTTTGCGTTTCTACTCGGTATTTATAGATTTGGATGATTATTACATAAGGAACTGTTAATAGTATTACAAAAATAAATATTTCGTGTGTTTATTTTTTACTTTTTTAGTAAGAGAAATTTCTACTTATTTCTGATATATTCAAATTTCATCAAGGCCTTGTATTTCTGCGTACAGATATCTAACTATTAAATGCAATATTCTATAGAAAATTAAAACAAAGAGGATATTGTTTTATATACTACTATGCTGAAATACTTATTTCCAGTTTTTTTTATTTGCCTTCATTATTAAATTGTTTTCTTTCTTAGAAGTTATCTCTTTTTCCCAATTCGTTTACTTTTTGACTTTACTGGAACTTAAGAACCGATGATTTTTAATTTCGACTGACGTCTTCTTTTGAGTGTTAGCAACGCCACAGAAAGTATTATTATTCTTTATTACTCGTACAGACATCAACAATTTTCATTTATATTCCATTGTTGTTACTACGTACATATAAATAGATCTAATTGTGTAGTACATTAAACTTCTGACCAAGGTCAATCAAGTGCAAAAGTAAATCACTTTTGCCATACAATTTTTACGATATTTTTAACAAATTAAAAGAGTATAAAAGTGTTTTACTAAAGAGTAAATGTAAAGGCATTAACTGTTCGTGTACTTTATAGAAATGCCATTAATTTAAAATTCGAATATACCTACTTCATATTAATATATTGATGGAGTTTGCTCTCGGTACTCGACACATTTTGTATCAAGATGTATGAATAAAAACACTTGGTATTGCTTGACAAAATACCAACAAGGCCCATATTTTTCAGTTGATAAGTTGAATATAAGAATATGGTTTATTTTTTTTAAGAGAAACTTGCTGTTGCTGTTGCATATTCGTTATTTAAGTTTAGATTGATATACTGTTCAACACAATTAATGGATATTTTACATAATTGATAATAAAAAGTATTACTAGTTAATATACACCTGTAAATATTTATATAAACTAGTTTCGACCTTTCTAAACAAGAAAACGAATACACAAACGTGTTTTCACATATTTATGCGTTGAAATGATCGTCGTTGTAGTTTATAAAAACGTGCCTGAATATGCTCCTCAATTAGTATCCAAAAGTTCACTTCTGTAATTAATAATCAAGATTTGCAATTCTGAGTATCGTCCGAACTGAAAACATATCAGAGATAGACGTTTGGAGGACCATAGGCCAATCGGAAAATGTAAGAACACAACAAAGTGTTCCTGATACCAAGTTTTCCAATAAGTTTTGTTTTATTTTTCTAAAAATTGTACTACCTTTTTATGAACACGTGTGAAGTTTTCTCATTTTATATTTTCTCATTCGTATATTTGCAGGTGTTCAAAGTTGACGTATCCCAGTATTTTTTACAATGAAAAAAATTGAATATCGTACAGCGATAAAATTCTTGTTTTTGGGAAGGTGTAGCATCAAAACAAATTCATGAACGATTGTTAAAAGTATATAAAGACTCTTTACCTTCAGTTAGAACAGTAGAAGAATGGGTTGATGAATTTAAACGTGGTCGTATAAGTCTTGAAGACGATCCATGTGAAGGACGCCCAAAAAGTGCATCAACACCAGAAATCGTAGCAAAAATACAGAATATGATTTTGGAAAACCGTCAATTAACAGAGAGGGATTTAGTAGAAGCCTTAGGCATCTCATTAGGCAGTGTGAATAATATTTTGGCTGAAGTTTTGGATTTCAGAAAGTTGTGTGTAAATCGGGTGTCGCATTCGTTCACGATAGAACATAAACACATTCGAATGCGACTTTCTTAGCAATATTTCAAGGACTTTAGGAAAAATAAAAATGATTTTGTGCGTCGTTTTATTACTGTGAATGAGACTTGGATCTACCACCACAATGCTCAATCAAAACAAGAGGCTAAAGAGTGATGTGAACCCGGTACTTCAGCTTAGAAACGAGTTCGGGTCCAGAAATTGGCCAAGAAGGTGTTAGCATCAGGTTTTTGGTACGCAAAAGAAATTTCGTTCGTTTCGTCGACCCTTCTGGATCAATTGGATGTAAAAATTTATGAGAAAAGACCTGGTTTACAAAAGAAAAAAAAAAATAATTTTCAAAACAACGCCCCCTTCCACACAACTCAAAAAACATCTCAAAGATCAGTGAACTAAAGTACGAATTGTTGCAACGTCTACCCTATTCGCCAGATTTAGCTTCCTCTAATTTGTGGCTGTTCTCACATCTCAAAAAATTCAACGATTTTCAGCGAACTAAGAGATATTAACAGCCATTGAATTGAAACGTATTTCGACAGTCTTTCGGATTCTCAATTCAGGACTGGAAAATCCATAAATTAGAAGATTACAGGAACAAGTGTATTGAAGTTCAGGGAGGTTATTGAATAATAAAATGTATTTCAAACTATAAAATCGCGTTTTTCTTATGGATCGACAAAACTTATTGAACAACTTGGTATATTTGGTGGAAGCCAAAGCGTAGACTTTCTAGAAGATAGCGGTTTTAGATGTTCGTGGCGATTATACACATTATTAATCTGTATTTTTTTGAAAGAATTACATATTTTAATAAAACTTCTGTAAAATTGAGTGTCTGTATTTTGTACATCAAATATTAGTTTGGGGGTAATCACATTAAAACAAACAAATTAAATTATAACAATGTATTCAGATACTAATTATGTTATATCAACAACAAAATATCTTATCATTTTTATGAAATATCCGTTAGCTAGTTTCATATTAATTTCTACATATCTGTAAAAAAAAAACTAGAAAAATGAGCAATAATTCGAAAATAGATTAAAGATTGCCTAGCATACTATAGGTTTTAAGTACCGTGTACGAGGGTAGCGGTTTATATTTCGGGAACTGGCAACACTGTTAGTGTTGCCTCCGATCTGACGATTGCATCGTGAAGTTTGTCATTTTTAACAATATATGTATTTACCTTGACAGTTTTATTATCCTGTCGCTATTTCTATTGTTAACAGTAATTTGAAAATTTAAACATTTTCGTGCAATTATTTTTCATAACTTTCGGCGTGGATTATCTCAACAAGAATGCATCGGCCAGATGAATTCTTTATATGGTGATGAAGCACCATCGAAAACTACAGTATATCGTTGCTACAGTGAATTC